>CM045728.1:55417349-55459849 GCA_024760905.1 Plotosus lineatus | reverse complement strand
GATTGTATGTTGACCCTGTTCTGGGAATCCCACCTTCAGCCAGCGTCAGCTGAGCTTCCCCGTAACCAAAATGACTGAAACTGCCTGCTTCAAGTAAAGGCTGTTGATCTTTTCATCAAGCTTGTTTCATTATCTTGGTTTCTGTAGCATGAAGCGACAGAGTTCAACTCCTCTTGGATGGAACACTAGTCCATCACAGGTTACCAGTATTTTGTTGGTATTTATACTAGGTGAACACTTGTGGTTAAGAACTTGTACAATGAGGATCTAATGTGGGTCTCACGGGAATTCGATCCCATGCCCTCTGGATCGTGAGCCCAGCACCCAAACTACTACACCACTCACCCCACATCTGCTTCAACTGACCGTGACAAGCTCTAAATTTTCATCATTTTGATTAAAGCATTATCCACTCTGAATATTGTCTTTTACTCCCCAGATAGCTGACCAATCACAGCAGGCAATTTCCTTTGAAGTATGTACCAATTTTAATGAACTAAATATTAAAGTTAAACATTATCTGCTAAAAATCTGTAGTCTATGTATCTCTTTCTCTCACCCTCACTCTCCTGTGAGGTTCCACCTGATTCTGCAAGCAAACTCTCCAATCGGGTGTCTCGTCTGGCATTTACATCCCCTCTGAAGATCAAACAACAGAACACAATTGTTAAAAAAAAACATCAATTCCTTAACATTAAATAGGATTAGTAAAGATGGTGGTTCCCTTTATTAGAGATTATGGACATTTTGGATTTTGAAAAGCTGATATACTGTATCCCTTAAAGCTTCTTGTTTAGTTATTCATGGTAAAGTATATTGTTCAAGTAATTAGAATAAATGATGCAGTAACTAGAGTGAAACTAATTGGATAAGGGAATGGAGTCTGGACCTGAGGGTTTAAAGCATTTAAAGAGTTAAAGAGCGAAGGCTGACGTCTTCAAGGAATGGCTGGCACTTGCAATTAATGAGTTAATAGCACCTCCTCTGATTAGTAAGTTGCTATTATTACGCTGCACATTGTTTCAGCGTTACAGGGATGTTGAGATGACACCGGGTCTGTGTGTCCTGACAGCTAATGCCACATCATGATGCAACTGATGAACACAAGGTTGAGCGTTGATGTTGTTATTATCAGTAAAGGAATTTATGGAATTTACTTTCCCAGACGTCATGTGTAAACGGAGCATGAATATTCTTTGGAATTCAATACTTCAGTCAATACTTTTTGTTATCGCAACACATAATGTGCATGTTATTAAAAGGTCATACTGACAAAACAGTTAAGAGACTGAAACAGTCCGATTTGCAGGAACATAATACAGTATATCGAGAAACACAGATATTTGAATCATAATATATCCTTTATCAACATTAATTAATGATTAATGCTGTTTACATTTAGTCTAATTATACCCTCAAAGTAATTTTGTAATTTATACCACTATATCACAAAATAGCTATGAATAAGAACGTATAAGAAAGAATGAGGAAAAGCTCATTCCGCACTGGTAACAACAGATCGAATTCGTTTCCGCTGAGGGCTGCAGTCCACCAAGGCTGACCTTTGTGTCTCCAATTCTGTTCATAATTTTTATGCACAGAATTTCTAGGTGCAGCTGAGATATTGAGGGGTTCTGGTTTGGTGGCATTCTTTTGGCTTCATTAATCCAAGAACTCCAGCTCTCATCAGAGCTATTCACAGCTGAATGCGAAGTGAAATCAGCACCTCCAAGTCCAAAGCCATTGTTCTCAGCCAGAAAAAGGGTGGAATGCCTCCTCTGGGTCTGGAATGAGGTCCTGCCCCAAGTGGAGGAATCCAAGTATCTCGGAGTCTTGTCCACAAGTGAGAGAAGGATGGAGCAGGAAATCAATCAGTGGATTGGCACAGCCTCTGCTGTAACTCAGAGCCTGTACTGGTCCACTGTGGTGAAGAGGGAGCTGAGCTGCAAGGCAAAGCTCTCAAGTTACCAGGTGAGCTAAGTTCCTACCCTCACCTATGGTCACGAGATTTGGGTAGTCACCAAAAGAACAAGATCGCAGATGCAAGCGGCTGAAATAAGTTTTCTTCGCTGGATGGCATGGCTCTTCCTTAGAGATAAGGTGAGCAGCTCAGTTATTTGGGAGGAGCTCGTAGTGTTGCTGCTGCTCCTCCCCCACATTGAGAACGCTTCCCGGGCATATCCAATCGGAAAAAGATCCAGGGCTTGGCCCAGACCATGCTTGATAGACTATGTCTCTCGACTATGTATGGAACGCCTTGGTTTCCCCTGAAAACGCTGGAGGAAGTGGCCAGGGAGAGGGATGTCTGGACCTCCCTGTGATGGTCTGGTGAGCAGTCCAGGGTGTACTCTTCCCTCACCCAGAGTTAGCTGATATGTGCGCCAGCCTCCCCACGACCCTAATTAGGAGTAAGTGGTTCAGAAAATGAATAAAAGATATACAGGCAACGATACAAAAGGTCAAATACAGTTATGGTGACATTCCATGGCTAAAAGAGTATGTGCATAATCAATGAGATCTAGTTGTACTCAGTGGTCAGGAGTGAATAAAAACACTGGTTTGAGGTGATGCTTCTTGTATGAAGGCTATAGTAACTTAATTAGTTTCTTAAACTGTGTTAGTTCCAAATTAGTTGCAAAATTAAAAAAATTCTATCAATTCAATTTATAAACTGAATGTAAAGGACACCTCAAGTGTTTTTCTAAGACTCTTGTTGACAAACATATCAACATTAATTTTCTCTACCACTTAATCCTAATTAGGGTTGCAGGGAGGCTGGCGCTATGACAGCTTTGCAGCCTACTCTTGAAGAAAGTCAGCAATGATTTTTTAGATACCTCTCGCCACAGACAGTGACAGTCATGACTAGCGTTTGATAACCCAGATGAAATCAACATCAACAATGGTTTTAATCTGAGCTGACATGATGCAGAGGAGGAAGGTGGGGACATACTGTGTATTCAGGAGACCAGGTGGAAAGGTAGCAAGGCTAGAAGCGTAGGAGCGGAGTTTAAGCTGTTTTTTCATGGAGTGGATGGGAAGAGAAATGGTGTAGGAGTCATCTTGAAGCAGGGGTTTGTCAGGAATGTTCTAGAAGTGAACAGAGAAGGAGAGATTCTGGAGTGAGTTAAATGAAGTGATGCAGAGTACCCCTAGAAGTGAAAGAATGGTCATTGGTGCAGACTTCAATGGACATGTTGGTGCAGGCAACAGAGGGGACAAGGAAGTGATGGGCGGGTTTGGTATCCAGGACAGGAACACAGAAGGTCTGTGATTGATAGATTTTGCAAAAAAGGATGGAAATGGCTGTGGTGAATACTTTCTTCCAGAAGAGACAGGAGCATAGGGTGACTTATAAAAGCGGAGGTAGGAGCACACAGGTAGACTACATCTTGTGTAGGCGATGTAATTTGAAGGAAGTCAGTGACTGCAAAGTAGTAGTCGGTGAGAGTGTTGCCAAACAGCATAGGATGGTGGTGTGCAGGATGACGCTGATGGTGAGAAAGGTGAAGAAGGCAAAGGCAGAGCAGAAGACAAAGTGGTGGAAGCTGAAAAAGGAAGTGTCGTGTTGTCTTCAAGGAGGAGTTGAAACAGGTTTTGAGTGGTCAGGAAGTGCTTCCTGATGACTGGACAAGTACAGCTAATGTGATCAGGGACACAGGTAGGAGAGTACTTGGTGTGTCCTTTGGAGGGAAAGTAGATAAGGAGACTTGGTGGTGGAATGAGGAAGTGCAGGAGTGTGTACAAAGGAAGAGGTTAGCTAAGAAGAAGTGGGACATAGAGAGGACCGAAGAAAGAAAACAGGAGTACAGGGAGACACAGCGTAAGGCGAAGGTAGAGGTGTCAAAGGCCAAACAGAGGGCATATGACGACTTGTATGCTAGGTTGGACAGTATAAGGAGGGAGAAAATGATTTATATAGGTTGGCACAGCTGAGAAATAGCGATGGAAAGGACGTGCAGCAAGTTAGAGTGATTAAAGATAGGGTGGGTATGTATTGACTGATGACAGAAGTGTGCTGGGAAGATGAAAAGAGTACTTTGAAGAGCTGATGAATGAGGAAAATGAGAGAGAAAAAGAGTAGAAGAGGGAACCGTTGAGGACCAGGAAGTAGCAAAGATGTGCAAAGGGTGAAGTGAGGAGGGCATTGAAGAGGATGAAGAGTGGAAAGGCAGTTGGGCCTGATGACATACCGGTGGAGGTATGGAAGTGTCTAGGAGAGGTAGCAGTAGATTTTATGACAAGAACATTCAACAAGGTCTTAGAGAGTGAGCGGATGCCAGAGGTGCTTGTGCCCATTTTTAAGAACAAGGGAGACGTACAGAGTTGTGGCAACTACAGAGGGATAAAGTTGATGAGCCATACAATGAAGTTATGTGAAAGAGTAGTGGAAGCTAGACTAAGGGCAGAGGTCAGCATTTGTGAACAACAGTTTGGTTTCATGCCAAGAAAGAGCACCACAGATGCAGTGTTTGCTTTGAGGATGTTAATAGAGAAGTACAGAGAAGGTCAGAGGAAGCTGCATTGTGCCTTTGTGGATCTGGAGAAAGCATATGACAGGGTGCTGAGAGAGGAACTGTGATATTGCATGAGTAAGTCTGGAGTGGCAGAGAAGTATTTTACAGTGGTGAAGGACATGTATGAGAGATGTAAGACAGTGGTGAGGTGTGCTGTCGGTGTGACAGAAGCGTTCAGGGTGGAGGTGGGACTGACAGGCTGACAGACAAGGTGAGACAAGGTTCCCCATGGACTATGATGTTTGCAGCTCTGAGCCCCTTCATGTTTGCTATGGTGATGGACAGGCTGACATTGTGATCTGTAGTGAGAGCAGAGAACAAGTGCAGGAAAATCTAGAGAGGTGGAGGTATGCCCTGGAAAGGAGGGGAATGAAGGTTAGCCTCAGTAAGACAGAACACATGTGTGTGAACAACAAGGACCCAAGAGGAATGGTGAGGTTACAGGGAGCAGAGATGAGGAAGGTGGAGGATTTTAAATACTTAGGCTCAACAATCCAGAGCAATGGAGAGTGTGGAAAAGAGGTGAAGAAGTATGTGCAGGCAGGTTGGAATGGTTGGAGAAAAGTGTCTGGTGTGATGTGTGATAGGAAGGTATCGGCAAGAATGAAAGAAAAAGTGTACAAGATGGTGTTGAGGCCAGCGATGTTGTATGGTTTAGAAACAGTGGCCCTGGGGAAAAGACAGGAGGCAGAGCTGGAGGTAGCAGAGATGAAAATGTTGAGGTGCTCCTTGGGAGTAACGAGGATGGATAGGATCAGGAGTGAGTACATCAGAGGGACAGCACATGTAAGAGGTTTCGGAGACAAAGTCAGAGAGGCTCGATTGAGATGGTTTGGACATGTACAGAGGAGGGATAATGAGTATATTGGTAGTAGGATGCTGAGGTTGGAACTACCAGGCAGAAGGCCTAGAAGAAGACCAAAGAGAAAATTTATCAATATGGTGAAGGAGAACATGAAGGTAGTTGGAGTAAGAGCAGAAGATGCAGAGGATAGGGTGAGATATAGGCAAATGATTTGCTCTGGCAACCCCTGAAGGGAACAGCCAAAAGGAAAAGAAGAAAAGAAGATATAATGTCAACCTTAAAAGACATGACAACTCTTTATAGAAGGGAGAATGACTTTGAGTTGGTGGCTAGTGTTACATGGGGCACCCAACATGTGCATCATGTAATTTCTGCAGGATCTACTGAAGTCAGTAAAAGTACTTTGCTGTGGTATTGGCAGAGGTCTACTAAGGCATGGTTTGATGCGTCAAACACTCATGCAAGGTTACGGTAACTGATTCCTTCAGGTCATTGAAATATGAGGTCTACATTTTGTAATCCAAGATCCTCCTCAATCAATTTCTTGCAATTCAAGAATGGTCTTTTCAACCTCATCTTGACATCTGGCTCAAAAGAATTCCTAACACATGCAACCTTTAGGTTGATTTGCTACAACAGCATGAAATAAAATTATGTTCCACTGCTACCATCCAAGAAAAAAAATCTGAAGCTGTACAGTTTGTATAGGATCACTGAAACTGGACAATTAAAAACTGTTAAAATGGTAATTTGCATAGAGGAATCTTGAATGGAACATGCAGATGGTTGGATCAGAATTTGGCATCAACTACATGAATATATGCTGCCAGCCTGTCAGGCGAGTGGTGTCAGTGTAATGGTGTGGGGAATGTTTTATTGGCACATATTGGGACCCTTAATACCAGTGTGCATCTCTTTATGTCCATAATTCCCTATATTATATTGGCATCCAACATCATAATGGGCCTTGTCACAAAACATCTCATACTGATCCATGATCCATCACTGTGTTTGGTGTACTTCATTGGCCTTTCGAATTACTAGAGCTAAATCCAGCAGGACCCTTGGGATGTGACAGAAAAGGAGACTTACAGTATGAAAATGCAGCTGACAAATTTGCAGTAATTATGCTTTGCTTAGCAAGCAATAAAAACTTCTGGCATTTGCAATTCCAAAATAATATAATGTTTGTATAAAACAGCTGAATGGAAGTATTTCATAACACAAAATCCTTACTACCCATAAAATAAGAGCATGCCAAATTGTACTTTGCGGACATTTAGCTTTGGATGGATATGACACAAAAAAAGAAAAGAAAAGAAAAAAATGTGAAGATAATTATGCCACTTAGTAACAGTTAGTTGGTCAGTTCGTGTTGGTTAATGGTCAGTTAGTGTTAGTTAATACCACTTAGTCAGTGTATTCCATTCAGCAACATCCACCAAGCCTGAGGGGAATCATGTAAAGCAAAGACGTACACTACAAAGATTTCATAATTATTTTCTTACATTTTTAAAATCCTAACAGGCACAGACAAATTCAGCATGCACACACAAACAGGTGCAAAATCTGTATAATGGCGTCTCTTTAAGGCTGTTTATGAGTTTAAGTGTACACCAAGTCAAAAAACTGTAATGACATATTTATTGTTTATATTTACATATTTTAACCATTACAGAAGCAGGTTAGATGAGAACTGAGTTTCAAGCCAAGTTAAATGCTGTGTATGTAACACTGTTTGTTGGGGGGGCACCATATTCCTCATTTTACAGCAGAGAGCAATGTTTCACATCTATATGAGTATGCTTACAGATATAATTTCATTATCATAATTAAACAGTATTACAAAAATGGTTTGGAGCAAAATGTATCGATTTACGATGGCTCTAGCTGACTGTATACATGATATTAATGCATCATAGATGATAGAATTATATTAATATGAGACACCTCAAGACTATGTGGGATAATAATGAAATAGTGTGATCAAACACAATGCATGCAACAACAACAATAACATAGTTATCAGGAGGAGAGTGCATACTGTACCAGTACATGTTATTTTTTTTTAGCGACATTCAAGTTAAATATACAGTTACCACTTAAATTTTTAGAAGAAAAATAGACAGAGATATATGTTCGAGCCAAAATGGCAGATGATTTGCTGTGGCGACCCCAGGAAAAGGGAAAAAAAACAAAAGGAGAAGAAGAAGATGTTGCAAGGAACAGGGTGGACGATGCAAAGAAACAATGAGCACAAGGCCCCAATATAGAGCAGGCGGACAAAAGAAAATGCTACCACAATGATGAACTGGAAACAGGAAAACAAAGATTGGTGAGACTGTGGCAATTGTGAGATTTGGCCAATGCCAAATGAGAACTTCTGGTGTTTTGAAGTTCCCAGACATGCACCTTCAGACCAGAATCCAGTCTTGCACCAACTTTAAGAATTCAGATACATTGCAATCCAAATGAGATCGACAAGTCACTTGGTTAGAAAGTCACTTGTAATTCATTGACTTGATGAGGACTGTAACTGATTTATGAAAATGTAAATATACACTGACAGTATATTAATGTAATTAATGTAGCACTTGTAGGCATGAACCAAACTGACCCATGAGCAATATCATGCTGGATGATTCTTGCTTTTATGTCTAACATGTTGGGTGTGTATTCTGGTTTTTATATGATGTACTTCCTCTCCAAAGAATATCTCTAGCACCAACACTTTTACACGATCTTGCAAGAGTACTTTCTGAGATATTTAATGGCATACCCATGCCAACAGGTTCTAATAAGAAACTCAGAATGAGGTAGTCGATCTGGAAGCAATGTGCTAGACAGAAATAATTTCTTTCAAACTAAGCTCTGTTATTAATTACTTAAACCCGCTGTTACCGAGGCGAAATCGTAGTTCAAGCCTTTGAAGTGACACCAGAGCTGAAGGTAGAGACACCACCCATGACAAGCAAAGATGAAAGTCGAGAGGAAGTTTCTGTTCCTACACCATCTCTGGTGATGCCCAAGCAGGTGTTGATTGTTGGTATGTGGAAAGTCCATACGATGGGAAGTACTACTAATGAGAAGATACAGGATCAACACTCTAGGACTAAGTGAAGTTCGATGAGCACAATCAGGAAAGTTGACACTAAATGCAGGTGAAACCTTGTGTTACTCAGGATGATCAGATGAATAACATCATGAAGGAGTGGCCATCTTAATTCATAAATAGACAGCAAAGTCCTTACTTGAGAGGGAATCCATAAGTCCTGGAATTATAAGGGTAAGATTTTACTCAAAGTTCTCCAAGAAAACAGTGATGCAGTGCTATGCACCGACAGAACAGGCAGATGAAGAAGACAACGAGCTCTTCTACAGCTGTCTGCAACAGCAAATAGACAGGATCCCCAAACATGATCTATTTCTGATCTAAACACAAAGGTTTTCTCTGACAACAGGGGCTAGGGAGAATGTATAGAGAAAAAAGGCCCCTTTAAAAACCTTTGCTGAGAGACCAGATGAGTGATTTGCAGGACAGCACAAGATGATACAAAAAACTGGCATTGACTTCGCTGGACCAAAGAACAATCAGCCAAATAGGTTACGTTGTGACCAAATTAGAAGTGATGGCGTTCACGTCAGGACCATGAGGGGAACAGATGTTGGCAGTGACCACCACCTACTGCTTTGAGAACTCTGCCTCCAGTTGAGAAGAACCAACTTTCAACAAATCTATGGAGCCTCTTTTTGATTTTCAAAGACCCAGAGACAAAAATGTGAGAGAACAGTTAATAATGGAACTCAAGAACAGATTCCAGGTGCTAGAGAAGCTCCCAGTGAACAACATAAATGAAAAACAACCACTACAAAAAAGTGATAGAAACTTTCATCAAGACAAGCAGGATGACAATTGGTTTCAAAAAGTGACAGCTCAAAGAATGTATTTCAGAAGACACATGGAATCTGATTGAGGAAAGGAAGAAGAAACAGGAACTGCCAGACAGTGCAGGACGCGTTCACAACAAGAAGTACAAGGACAGCAACACAGAGTTGAAAAGAAGCGTGAAATGTGACAAGCACCGGTTTGTAGACAACCTTGAAGAACAAACACAAGAGGCAGCCGATAGATGAGACATAGGAACTGTATACAAGATTGCCAAGGTTTTCTCAGGTAGAATGCCCAGCTGGTCAACAGTAATGAAAGACAAACAGGACCAGGCAAGCCATGAGGTGGGGGGGTGGGGGGGCACTAACCAGTGTCCCCATGCCGGTCCCAAGCCCGGAGAAATGCAGAGGGTTGTGTCAGGAAGGGCATCCGACGTAAAACCAATGCCAAGCATTTATGATGCAAATTAGAAGTATTACCCCCATACCGGATCGGTCGAGGCCCGGGTTAACAACGACTGCCATCAGTGCTGTCAATCAACAGGGTGCTAATGGAAATTGGACTACTGTTGGTCGAAGACGTCGAAGAAGGAGAGGTGGGAGGCGTGTCCGTAGGCAGAGAGAGAAGAGGAAAGGCATGAGTCTAGGTCTGAGAGTGGGGACTTTGAATGTTGGAACTATGCAAAGAAAAGGTAGAGAGCTGGCTGACATGATGCAGAGGAGGAAGGTGGACATACTGTGTGTTCAGGAGACCAGGTGGAAAGGTAGCAAAGCTAAAAGCTTAGGAGCAGGGTTTCAGCTATTTTATCACGGTGTGGATGGGAAGAGAAATGGAGTAGGAGTCATCTTGAAGGAGGAGTTTGTCAGGAATGTTCCAGAAGTAAAAAGAGTGTCAGACAGAGTGATGAGTCTCAAGTTAGAAATTGAAGGTGTAATGCTCAATGTTGTTAGTGCTTATGCCCCACAGGCAGGATGTGAGCTAGAAGAGAAGGAGAGATTCTGGAGTGAGTTAGATGAAGTGATGCAGATTACCCCAGGGGTGAAATAATGGTCATTGGTGCAGACTTCAATGGACATGTTGGTGCAGGAAACAGAGGGGACAAGGAAGTGATGGGCAGGTTTGGTATCCAGGACAGGAACGCAGAAGGACAGATGTTGATCGATTTTGCAAAAAGGATGGAAATGGCTGTGGTGAATACTTTCTTCAAGAAGAAACAGAAGCATAGGGTGACTTATGAAAGCGGAGGTAAGAGCACACAGGTAGACTACATCTTGTGCAGGCGATGTAATTTGAAGGAAGTCGGTGACTGCAAAGTCATAGTGGGTGAGAGTGTTGCCAAACAGCATAGGATGGTGGTGTGCAGGATGACTCTGATGGTGAGAAAGGTGAAAAAGGCAAAGGCAGAGCAGAAGACAAAGTGGTGGAAGCTGAAAAAGGAAGTGTCGTGTTGTCTTCAAGGAGGAGTTGAAACAGGCTTTGGGTGGCCAGGAAGTGCTTCCAAATGACTGGACAACCACAGCAAATGTGATCAGGGACACAGGTAGGAGAGTACTTGGTGTGTCCTCTGGAAGGAAAGTAGATAAGGAGACTTGGTGGTGGAATGAGGAAGTGCAGGAGTGTGTACAAAGGAAGAGGTTAGCTAAGAAGAAGTGGGACATTGAGAGGACCGAAGAGAGTAAACAGGAGTACAGGGAGACACAGCGTAAGGCGAAAGTAGCAGTGGCTAAGGCCAAACAGAGGGCGTATGATGACTTGTATGATAGGTTGGATAGTAAGGAGGGAGAAAATTATCTATACAGGTTGGCACAGCAGAGAAATAGAGATGGGAAGGACGTGCAGCAAGTTAGATTGATAAAGGACAGAGAGGGAAATGTATTGACTGATGACAGAAGTGTGCTGGGAAGATGGAAAGAGTACTTTGAAGAGCTGATGAATGAGGAAAATGAGAGAAAAAAAGAGTAGAAGAGGTGACCATTGAGAAGCAGGATGTAGCAAAGATCAGTAAGGGTGAAGTGAGAAGGGCATTGAAGAGGATGAAGAATGGAAAGGCAGTTGGTCCTGATGATATACCTGTGGAGGTATGGAAGTGTCTAGGAGAGGTAGCAGTAGATTTTCTGACAAGAACAATCAACAAGGTACTAGAGAGTGAGCAGATGCCGGAGGAGTGGAGGAGAAGTGTGCTGGTGCCCATTTTTAAGAACAAGGGAGATGTGCAGAGTTGCGGCAACTACAGAGGGATAAAGTTGATGAGCCATACGATGAAGTTATGGGAAAGAATAGTGGAAGCTAGACTAAGGGCAGACGTCAGCATTCGTTAACAACAGTTTGGTTTCATGCCAAGAAAAAGCACAACAGATGCAATGTTTGCTTTGAGGATGTTAATAGAGAAGTACAGAGAAGGTCAGAGGGAGCTACATTGTGCCTTTGTGGATCTGGAAAAAGCATATGACAGGGTGCCAAGAGAAGAACTGTGGTATTGCATGAGGAAGTCTGGAGTGGCAGAGAAGTATGTTAGAGTGGTGCAGGACATGTATGAGAGATGTAAGACAGCGGTGAGGTGTGCTGTCGGTGTGACCGACGAATTCAAGGTGGAGGTGGGACTGCATCAAGGGTCAGCTCTGAGCCCCTTCTTGTTTGCTATGGTAATGGACAGGCTGACAGACGAGGTGAGACAAGAATCTCCATGGACTATGATGTTTGCAGATGACATTGTGATCTGTAGTGAGAGCAGAGACCAAGTGCAGGAAAATCTAGAGAGGTGGAGGTATGCCCTGGAAAGGAGAGGAATGAAGGTTAGCCTCAGAAAATCAGAATACATGTGTGTGAATGAGAAGGACCCAGGAGGAACGGTGATGTTACAGGGAGCAGAGCTAATGAAGGTGGAGAATTTTAAGTACTTTGGCTCAACAATCCAGAGCAATGGAGAGTGTGGAAAAGAGGTGAAGAAGCGCGTGCAGGCAGGCTGGAATGGTTGGAGAAAAGTGTCCGGTGTGATGTGCGATAGGAGAGTGTCAGCAAGAATGAAGGGAAAAGTGTACAAGACGGTGGTGAGGCCAGCGATGTTCTATGGCTTAGAAACAGTGGCGCTGAGGAAAAGGCAGGAGGCAGAGCTGGAGGTAGCAGAGATGAAAATGTTGAGGTTCTCTCTGGGAGTAACGAGGATGGATAGGATCAGAAATGAGTATATCAGAGGGACAGCCCACGTAAGATGTTTTGGAGACAAAGTCAGAGAGGCTAGATTGAGATGGTTTGGACATGTACAGAGGAGGGATAGTGAATATATTGGCAGTAGGATGCTGAGGTTGGAACTACCAGGCAGAAGGCCTCGAGGAAGACCAAAGAAGAGATTTATGGATGTGGTGAAGGAAGACATGAAGGTCGTTGGAGTCAGAAAAGAAGATGCGGAGGACAGGGTGAGGTGGAGGCGGATGATTTGCTGTGGCGACCCCTGAAGGGAGCAGCCGAAAGTAAAAGAAGAAGAAGAAGAAGAAGAAACAGGACCAGGCAAGAGCAAAAGAGGAAGTCCAAATGAAACATTGGGCAGAACACTTCCAAGAGATTTTAAACAGAAATAAACCAACAAAGACGCCATACTTCACAACAGCAGAACCTCAAGTTAACATTGAGATAAAGAGAGGCAGGATCACAGTAGACAACATAGCCACAGCAGAGACATGATGAAAGCAGATCCAACACTGAGCGCAAACAAAAGTCAAAAGTTGTTCAACCAAACTTGGGATAAGAAGAAAGTGACCTCAGCATGTGTGGGAATTGGAGCGGAGTCAATCTTCTGTTAGCCCCTGGGAAGCAATTCTGCAAGATTCTGCTCCAGAGGATTCGACAAGGAATAGGCAAGTAGCTTAGGGAGGAGCAAGCTAGTTTGAGAAATGGACACTCATGTATAAACCAGATCTTTGTGCTGAGGCACATCTTCAAACAGTCTGTCGAGTGGAATTTGTCACTATATACTAGTACGAGTTACCTAGATTCTGAAAACGCCTTCCATCCAAAATGCATCCAGCACCCATCCCTTTAGAAGATCACGAAACTTGATGGACTCTTAGCAAAATGATCAACATCATAAAAACATGTCCGCTAGCAACTTGTGTTGCATGAGGCATTAAGGGAAACACAGTGAGTAGTTTAAAGTGCAGACTGGCATGAGGCAGGGCCGTATGATATCGCTGCTCCTCTTCCTTATCGTCATTGATTATGTCATGAAGACGGCCACAGCAGCAAGCCCAGAGGACTTGTCTGGGGCATGTTCAACTGCCTGGAGGACAGTGACTTCACAGACAACATCGCTCTGCTTTCCCATACACACCAGGGCATCCAGGAGAAAACCAACATAGTTACACAGATACCAAGAACAGTGGGTATCAAAATCAGCCCTTCAAAACCAAGATCATGACAACAAAATCCAAGCGGCCAGTGACAGTGGAAGGAGAACCATTAGAAGAAGTGAAAGACTTTAAATAATTGGGTAGCATCATTTCAGCAGATAGCAAAATCAAAAAAGAAATCCCTTCGCACCAAGACGAAATTCAATATCTATCACTCAAATGACGTGTGCTTAGCCCTTCTCTACACACCTGAAAAGTGGAGAATCAACACGAAGCTGGAAAGCAGATGGAGAGGCGGTGTCTCAGACTTAAGATCAGATGGGACGAGAGGATCACGAATGAAGAGATCTGGAGATAAACTGGTTTCAACAACATTGTACTGGAGGTTAAACAGCAGTGCTGGAACTGGCTTGGCAGTTGAGGAAGAGATGAGGGCTGATGTAAAGCCCTAGCATGAACTGCAGTGGTTCAAAAAAAGATACTGGGAAAATGCCTCCACAATCTATGCTCTTAAATTCACACAACACACTAAAACACGTCCTGTCACTTCAAAGGGGAAACTCCAGGCCGAACCACATTGCACATAATTAAAATGCTAGGCACAACCATTGAATGTTATTAATTCCATTTAACTGCAACACATGATTTTACTATTTTAGGCATTTTTGCTGAACATAATACAGTTTAGAATCAATGTAAAATTAAACACACCAGGAAGCGTTTTATTAACGAAACAGCAAATATTGTTCTGAACGCCCTACTCTAATGATCTCTTCCATCACAAAGTACGAACTAAGCAGTGAAAAGTGTTGTGACTTGCACTCCAGTTTCATCAAACACATCCGGAAGACGGACACAGATAAATGAATGCAAACAGTTTAACAAAAGTAAATCCTAGTCAACTAAAGCATGAATGTGTTTTAACTGATATTAAATTGTGCACACTTTAAATTTGAACCTTTATGCTGCTATTGGTTACTGTGAACTTGAATAAATATTTAGTGTCTTTGTTTGAACAATCAATACATGCATGTACAGAACTTTTACCATGTTCGACGTGATAAGCGCCCAGGGCATTTAAAAAAAATGAAGTGGGTGGGCGCTTATTAAAATGTTACCAGTGGAGTGGAACGGTAAGTGCTAATTACCATCGAGGTGGAAAATGAATAATAACAGAACAATAAAAGAGTTTTACTGGTATTTGTGTTCTTCATATTGTGGTATCAACCAAACTACTTATATGAAAGCTGAAAATAAACAGAAAACAGCATAGTTAAAAAAAAGACCCCTTACTTTTTCCTCCCAGTGCTGTTCCTTTAAATATCTTCCTGGAAGTAAAATCGAGCCAATCAACACCAATGTCAACTTTAGCACATGGCACGTTTAACCAATCAACACGAACATAAACAAAAGCACATGGCCAGGAACTGCTTAAATTTATGACATTAGTGAGCAGGAGAATTGGGTGAAAAATACTCATCATCACTTTGTGATAGGTCCATATCTGGCTCATCACTCCATTCATTCAGCGCATCCTATAGTTTTGCTGGAGCAGTTTCTAATGGTTCATAGGTTGTTGGACATTTACCAAGAGAAAACAGCAAAATATTTTTCTGTTTTTTAAAGCACACGGAACAATCAAATGTGTTGTTACTGATGAACATTATAGACATTCCCCAGTGGCAGGAGGTATTGAAATACCGTGTAAACTCACTTTTACAGGCACCTCATTTTACTGTTACAGAGACTGATGGAATAAAATTGGTAAGTTTGATCTACGATTTTGCTCCCAGTACTCGTGGGCGGTTATTATATGTCAAATAAAAAATACTGGGGGGACGCTTATTGGAGTAGGGCGCTTATTACATCGTTACAGTATCTTTCTGAGACCAAGAATCATCATATAAGCACCTGAACAATATTCCAGCAACCACTGCAAACATATCCCATCACCAGTGGTTTTAATGTCCATGAATAAGTTTGTTTGGCCGTTGCTCACGATCAGTGTGAAAACCATTGCTATAAGGGACAAATCCGCTGTACTCTTAATAAATAGGGGTAGGCTGCTTTGTGAAGAGAGGTAGAATTGGTTAATAGGCAAATTACTTCCATCTTGGCCCATTTCTTCACAGGCCTGAACTTTCGACCTGTTACATGTTTTCAGTGTGGGTGTACAGGTGTAAAAACAGTTTTCCTCAAAGTGTGCTGTACATAGCCTTGACCAAGTGCTAGGACTCCATTTATCTCTTGTCTGGCAAACCTGTTACGGCCATTGTTCCCGATAAATTGGGTCTTCAGGCAACCTAAATAAACTTTAACCATTCTCCCTGGTGATTGAGCAAAATCCACACACAAATCTGGCATGTTATTGACAACGAAGAGGAAAACTTCAAAACACTGCCACAGTAAACAATTGAACCACAACTGCAAGTGCAGTTTCACAAGACTTGGACTTTTGCCAATGATGTTACTTCGGCCTTCTTCTTTGGTATACTTTTAGTGCAGGAGTTATCGATTTTTCAATGGTGTGCAATTCAAAGTTTCCATGCAAGTGCAGAACCATGAAAAACTAAAATGAGAATTTTATAGTTTATTTTTTTCCATTTTAAAGCGAAATCATGATTACGTCAACTGCTCCAAGTGACTGTGACAAACTGTAAGTGAAGTATTATACGCTCCATTCTGAAAATAGTATAGAGAGGACCAATCAGATTGTGACTAAGCAAGCCTTTGATCATTGGGGTTTCAACAGATGCGTTCCGATCACACCCGGGAAATGGTGATCATGGGTTAGTTTGAAAAATTGAACACCACACCTCTTTTGTCCATTTCCAGGAAGCTGTTCCCAAACTGTAAGATGACGGCCACCTGTAACCCACCGGTGACCCCCACTGGGTGTGAGCCATGCCGCAAAACAAAGGATTCTGGGTAATTCTGAGCTGGTAAATGAGACGAGGTACCTACACTGTGGAAGAGAAAACACTGAGAGAAAAGTGGGGAGAGGTTGGAGGGGGACGACAATGTTAAACTGTTAAAATTTACATTTAGAATATAATATAATAATAAACTATCATGAGGAATCGCACTTACAGTTTAGAGTATTCTCTCCGCTGGTGAGGTCAAAACATGAAACAACTAGAACCCCTGGTATCTGATGGACACAATCTGTGACTCCCGCCGTGTAGATGTGATTGGTCAACCTCCTCATTGTGCCTAAGCGAGATGGCATTGTCAGAGAAAATAAAACAAACACTTCCCAGTCCAAAAATAATGCATATAAACATAACTGCAAATTAATCTCACCAAATGTAACTTAAATTAAAAACAGAATGGAGAAACTGTTTTGAAAATGGCATCATTTGTCTCTGTAGAATAAATGGATTCTTAGCTCTGCACAGGAATTTTTAACCGTCCTCCATCTTTTAATGTATCACTTTAAAAGCACATGTACTCCTGCTGCACATGAAATGATGAACTACCATCATTACAGCACTTTCCATTCTCAATTAGATCATTACATCACACTGCATGCATTCCTAAGACCAGCTCTGATTTATCTATTTGAACTGTTTACAGATTTTGGGATAATATCATTCTATAGAAGAAATATCCCAACATGCTAGACAGAGCAGATTAAAAGGAAAACGTTCTGCATGTTGTTGAAAATCCCTGCTGCCCTCGAGCGAAGAGCTTCTTTTCCTCTGCCCTCACTCTGTGAGCCGCTGGTACTTCAGAGCATCAGATTTGGCATTGCTGAAAGCAAGCATCCCCAGCCATGATGCCTTCCATTAATAAATCCATTACATAGCCTTAGGTCAAGGTACAAATGTGGGTCTATTGTAGAGGACGAAATATTGAACACAGCAGGATGCGGCCAAGCAGATAAAAGAGGCCTTTTATGGAAGTCGATGCTAATGGGAAGTGTGTGAGCTGAAAGCTTAGCAGGATATTTACTGCATTGTTTCACTGAGGATCCTCCAGTTATTTGGTGCAAAACAAGTACTGTCCATTTAACTAACAGCTTTCATAAAAAACACCTTTGAATTTTATTGTTGTAGAAGATACGTGTACTCCTGACATCACCACTGTCTGCACAAAGAAAGTTCATTCATTCATCATTTTCTGTAACCACTCAATCTTAATTAGGGTTGCAGGAAAGGCTGGTGTCCATCCCAGCCGACTCCAGGTGAGAGCAGAGTAAATCCTGGAAAGCTCGCCAAGCCATCGCAAGGCAGAAACATACTGACGGCTTTGCAGCCTACTCTTGTCAAAAGTCAGCAATGGTTCTTTTACATGCCTCACACCATAGACAGTGAGAGACATGGCTGGCCTGATAATCCAGTTAGCTGCACTGGGAGAAGAGTGACAAACCGTGGAGAGTGGGGCTTGAACCCCCAACCTTAGTGATCCAGCACCTTTACCACCAGGCCACCACTACTCCCACAAGGAAAGTAAAACAGTCAATTTCTAACCATTTATCTCAGGTAGTCAGCTGCCAAAAAGGTAACAGCAAATATTTTATCAATGTCCATTGTATATGCACAATCGCACATTATTATTGGTTTACCTAATATCAAGTTATCGCCATATATACTATGAGAACCTACATAATTACAGAAAAAACATAAGTGGTTGCAACTAGTGCCAAGCTAACCGATAACACTTGTCTATCAGCTTGTCCGTACATTCTAGTTATTCAACAAAAAGTAACAAGTTTTAGAAGTACAGGAATCCTTCGCTACTTCGCGCTTCAATTCATGCAGCTTCAGTGCATCACAGCTTTTAAATAAATAAATAAATATTCATCGAAATAAAAAATAATGAAATTAAGGAAGAATAGGGGGAAAGTTGAGGAAAAGGCAACAAAAACAAGCCCAATTATGCAAAAAACAAAACAAAACAAACAACCCAAAATCTCCCATCAAAACTACTTACATTGTTGCATCTGTGTGTGCATGCACAAGTATGTAATTGTGTCGTCTTCTTCTCATGCAATACCATCTGTATGTGTGCGTATTTATATTTTATTTACATCTTGTTTTTTATGTTTGTTATGATAAGCATTTATAGCATTGAATATGTATTTAATGATATTATATACTCATATACATGTACGTATATGTCAGTTACGGGGGGTTGGGGGGGTGATCCTACTTCGCGGATTTCGATGGTCGCGTGGGGATTTTGGTCCCAATTAACAGCGGAAAGTGAGGGATCCCTGTATTTGATGTTAAGAACATAATTTTACTTTCAAAAATCGAGACTTTTTTTCTACCAAACATGACTTCATCTGTCTGCTGCGCCAAACATGTTGCCAGTCCTCGGCATCATTCAATGCTGGTCAGTGTTCCAGCTAGGATGGCATAGCGCCCTGCCTTTTTTTCATGTGGCAAGCTTTTTTTACTTGTTATTTACATTCTATTTTTGTACAAGCACTTGCCAATATTTTTCCTACCTTCATATAACCCAGCAACAATATCGAACATTTAATCAGCAGGTATGATTTTATTTTTTCTTAAACAAACATCCATACACAGCAGCATCAACTTGCATAAACATATGCTTTTCCCTGCCTCTATGACCCCCCCACTTAACCTACATCTATCCCCTCATGATCTTATGCCCTGCGGTTTTTTAACCAAACATCCATACACATCACGTATCATTTCGACTTTTCTTCAGAAAATCGACTAATAATCTAAATTTAATCTAAATTCTAAATATAGAATCTAAATTTCTATGAAAGGATTTTATTTTAATTATAGAATAATCTAAAGTAAATATATTGTATTATAGTTTATACTTAATTAACAATATAATTTAATTGAGATTCATGATGTAAGAGATATGCAGAGAACAGATAAATTGATCAGTGTAATTTATAAGCAATGCAAAGCTGAACAAAACTTCATTTAAACTGTATATTTTATGTATAAAATAACACATTTCAAATTAAAGAGTTAGAAATAAAAACTGCGCTATAATTATATGAATGTGTATAATTACATTAGTGTTTAATTAATGCACTGAATTACTTTAATGTTTATAAAAATATTACTGTCCGCATATATATCAGTGTCAGTCTCTCAGGAGCATGTTCAGTAAAAGACCGATACCATTCAAATGCTCTACTGAATGACAAAGAAAATCATTTCTACTTGTGGCCATT
This sequence comes from Plotosus lineatus, assembly GCA_024760905.1. Lineage (NCBI taxonomy): Eukaryota > Metazoa > Chordata > Actinopteri > Siluriformes > Plotosidae > Plotosus > Plotosus lineatus. The sequence goes on along the minus strand of CM045728.1, from coordinate 55,440,126 downwards.
AACCGGTATAACTCCTGCATATAGCTCAGTTGTTAGCCAGTGGGAGGCCAGCGAGCCGGGATGTTTGAACATCATTGATGGGAGAGCAGCTCGTGCATTGTTTGAATGGCACGTTTTAATGTTTGAATGGCACGTTTGAATTTTTAAGATGGCGCTTTCGTAACGTGAACTTGTTTCGTATCCTGAGACAAAAAATTTTAGGAAAATGCTTTTCGTAACCTGCATTTTTCGTTTGTTGAGACTTTCATCAGGTGAGGTACCACTGTAACTATAAATAAAATCTTTAGACTGTTATCTTATAGCAGTGATGACTTTATGAACTTTTTAATGTTGAAGTTGAAAATATCTGGCAAAACAATTGATTCCTTAACTTAAAGACAGATATGTCAGTAACTACAACAGTAAATAAAAACATACCACAATCAGATCTGCAACTGGAGTGTTTTAGCCCCATTCAAAGGACAAAACCAATCTCATTAATTTCCTCATCAAAATTATCAATCTGTGTGCTTGATCCAATACCTACATGTTTCTTGAAACAAATAGTATCAGAGGTGATCAACCCTTGATTCAATGCAATAAATGCTTCCCTTAGCACTGGTTATATACCTAAATTCTTTAAACTAGCAGTTATCAAACCTCTGATTAAAAAACGGATCTTGACCCATATTAGCTGTCTAACTATAGACAAATATCAAACCTCCCTTTCATCTCTAAGATCTTAGAAAAAGCTGCAGCACAACAGTTATATGTTCATATCTTTGTAGAAATAACATTCACAAAATGTATTGGTCAGGATTTAGGCATCATCATAGCACAGAGACAGCGCTTGTTAAGATGGTAAATGAGCTACTGTTGGCCTTCGATCATGGTGGTGTCTCCCTGCTTGTGTTACTTGTCCTTAGTTTGGCCTTTGACACTATTGATCACACGAATCTCCTTGACAGATTAGAAAATTTTGTTGGGAGTTCAGGGAATGACAGTCTCCTGGTTTAATTTTTTTTCTAAATGACTATAGTCAATTTGTAGATGTAAATGGTGATATCTCCATACATTGTAATTTTAAAATTTGTGCCTCCAAGGTTCTTTGTTAGGCTCATTGCTTTTTTCTGTATACATGCTCCCTTTAATTAATATTATTCGTGATCATGGTTTTAGCTTTCATTGGTATGCTGATGATACACAGTTTTATATTTCAGCAAAGTCAGATGAGAGACATCAGCTTAATAAACTTGAGAAATGTGTAAAGGACATAAGACACTGGATACTTAGTAACTTTCTCTTATTAAACCCTTATTAGGCTGAAATACTTGTACTCTGATCATAGGCAGCTAGAAATAAAGTTTCTGATTATGTAATAAGTTTAGATTCCATTTCAGTTTCATCATGTGTGGCAGAAAAGGACATTGGAGTGATTATTGATGCTGGTCTTTCATTTGAAACTCATGTAGATAATATTACTCAGGTAGCCCTCTTTAATATCAGGAATATTGCTAGTGATACACCAAATAATAAAAAAACTGTCAGGGGTACAGATTTCACTTACAAAGCCCCATAGTTATAAAATAAACATCCAGTTAATGATTGGGTCTAAGACATAGTCTTTGTTTATAAGACAAAGCTGAAAACGTGCTTGTTTCGTCGAGCCTTTTGTTAGGTAAAGGAACAGATCTGTGGTTTCCCATGCACAGAGAGTTCTGCTAAACTGTGATGTTAGGATGCTGTCGCTCCCTCACTCTACATGCTCACACAGGTCCATTGACAGTGGACTGGTCGATTGCCCGATGTCACAAGGTGCCCTCATGTCTGTCTTCCTGCTGGTTCTCTCTTTTAATTATGCTTCCATAGTGGGCCATGCCGAAGTCCCTACTTGCGCACACCAATAATAAATTCTTCTATTGCCATTATGCTGTTATGAGTATACAGGGATCCCTCACTTTCCATAGTTAAGTGGGTCCAAGATCCCCCCGCGACCACCAAAATACGCGAAATAGGGTCCCCCCCCAACCCTCAACTGACTGACGTATACGTACATGTATACAATAATATATATAGATATACATTCAATGCTATAAATGCTTATAACAATTAAACATTAAAAAATAATGCATAAGATGTAAATAAAATATAAATACACACACTTACAGATGCGCACCTCACAACAATGTAACTAGTTTTGATGGGAGGTTTTGGGTTGTTTTTTGTTTTGTGCTTGTTTAGGTTTTTGTTTTTTGCATAATTGGCCTTGTTTTTGTGGCTTTTTTATTCGATGAATAATTCAAAAAAACGGGATGCACTGAAGCTGCATCAATTGAAGCGCACAGTAGTGAGGGATCCCTGTACCTACCAACCCCCACCCCTCTACCCTCTATCCCACCCCTATGTGTATTTTTGCTGAGGTTCATATGCTTCTTCTGGGATATCGGTGATACTGATCCTCCGGATCCTTCTGCTTTCTAAGTCCTGTGGTCTATCCTGGGTACTAATGCTGGATGGAGTTCTTATCTTGGAAGCCCTTTGCTTCTGCTGATGAAGATCCATATAAACATGGATGTGCACTCACATACTGTGAAGATGATCCCACAATTATTTAGGACTTACTGTTGTGGTATAACCAACTGACTATATTTTATACTTTAGTGAAGTATATGGTTTGTATCTTTATGGTTTCACCCAAATTAGGATGGGTTTCCCTTTTGGCCCTGTTTCCTTTAAAAGTTTTTACCTCGCATCAACAGAAGGAGTTTTTACTTGCCCCCATTGCCGCAGACTTGCTCATTAGGGATGTGTAGGGGTTGTACAAAATGTTTAAACTGATTTGTACTTTGTAAATTCTTACTCTTACTAGGTAAAGCTGCTTTGCAACAATATCACTAGCAAGTTCTTATTTTAGACTTACACACACACACACACACACACACACACACACACACACACACACACACACACACACACACATATATACACACACACACAACGGTGTGTGTGTGTGTGTGTGTGTGTGTGTGTGTGTGTGTGTGTGTGAGGCACTCCCCCGAAAGTAGGCACTTGTCGCTAGTGATGTACGGTGCTTGTACGACAAAGCACGGCATATCTGGACTTCCGATCTTTCAAGTGAGCAAGTGAAGGTTGAGTACTAAACAAGTATTCAACACGCACTTGCTCACTTGAAAGATCGGCAGTCTGGATAAGCCGTGCTTACAAGCTCCACACGTCACTTGCGACAAGCGCCTACTTTCAGTGGAGCGCCTAACATATACAGTAGGCCCTTGACTATTCGCGGTTTTGCACTCACGGTTTGAGTATTCGCGGACTGCCAAGTAATTGACATGTCACTCAAATTCAGCCAATGACTGTCCTCCTTCCTGCTGATTGGTTGCGATGATGTAACACTCCTTTTTTATCATTCGTGCACAAGTTGTCAATGAGCCTCTTTTTTTTGGGTGTTTTAATTAGCAGTTAAACTCTATGATGCCACTCAAATGCTGTGCATCTTCTCTGGCTAAGCAACAGAAAACGCAGGATGCCTCTTCTGAAGAAATAAGACTTTCTCCTGAAGAAACTAGTTTCCTCTAAACTGTTGTATTAAAGTCCTTTTCAATTATAGACATTCCCCGACTTACGTTTTTATTTGGTTCCGGACGGCCGAACGTAAGTTGAAAGTGAACGTAAGTTGTTACAGTGAGGTATGACGTATGATGCCCTTACTGTACTATACATCCATAAATACCATTACCGTATCTCATAAAACACCCCTAAATAAATTATTATTAACATAACATTGTAAAAAAAATATCAAATATATCAAATAATAACACAATTAATTTCAAATAAATTAAATTCAAGCAAAATAATTTCAAATTGATAAATTTTAAATTCACTCATCAAATATCAAATACACTATCAAATATAACCTTTAACATTCTCTATGATGTGATCTTTCTGCTTGTAAATGGTTCCGATAGTCGACAGGTGGTCACTTTACATGAAGCTGAGCCAAATCATTTTACATGAAGCTTGAAACAGCCAATCAATGTTTACAATATGTGAGGCGCTTAATACCGAAAGTAGTGCACTTGCTGAAAGTAGTTTACTTGCTTGAAACAAAGCGCGGGTTATGCGGACTTCCGGTCTTTCAAGTGAGCAAGGGCTTCGTTGAACTCATTTAGTACTCAGCCTGCACTGATATGAATCACCAGCAGAGCAGAGAGTTCTCTTTTTATCTGGATTTCAGGTTTTCATTCATTTTACAACTCTCTTTGCTTAACTGAGTATGCATGGTAGATTGCGCTGATCCGAGCAGATAGTTAATTCATTTCTGTGTATGAGACTTGCACCCATGCCAGTAGGCTTACGCTTCTAACCAACCATATTTGCATCGGGTTACAAAAGTCTGCAAAACAGTGTAAACACAAAGATCACAGAGACGACGTCTTAACACAAGAGTCTTCTTTTCCTTTCGGCTTTTTTCCCTTTCTCGGGAGTCTCCACAGCGAATCATTTGATTCGCACATTTGATTTGGCATAGGTTTTGTCAGATGCCCTTAACTCTTAACACAAGAGTAACACGCTATATAACTGATATATATAAAATTATATATATGTGTGTGTGTGTGTGTGTGTGTATGTATGTGTATATATATATATATATATATATATATATATATATATATATATATATATATATATATATAAAAAATAAAATAAAATAAACTGGGAAGAAGGAGGGGCACGTTCAGTCTGTCGTTTGTAAACAATGGACGCAGCATCATTGCGTCATTACGTCAGCGTACTATGTAGGCACGTCTAAACTCAAAATTTCACTTTTTTTTGAAAAAAAAAACGTAAAAGTGAAAAAACATAAAACGGATGAACGCAATTCGGGGAACATCTGTATTATTCCAGTACAGTATCTAAGTTAATGTTTAGAATGTTTGTGCGTGAGATTTTATGTTCTGTAGCATGTTTAGCAAACGATAACAAAAGGGTAACCTTTATTACGCTTCATGTCCTTTTACATTGAACTTGGCGTGACGTCTTGGAGTGACGTCTCCAAGATGGCGCTGCCAAGAGGGTGACGTTGCGGAGTTCTCAGAGTCAAATTGTTTCTTTGTTCATTTTAATTTGTTTTATTTGTTGTTTTGTTTGTTTATGTTTTGCACTATGCTCGTCTATGACCGGTCGACGCAACTACAGCTATGAGATCGAAGTCTTCAGGCAATTAAGCATGCTCAATTCCTATCCTGAGCTAATATGCTATGGTAGCTCAATGCTATCCACACCCCGGCTAACAATAAGCCCAGGCAGAGTTCTCAGTGTCTCCGGTGCTTGGTTAGAAGTGGAAGGTTAGGACTTCCGGTCATACTGCTTGAAAATGTTCAGTCCTTGAGAAACAAGATGGACGAGCTTCATGCTCAGATTGCAGCGCGGAGGGGTCTACAGGACTGCTCCATGCTGTGTTTCTGTGAAACATGGCTCGAGGGGAGTACACCCGACAAAGAGATTGCACCAGCCGGCTACACGGCCTTCATCCCCTGTGATCCCAAGTGCCGGAGTTGTCGGTCGCTGAGGATAGAAGTTGAGCGTGTTAAGTGCTAAACATCGAAGACTCCGATCTCATAGCTGTAGTAGGGCCGACCGATCATAGACGAGCATAGTGCAAAACATGAACAAACAAAACAACAAATAAAACAAATCAAAAGAAACAACATTACTCTGAGAACTCCTACTGTATTTACATATATGTGTACATTTGGTGTGTGTATACAGACGCTCCGCGACGGACGGCCGAACGCAAGTTGAAGGTGAAAGTAACATCTGTTACATCTGACATATGACGTGTGACTTTTGACGCTCATACTGTACTATACATCCATAAATACCATTATCGTATCTCATAAAACACCCCTAAATCAATTATTATAAACATAACATTGTAAAATAATATCAAATATATCAAATAATATCAACAATAATTTCAAATAAGTCACTTATTTATACCAAGGCACTTTATATAAAGCTTAAAACAGTCAATCAACGTTTACAATATGTGAGGTGCTCAAAACCGAAAGTAGTGTACTTGCTGTGGGTTATACGGGCTTCTGGTCTTTCAAGTGAGCAAGGGCACCGTTCAACTCGTTTAGAACTCAGCTTGCACTGATGTGAATCACCAGCAGAGTGGAGAGTTCTTTCTTTTCTGGATTCGGGTTTTCATTCATTTTACAACTCTCTTTGCTTAACTGAGTATGCATGGTAGATTGCGCCGATCCGAGCAGATAGCTAATTTATCTCTGTGTATGAGACTTGCACCCATGCTAGTAGGCTTATGCTTCTGACATATATATATATATATATATATATATATATATATATATATATATATAAAACTTAACTGGGAAGAAGGAGGGGCACGTTCAGTCTGTCATTTGAAAACAATGGACGCATCGTCATTGCGTCATTACGTCAGTGTACTCAAAATTTACGTTTATGCAAGGTAATTTACGAGCATTACGTATCTAAACTCAAAATTTGACTTTAAAAAAAAAAATGTACAATCGAAAAAATGTAAAATGGATGAACGTAAGTATACATGTATACATTTGTCAATGTTTTTTTTCTTTATCGAGACTTTTATCATTCTTACTTTGTTCATCACTTTGTGTGGTGAAACTGTGCACTTTCCTCCAGGATCAATAAAGAATTATTATTTTGATGATTCTGATTCTTACATATGTAATTGATTTTCTGCTACATTATATTAATGTAGACAACTTTTTTGTGTGAATGAATTAATAATTACAAATATTAATTGTTCACACAAAAAGTTGTATACAATAAAACAATTAAGTAACTATGTTTGGATAAAAACACAAATAATTAAAACATATAAAAGTAAATTCCTTAAACTAGTTACTAAACTAGTAACTTATTATACATACCACCACAATTCATCAGAGCGAATGCAAGTTTTTACCACCAAATAAACCATCCCCACCAATGTGTACATTGTGCGATGTGTCCTCTGTTGCCTTATTGCACTATGCCTTCATTAAATCCTAGCTGGAACACTGCTGGTGACCATAGGAGAAAGTATTGTCACTGGTGAGTGCCAACTAGAGGTGAGACGAGACGCTGGGTTTTGAAGTATTCACACTTTACTAAATGGCATTAAGAGATTGAGAGTCTGATTGAGAGAAAAAATTGCAAGACTTTTATCTCTGATCAAATGTGCTTCTTGTTCACTTCTCAATCATTGTATGTATTCCTTGTGAGATTCCATTGGGCAAAGGCAGCCGCTGGTTGAACAACTGCTGTACAATAGGAATAAATTGGGTTTGGAACGCATGTGCCCTTGCCTTGTTCTTGTCAGATCGTGTCAGTTCAACATTCAAGGATGTCTAGTGGACCTGACTCACAGTACTACCTAACATGCAACCGGTGAACCAGGGTGTGACAGACATAGTCTGCACGTTCAACAAACACATGGGAACCAATAAATTACAGATGTGTAATGGGAACAAAAGTGACAACTTTAAGATAAGTACATTATAACTACGATATGTGTAATGTCTCTTAAATGGACAGCGATGTACATCTTCTAGGGCAGTGTTTCTCAACCCCTGTTCCGCGGCACATTAGTATGCCGTGAGAAATCATCAGGTGTGTCGCAGAAGATTAACCAATTTCACTTAGTGTGTAGTAACAGTGCTGTTCTGCTAGAGGGCAGTATCATTTTTGTTCCTCGTGATTTTTCTAATGTAAAAGGTGTGCCTTGGCTCAAAAAGGTTTGGAAACACTGTTCTAGGGTATTGTGGGAGCCTAGAGGAGCAATGCAGATGACATTCTACACCAGATAATATCAAAGTCTCCAACTGTTAAATGTCCAGTTATGCTATCCATCAAGGTGTGACTACTACTTAAGGTGAATGAGCTCTTCTGTTAAATGATGGCAAGAATATACAATTTTGTTTGTTTTTTTAATGAAATTGTATAAAATAATTGTAAAAATTTCTCACAATCAACAGCGCAAGAACAAAATAAAACCGTTATTCCACTCCTTCTCATCGGATGTGACTGACAGACTCATCTGATTTGGTAAGATGGAATAACTATAAATATTGCATATATACACTGTATATAGATGGGGCAGTGCCCCCAGTGCAGCTAACTGGGTTATCAAAGGCGGGCCATGTCTGTCACTGTCTATGGTGTGAGGCATGTAAAAGAACCATTGCTGACTTTTGTAAAGACTAGGCTGCAAAGTCGTTAGCGTGTTTCTGTCCCTTGCTAAAAAGGGTATCAGGGAATGGCATCCGACGTAAAAACCTCTGCCAAATCAAACGTGCGAATCAGATGATTCACTGTGGCGACTCCCGAGTAAAAGGGAAAAAGCCGAAAGGAAGACAGACAGACAGACACTGTATATAGATGTATATGTATAGAGAATAGGAAATGATGCAAGCCTGGCTTTAAGGAGTTATTTCAGAGATTCTAACCATTATAGTTGTCATTGTTAATACAGTGGTACCTCACTTTATGAAATTAATCCGTCCCAGAGGTGGTTTCGGAACCTGGATTTTTCCTTAGTAGAACCGCATTTTACATGTAAAACGCATGATTTGTTTCAAGGCACCCAATACTACCCTTTAAAAATTATAAAAACATACCTTTTAAGGTACAGTAGGCCCTTGACTATTCACGGTTTTGCTCTCGCGGTTTGAGTATTCAGGGACTGCTGAGCAGCTCGCGCATGATTCAAATTCAGCCAATGGCTGTCCTCCTTCCTGCTAATTGGTTGAGGTGATGTAATGCCCCTTTTCCCTCATTCGCGCACAAGTTGGCAATGAGCCTTTTTTAGTGTGTTTTAATTACCAGTTAAGTTCTATGATGTCACTCAAACGCCTGCTTAAGCACCAGAAAAAGGTCATGAGGTTGGATGTCTCCAACAACGGTTTCCTCTGAAGTCACATCATTGCTGAAGAGGAATATAGTAATCGTTTGAACTGTTGTAAAACACTTCACTATTAAAGTCTTTTTTAATTATTATTCCAGTACATGACCTAAGGTAATGTGTAAAATGTTTGTGTGTTATTTTTATTTACTGTGGTGGAGCATGTTTCTCATTCTGTTTTGTTTATCCCATTTATTACATTTCTTGTTCTTTTATGTCCTTTTTTTTATGGTCTGTGTTTTGAGGGACTTTGATTTTGGCGCTGTGCCTCTCACTAACTGTTTACTTCCTGAGGGGCGTAGCTGAGCTGCTCGGGAGCACACACCTGAATTCACTATTCTCATTTACTCCCAATAAACAAAAGCATGCTCAGCTCTGCGACAGAGGATTAACTCACATCAACATCACCACTTCTTTGGTTTGTAATGCTCTCACTCTAAAACTCTGTTTTGTACTTCTACTCCGGCTGGGGGGTGGCTGAGCTGCTCGGACTTAATGTAGTTAATGCCTGAATTCAGTCGTGTCATGCTTAATGCAATACAGTACGTTCCTCTAGTGGGCATTTTTGAAAACTACAGTGCTGTATGTTTATAAAGAGAATGCACTGAAAGGTGTTTTATGCATATGCTGTATAATGTTTATATTTTATCATCAATAAAACTAAGAGTAAAAATTTAAAAGTTTTTCTTAATCATTACTATATTTTACTACATTAATACTGTATTAATGAGTAAGACTGTCTATAGAATTTGTTTAAGAAGCATATTGCATGTAATAGATACATAGTATTTTACTTTCAGCTGCTCATTCGCGCATGTGACGTCATACATGGGGTTTTATCTTTATTCGAGGGAGGGCCCGGAACCGAATTCCGCGAATGTCAAGGGCCAACTGTACTTACTTTGTGTTGTCCATGTCTTCTTAGCAGAGTTATAATCTTACAAATGTTTATGCAAGGTTAAAAGCCTGAGCCAAAAAATAAAGTTGCAATGAGCACATTCGAAAAACTCATGAAACAAGCTGCTGCTCAAGGGAACTGCGTCATCCCTCCCAGCCAATGGGAGGCCAGCATGGCGGGATGTTGAGAGATAGTCAATGGGAGAGCAACTCGTGCATTGTTTGAATGTTTGAATGGCGCTTTTGAATGTTTGAATGGCACGGTTCATAAGGAGAACTTATTTTGTATACAGAGACAAAAAATTTTGGAAAATGTTTTTCGTAACCTGGATTTTTCGTTTGCTGGGACTATTGTAAGGTGAGGTACCACTGTAATTCTGCTTAATAGATATCCTTGAAAATATTGGGAAGAATGCTAATTAACAGGTTAGTTTCTGAACTAGCCTCCATTCTATGTATAAAAGCTATTCGGATTTATTAAGGTTATATTAACCACTACATACAGCTGGCGTAGTTGGCTATATACCGTACACTGTTCAAGCATAATAGGAAACTATGCTAAAATTAAATCTTTTTTTTTTTAATTCAATTTCCTCATCATGCCATTTTTTTTTTTTATCCTTATTCTTTTTTTACTTCAGAGGAAAGGAAAGGCTACAGTTACTAGTTTCAGTTTTTTAAACATTCCTGAAACTGTGCAAAGTTATCTTAGATATAACTGCTGATGTGGTTTGTGACATTGCATGAGATGCTGTTATCTATTTAAAAAAAAAGTGATGTTCCAGAGCTAAAAACTGTGGTACCAGCAAGTTTGAAGTCTCAATCAGATTTATCAACTCATCAGACTCAGGTAGGAGGTGCATTTTCGGTATTTTAAACTATAACTGTATAATAGACAGGATTCAGATGATGATATAACTCTTTAAATCTGTCTCTCTTTTTTTTACATGAATATATTCTGCTGTTTTACAAACAAGAGTGTTCTTACATGCAAGTGTGTGATGTAGTTATGCACTTTGCACATGTTTGTCTTTAACCCTCATGGATACAATGTAAAGCTAAGCTCAGGATATCAAATGTCTTAGCTTACAAGTAAAGATGGAAAAGATTGGGATTGTTTATATCAAACTTGGCCAGGACACAGCAGAAATCGCAAAACCTTTTTAACATATTAAAACAGCATGCACTTTCAAAACAGATTCTATATATATGCATGAAATGCTTTAGCACTGGCAGTAGTTTGAGTGTTAATGCAGGTTTAATGTCATTGCTCATGCTCAGACCTGTTCTCCAGTTCAGCACTCGGATGCTGGATCTCCCACTGGCCAGAAAGATGTGGTCATCTCGAGCACTGAGTCTCAATCTCCCAGTAGCCTCATCAACCCTGCTGAAACCAGTCACCTCTGATCCCCACTGTTGGAGTTGATTTAAAGGCTTAGATGCTCCATCACATACCTCCCATATGCACACATTTCCATCAGTTGAGCCACTGAACACCAGAGGACCATGGGACTGCAGAGACACAGAGGATCATAATCCAAGAAGCTCCAACAAAACTCTAGTATAAAAATAACACGAGTTCTACTACTACTGCTGCCACTCCTACTATTACTGTGTTCAAAGTTATTATTATTTATGGCGTTTATTATCTTATAGAGAATATCATGGCTTTCATTTTTTTGCTGCTTAACAGACAAATAGCTATAATAAAAACAATAATAAACAACAGGCACGTTAAGATTCGAATGTGTAGACATTTTCAAAAGCTCAGTCTTCACATTTGGTTTTTTGAGTTGAGGCATGAGAACTGACGGTTAAAATGTGATAAAATGTGCTGGGTTGATGTCACTTGAACACAGAGGTGCTATGTTAGACAAGGCACTGTTGCCATGGCACCCACCCACCTGTAGTGTCGTGACAGCATTCAGGTGTGCGTTGACTGATTGAAGGTTGTCCTGAGAAAGCCAGTCCCACACCTGCAGCTTCCCAGCATCTGTTGTCACACAACCAGAAATCACATATTCTATTCTATACACACATTCCCATTTATACATGCTAAACCTGATCAAGCTGGGATCTACAGTATGCATGCGTGTATTGAAGCTGCCACAGATCACCCATTAGTGAATTCAAGTTGTACGCATCCCTCTATTCACCAAAGCTTGATAAAAAATATTCCTAAAGGTAAGCCACTGGGTACAAAATGCAGGGTAATGTTAAAATGTGCGCATAGAAATACTCAATTGGCCATCACACTCAAATAACACATCAGAAAGCATTCTGGATTCTGTTAAAGACACTGAGTGGATGGCCCCTGAAACACTGGAGCATGGGGTGATATTTATACAGCGTTTGCTGCATCAGAAAGTCATAGAGAGTGGAGGAACGCCAACACTCAGTGGATTTCCCTTAGGAAAACCTCAAGCACTCTTCAGCCAACTGAAAACAAGCTATAGTCAGTCAGTTCACCCAAACAATGTGCTATTTACCCATTTTGTGCCTATTAAGACATTAAAACAGAATACTGCAGGACATTCATGACAAAAAGAAGCCCTCCTGATTGCACAGCCTCCCTTATTTTTACTCAAACACATAAGTTTTGCAGGAGGAGCTCATGGCTGTGATCCCAGTGATTAAGTCTCATAGTCCAGGTACATCACCTTTATCTAAATGGCAAAAGTATGTAAGTAAGGCTTAGAAGTTATTTAAATTTGAAAGTAGACTTACAAACATGCTTCATCTTATTTAAGTCGGATCTTCATACAACTAGTGCAGCATGACACAGATAATAGGGTGGAAAGGTTTACAACATCATTCCTCTGGTCATATTCATTGTTAGCCTTTCTAAGAGTGGTGGACCAACAACAATGACTCCAAGAACGCAATACTCTGTAAGGACACAGAGGAACCTGAGGTGACTTCTAAGTGATTAAATGCCTTTCTCACATTAGCTAATGTTACTGTTTATGAGTCTATCATCAGTAGCAAGTGAACAACAATAGTTTGAATTGCACTTTTGCCAGAAGGAAGCCACTGCTCTTTAAAAAAGAACATCGTTGTCTGCTCACACTGATGAGCGACAAGGCTATCAGAAAAATAACATGGATAGATTAGATCAAAATACAAATTTTGGGTTTAAACTAGAAGCACTAAATTCGGAGAGAAGAAATTATTGTAATGGCGCACAAGAGCCTTATCCTATCTGAGAAACATAGTTTGCTGCAACTGGCCAGGAGATTTTGCCATCTCACTGCTGAAAAAATGTACTGATATTTTAAATTATACTAGTAAACTCTAAATTAAAATGTCATGGCATCTGTTCATATATTGAATCTGAAAAGAAAGTGGATAACGAGCTCAAGACAACGACCCAGCCCAAAGTTAAAGGACAATACATTTTACAAAGGTCCAAAAGTTAAAAGCTCTAACTTTAATCCAATAGAAATGTTGCGTGAAAAATTTTTAAATGAAGAACCTCACCAGAATCCCAAAGTTAAAGATGTTCTCTTAGGGGCAATATAATACAGTTTCTCAAAGTCAACATGCTTGACTGGTGGGCAGTTTCCAGAAACTAGTCTATATTCAGCTATCATTCAAATAGAAAATACCGACATGCCTCGACTTACGTTATTAATTGATTCCAGGAGAGACGATGTACGTCGAAAACGACTTAAATTGAATGAGCTTGTCTCTAGACTAGCCTAGGTTAGGCTACACCAAATTTACTTGTATAATATTATTTATATACACACATATATATACATAAATATAAATGCAGCTGTGAGAAGGTCACAAACAAATGTCCGCCCTCATGACGGTCCCAAGCCCGGATAAATGCAGAGGATTGCGACAGGAAGGGCATCCGGCGGAAAACTTTTGCCAGAATACAAAATGCAAACCGTAAAGACAAATTTCACACTGGATCGGTCGAGGCCCGGGTTAACAATAACCACCATCAGTGTTGTCAACCAACAGGGTGCTCGTAGAATTTGGACTACTGTTGGTTGAAGAAGGAACGGTCGAAGAAGGAGAGGCAGGAGGCGTGTCCGTAGGCAGAGAGAGAAGAGGAAAAGCATGAGTCAATGACTGAGAGTAGGGACTTTGAATGTTGGAACTATGACAGGAAAAGCTAGAGAGCTGATTGACATGATGCAGAGGAGGAAGGTGGACATACTGTGTGTTGAGGAGACTAGGTGGAAAGGAAGCAAGGCTAGAAGCGTAGGAGTGGGGTTTAAGCTGTTTTTTCATGGTGTGGATGGGAAGAGAAATGGAGTAGGAGTCATCTTGAAGGAGGGGTTGGTCAGGAATATTTTAGAAGTGAAAAGAGTGTCAGACAGAGTGATGAATCTCAAGTTAGAAATTGAAGGTGTGATTTTCAATGTTGTTAGTGCTTATGCCCCACAGGCAGGATGTGAGCTAGAAGAGAAGGAGAGATTCTAGAGTGAGTTAGATGAAGTGATGCAGAGTACCCCAGAGGTGAAAGAGTGGTCATTGGTGCAGACTTCAATGGACATGTTGGTGCAGGAAACAGAGGGGACAAGGAAGTGATGGGCTGGTTTGGTATCCAGGACAGGAACACAGAAGGACAGATAGATTTTGCAAAAAGGATGGAAATGACTGTGGAGAAAACTTTCTTCCAGAAGAGACAGGAGCATAGGGTGATTTATAAAAGTGGAGGTAGGAGCACACGGGTTGACTTCATCTTGTGTCGGCGATGTAATTTGAAGGAAGTCAGTGACTGCAAAGTAGTAGTGGGTGAGAGTGTTGCCAAACAGCATAGGATGGTGGTGTGCAGGATGACACTGATGGTGAGAAAGGTGAAAAAGGCAAAGGCAGAGCAGAAGACAAAGTGGTGGAAGCTGAAAAAGGAAGAGTGTCGTGTTGTCTTCAAGGAGGAGTTGAAACAGGCTTTGGGTAGTCAGGAAGTGCTTCCAGAGGACTGGACAACCACAGCCAATGTGATCAGGGAGACCGGTAGGAGAGTACTTGGTGTGTCCTCTGGAAGGAAAGTAGATAAGGAAACTTGGTGGTGGAATGAGGAAGTGCAGGAGTGTGTACAAAAGAAGAGGTTAGCCAAGAAAAAGTGGGACATTGAGAGGACCGAAAGAGTAAACAGGAGTACAGGGAGACACAGCGTAAGGCGAAGGTAGCAGTGTCAAAGGCCAAACAGGGGGCGTATGATGACTTGTATGAGAGGTTGAACAGCAAGGAGGGAGAAAATGATCTATACAGGTTAGCACAGCAGAGAAATAGAGATGGGAAAGACGTGCAGCAAGTTAGAGTGATAAAGGACAGAGAGGGAAATGTATTGACTGATGACAGACGTGTGCTGAGAAGATGGAAAGAGTACTTTGAAGAGCTGATGAATGAGGAAAATGAGAGAGAAAAAAAGAGTAGAAGGGGTGACCGTTGAGGACCAGGAAGTAGCAAAGATTAGTAAGGGAGAAGTGAGGAGGCCATTGAAGAGGATGAAGAGTGGAAAGGCAGTTGGCCCTGATGACATACCAGTTGAGGTATGGAAGTGTCTAGGGGAGGTAGCAGTAGATTTTCTGACAAGAATATTCAACAAGGTCTTAGAAAGTGAGCAGATGCCAGAAGAATGGAGGAGAAGTGTGCTTGTGCCCATTTTTAAGAACAAGGGAGATGTACAGAGTTGTGGCAACTACAGAGGGATAAAGTTGATGAGCCATACAATGAAGCTATGGGAAAGAATAGTGGAAGCAAGACTAAGGGCAGAGGTCAGCATTTGTGAACAACAGTTTGGTTTCATGCCAAGAAAGAGCACCACAGATGCAGTATTTGCGTTGAGGATGTTAATAGTGAAGTACAGAGAAGGTCAGAAGGAGCTGCATTGTGCCTTTGTGGATCTGGAGAAAGCATATGACAGGGTGCCGAGAAAAGAACTGTGGTATTGTATGAGGAAG
The DNA here is from genome assembly GCA_024760905.1 of Plotosus lineatus. NCBI lineage: Eukaryota > Metazoa > Chordata > Actinopteri > Siluriformes > Plotosidae > Plotosus > Plotosus lineatus. The sequence goes on along the minus strand of CM045728.1, from coordinate 55,424,355 downwards.
TCTGGAGTGACAGAGAAGTATGTTAGAGTGGTGCAGGACATGTATGAGAGATGTAAGACAGTGGTGAGGTGTGCTGTCGGTGTGACAGAAGAGTTCAAGGTGGAGGTGGGACTGCATCAAGGGTCAGCTCTCAGCCCCTTCTTGTTTGCTATGGTGATGGACAGGCTAACAGACGAGGTTAGACAAGAGTCTCCATGACTATGATGTTTGCAGATGACATAGTGATCTGTAGTGAGAGCAGAGACCAAGTGGAGGAAAATCTAGAGATGTGGAGGTATGCCCTGGAAAGGAGGGGATTGAAGGTTAGTCTTAGTAAGACAGAATACATGTGTGTGAACGACAAGGACCCAATAGGAACTTTGAGGTTACAAGGGGCAGAGATAAAGAAGGTGGAGGATTTTAAGTACTTAGGCTCAACAATCCAGAGCAATGGAGAGTCTGGAAAAGAGGTGAAGAAGCACGTGCAGGCAGGTTGGAATGGATGGAGAAAAGTGTCCGGTGTGATGTGTGATAGGAGAGTATCGGCAAGAATGAAGGGAAAAGTGTACAAGACGGTGATGAGGCCAGCAATGTTGTATGGTTTATAGACAGTGGCCCTGGGGAAAAGACAGGAGTCAGAGTTGGAGGTAGCAGAGATGAAAATGTTGAGGTTCTCTTTGGGAGTAACGAGGATGGATAGGATCAGAAATGAGTACATCAGAGGGACAGCACATGTTAGATGTTTTGGAGACAAAGTCAGAGAGGCTAGATTGAGATGGTTTGGACATGTACAGAGGCGGGATAGTGAGTATATTGGTCGTAGGATGCTGAGGTTGGAACTACCAGGCAAAAGGCCCAGAGGAAGACCAAAGAGAAGATTTATGGATGCGGTGAAGGCGGACATGAAGGTCGTTGGAGTAAGAGTAGAAGATGCAGAGGATAGGGAGAGATGGAGGCAGATCATTTGCTGTGGCGACCCCTGAAGGGAACAGCCGAAAGGAAAAGAAGAAGAAGATATATATTATAGATTAGATAGATAGAAAGTATGCTGTATAATGTATGCACATACATATAATTAATAAATATCACAGTACAAAATTAAAAGGTTTTTCTTCATCATTACTATATTTTACTAGATTAATACTGTATTATTGAGTAAGACTGTCTATAGAATGTGTTTAAGAAGCATATTTTAGCGCATGTAATAGATACATAGTATTTTACTTCTGGTTGATCATTCGCACATGTAATACGATACATGGGGTTTTACTTCCGGGTACAGAACTCGCGGATTATCTTCATTCGCAGGAGGTGCCAGAACCAAACCCCCGCGGATATCAAGGGCCTACTGTACACATATGCCTCGGTTTTACGGACTTCACTTTAACGGATTTCGGATGCAACGGACAAAATCTGTAGTTTTCGACTAGTCCGGATTGTCCGGACACGGGCCATTGTTTCCGAAAGTCACCGGACTGGCTTGAAGAAATCTGGCGCATTTAAATTTATTCATCTATTTTCAATGCCACATCACTGTGGCACAAAGCAGAGAGCCAATCCTTTCTGTATGCAATACCCTGAAACTTGTAATTTTATTGAACTCACACTGCAGTGTTTATGTTTATCTTAAATATACTGGCCCTTCTAAAAACTTAGCATATTGTGATAAAGTTCATTATTTTCTGTAATGTACTGATAAACATTAGACTTTCATATATTTTAGATTCATTACACACAACTAAAGTAGTTCAAGTCTTTTATTGTTTTAATATTCATAATTTTGGCAAAAAAAACAAAAATCCCTATGTCAAAAAATTTGCATATTTCCTCTGACCAATAAAAAAGTGTTTTTAATACAAAAAAAGATAACCTTCAAATAATTATGTTCAGTTATGCACTCAATACTTGGTCGGGAATCCTTCTGCAGAAATGACTGCTTCAATGCGGCGTGGCATGGAGGCAATCAGCCTGTGGCACTGCTGAGGTGTTATGGAGGCCAAGGATGCTTCGATAGTGGCCTTAAGCTCATCCACGGTGTTGGGTCTAGTGTCTCTCAACTTTCTCTTCACAATATCCCACAGATTCTCTATGGGGTTCAGGTCAGGAGAGTTGGCAGGCCAATTGAGCACAGTAATACCATGGTCGGTAAACCATTTAGCAGTGGTTTTGGCACTGTGAGCAGGTGCCAGGTCGTGCTGAAAAATTAAATCTTCATCTCCATAAAGCTTTTCAGCAGATGGAAGCATGAAGTGCTCCAAAATCTCCTGATCGCTAGCTTCATTGACCCTACTCTTGATAAAACACAGTGGACCAACACCAGCAGCTGATATGGCACCCCAGACCATCACTGACTGTGGGTACTTGACACTGGACTTCAGGCATTTGGCATTTCCTTCTCCCCAGTCTTCCTCCAGACTCTGGCACCTTGATTTCCGAATGACATGCAAAATTTGCTTTCATCTGAAAAAAGTACTTTCTTCTGCCGCTGTTTCTGGTTCAAAAGTGGCTTGACCTGGGGAATACGGCACCTGTAGCCCATTTCCTGCACACGCCTGTGCACGGTGGCTCTGGATGTTTCTACTCCAGACTCAGTCCACTGCTTCCACAGGTCCCCCAAGGTCTGGAATCGGCCCTTCTTTAATTCTTTCCTTCCCACAGACGTCCCACTGAGGTGCCTTGATGCAGCACTCTGGGAACTGCCTATTCGCTCAGAGATTTCTTTCTGTGTCTTTCCCTCTTGCTTGAGAGTGTCAATGATGGCCTTCTGGACAGCAGTCAGGTTGGCAGTCTTACCCATGATCGCGGTTTTGAGTAATGAACCAGGCTGGGAATTTTTAAAAGCCTCAGGAATCTTTTGCAGGTGTTTTAGAGTTAATTGGTTGATTCAGATGATTAGGTTAATAGCTCGTTTAGAGTACCTGAACATGATATGCTAATTTTTTGAGATAGGAATTTTGGGTTTTCATGAGCTGTATGCCAAAATCATCAGTATTAAAACAATAAAAGACCTGAAATATTTCAGTTGGTGTGCAATGAATCTAAAATATATGAAAGTTTAATTTTTATCAGTACATTACAGAAAATAATGAACTATCACAATATGCTAATTTTTTAGAAGGACCAGTATTACGTCAAAAATACATGTTTGTGTCAGGTTATGAGTTTGGGAGGGGGTTGGAACGGATGAATTGGTTTTCTGTTGTTTCCTATGGGAATTTTTGTTTCATCTAACAAACGTTTCCACTTACGAGCTTACCCTCGGAACGGATTAATTTCGGAAATCGACATACCACCGTGTGTGTGTGTGTATATACACATATACACACACACACACACACACACACACACACACACACACACACACAATATTTAACATACTGAATATATATAATATACAGAAAGCCCCCGTTATTCGGGGGTCACGTTCCGTTCTCACTCATAGATCCCGGAAATCCGCGAATTACAGTATTGATGCGAGTTTAAAACCCTATGTCTGATATTACATACGCTCAAATGATAATGATTTCTTTTTGGCTTTTTTCCCTTTATCAGGGGTCACCTCAGTGAATGATTCGCAAGTTTGATTTGGCATAGGTTTTTAATATGCTTCTTAAACACATTCTATAGATAGTCTTACTCATTAATACACTAATAATGTAGTAAAATGTAGTACTGATGAAATAAAAAATTTAATTTCATACTGTGATAATATTTATGTGCAGTGGTGGCCTGGTAGTAAAGGGTGCTGAATCGCTGATCTTACGGTTGGGGGTTCGAGTCCCACTCTCCACAAGGTTGTCACTGTCCCCCCAGGGCATCTAACTGGGTCTATGGTGAGAGGCATGTAAAAGAACCATTCCTGACTTTCGACAAGAGTAGGCTACAAAGCTGTCAGAGTGTTTCTGTCCCTTGCTAAGGGTTGTGTCAGAAAGGGCATCTGACGTAAAAAACCTATGCCAAATCAAACATGCGATGATTCACTGTGGCGACCCCTGAGGAAAAAAGGAACAGATGAAAGGAAAAAAAGAAGAAGACTGTGAATAAATAAAGTACTTAGGCTCTTTACCAGAAGCTGGAGAAGATGCAGGGTGTTTGATGGGCATCATAGGGATTAAATAATAATTAAAAACACACGAAAAAAATGTGCATGAAGGAGAAAGAAGAGGTGTACACATCATTTGCAACCAATTAGGAGAAGGGAGAAACAAAAGCTCTCAGCCATTGGCTAAATTGAATCACATGCCAGTAATGTCTGCCGCTAATTGAGTGCTTCTCAAATAGTGGGGTGCCCCCCCCCCCTTGGGGGGCGTGGTGTGATGCCAGGGGCAGTGCGTATCCCGGGGTCCATTCTTTTTTGTCATACTGTACGAGAATATAGTGAGGGGTTTTATTATTTAATGCTTTTTTATTTTTAATGTTAATGAAGATACAATGTTATGCAGAGATGTATTAATAACAAGTTTATAGACAAATAATGCATAGTTGCGCACAGGGCGCTAGGGGGGCATGAAATTTTTTTTTTTCATCTCAGAGAGGGCATCACAGAAAATAATTGAGAAGAAAAACATTACCAGGGATTTAGCTCAGTTGGTAGAGCGTCCGCTTTATCCTCCAGAAGGTCGGAGTTCGAATCCGGCCGCATCATATGTTAAAATTTGGCAGTTGTTGCTTCCTGCTTGGCGCTCAGCATCAAAGGATAGAACAACGCAATAACTGGCGCAGCACAGTGGCGACAGGTGCCCAAAGCACAAAGCAAATTTCAATGTATGTAATGTACTTTGACAATAAAGAGTCATTATTATTATGAAAAAATAACCTTTGAGAGAAAAATCCACGAGTATGTGGGGCCGCGGGGCTTACTGTAATATATATGATTATAATGACATAAACTTTATTTATTTTTTCCATATACTTTTTGAAAACCAATGTATAATCGAGAACGACTTAACTCGAAAGGACTTAAGTCATGGTATACCTGTACGCAAAATGCCACCACATACTGAAAGAAAAAGGGTTTTTTGCCAATTACACCCATGTGACCAATAACTACAAAATGGCTTTTTAAGTAATTTGATTTTCTTGAAAAGCCTTGTGAGTAAACCTGATTTATTTTATCATATACTCGTCCTTCTCAAAAAATTTGCATATTGTGATAAAGTTCATTATTTTCTGTAATGTACTAATAAAAATTAAACTTTCATATATTTTAGATTCATTGCACACCAACTGAAATATTTCAAGTCTTTTATTGTTTTAATACTGATGATTTTGGCATACAGCTCATGAAAACCAAAAATCCCTATCTCAAAAAATTAGCATATTTCATCCGACCAATTAAAAAAAAACGGTTTTTAATACAAAAAAAGTCAATCTTCAAATAATTATGTTCAGTTATGCACTCAATACTTGTTGGGGAATCCTTTTGCAGAAATGACTGCTTCAATGCGGCGTGGCATGGAGACAATCAGCCTGTGGCACTGCTGAGGTGTTACGGAGGCCCAGGATGCTTCGATAGCGGCCTTAAGCTCATCCACAGTGTTGGGTCTGGTGTCAATATCCCACAGATTCTCTCTGGGGTTCAGGTCAGGAGAGTCGGCAGGCCAATTGAGCACAGTAATACCATGGTCAGTAAACCATTCACCAGTGGTTTTGGTACTGTGAGCAGGTGCCAGGTCGTGCTGAAAAATGAATATCTTCTTCTCCATAAAGCTTTTCAGCAGATGGAAGCATGAAGTGCTCCAAAATCTCCTGATAGCTAGCTGCATTGACCCTGTCCTTGATAAAACAGTGGACAAACACCAGCAGCTGACATGGTACCCCAGACCATCACTGACTGTGGGTACTTGACACTGGGCTTCAGGCATTTTGGCATTTCCTTCTCCCCAGTCTTCCTCCAGACTCTGGCACCTTGATTTCCGAATGACATGCAAAATTTGATTTCATCCGAAAAAAGTACTTTGGACCACTGAGCAACAGTCCAGTGCTGCTTCTCTGTAGCCCAGGTCAGGCGCTTCAGCCGCTGTTTCTGGTTCAAAAGTGGCTTGACCTGGGGAATGCAGCACCTGTAGCCCAGTCCACTGCTTCCACAGGTCCCCCAAGGTCTGGAATCGGCCCTTCTCCACAATCTTCCTCAGGGTACGGTCACCTCTTTTGGTTGTGCAGAGTTTTCTGCCACACTTTTTCATTCCCACAGACGTCCCACTGAGGTGGCTTGATACAGCACTCTGGGAACAGCCTATTCGCTCAGAGATTTCTTTCTGTGTCTTACCCTCTTACTTGAGGGTGTCAATGATGGCCTTCTGGACAGCAGTCAGGTCGGCAGTCTTACCCATGATTGCGGTTTTGAGTAATGAGCCAGGCTGGGAGTTTTTAAAAGCCTCAGGAATCTTTTGCAGGTGTTTCGAGTTAATTGGTTGATTCAGATGATTAAGTTAATAGCTCGTTTAGACTACCTTTTCATGATATGCTAATTTTTTGAGAAGGACTAGTAGTTGTCCAGTTTTAAAGCTTTCATTTTCCGAACAGCTTTATCCTAATTAGGGTTTCAGGGAGACTGAGAAAGTACAGCTAACCAGGCCATTGCAGGGCAGTAACACGCTGAGAACTCTGAATCCTACTGTTGACAAAAGTCAACAACGGATCTTTTACATGCCTTTCAGCAGAGACAGTAGATCATGCAGAAGATAATCCAGCCTTTGATAACCCAGTTAGCGGCACAGAGGGGACAGCAGCAACAACCATGTGATGGTGCGGCTTGAACCCTGGACCTTGGGATCTGTATTCCAGTACCCTACCGCTGGGCCAACACTGCCCAATTGAGCATGTCACATATGTAATTTTAGATTATTTTCCATGTTGAATAAATGACCATGTATAATAATAAAGCTGAATATTTTAAAGAACATGGCAATGCATCAAACTGATTTTTAATAGCCTTTATGTCCATATGTGCACCACCACAGGCTCTTATTTTTTGGGTCTGTGTTATGATCTAGGTCATCCAAAAACCAGAATAATGCTGTTTAAA
>CM045728.1:54964849-55412349 GCA_024760905.1 Plotosus lineatus | reverse complement strand
GATTGGAAGAGAAATGGAGTAGGACTCATCCTGAAGGAGGAGTTTGTCAGGAATCTTCTAGAAGTGAAAAGAGTGTCAGACAGAGTGATGAGTCTCAAGTTAGAAATTGAAGGCGTGATGTTCAATGTTGTTAGTGCTTATGCCCCACAGGCAGGATGTGAGCGAGAAGAGAAGGAGAGATTCTGGAGTGAGTTAGATGAAGTGATGCAGAATATCCCCAAAGATGAAAGAGTGGTCATTGGGGCAGACTTCAATGGACATGTTGGTGCAGGAAACAGAGGGGACGAGGAAGTGATGGGAAGGTTTGGTATCCAGGACAGGAACGCAGAAGGACAGATGTTGGTAGATTTTGCAAAAAGGATGGAAATGGCTGTGGTAAATACTCTCTTCCAGAAGAGAGAGGAGCATAGAGTGACTTATAAAAGCGGAGGTAGGAGCACACAGGTAGACTACATCTTGTGCAGGCGATGTAATTTGAAGGAAGTCAGTGACTGCAAAGTAGTAGCAGGTGAGAGTGTTGCCAAACAGCATAGGATGGTGGTGTGCAGGATGACGCTGATGGTGAGGAAGGTGAAGAAAGCAAAGGCAGAGCAGAAGACAAAGTAGTGGAAGCTGAAAAAGGAGGAGTGTTGTGTTTTCTTCAAGGAGGAGTTGAAACAGGCTTTGGGTGGCCAGGAAGTGCTTCCAGATGACTGGACAACTACAGCAAATGTGATCAGGGAGACAGGTAGGAGAATACTTGGTGTGTCATCTGGAAGGAGAGGAGATAAGGAGACTTGGTGGTGGAATGAGGAAGTGCAGTAGTGTGTACAAAAGAAGAGGTTCGCTAAGAAGAAATGGGACATAGAGAGGACCGAAGAGAGTAAACAGGAGTCCTGGGAGACACAGCGTAAGGCGAAGGTAGCGGTGTCAAAGGCCAAACAGAGGGCGTATGATGACTTATATGCTCAGCTGGAAAGTAAAGAGGGAGAAAATAATTTATACAGGTTGGCACAGCAGAGAAATAGAGATTGGAAGGATGTGCAGCAAGTTAGAGTGATTAAGGACAGAGAGGGAAATGTATTGACTGATTTCAGAAGTGTGCTGGGAAGATGGAAAGAGTACTTTGAAGAGCTGATGAATGAGGAAACTGAGAGAGAAAAAAAGAGTAGAAGAGGTGACTGTTGAGGACCAGGAAGTAGCAAAGATTAGTAAGGGTGAAGTGAGGAGGACATTGAAGAGGATGAAGAATGGAAAGGCAGTTGGCCCTGATGACATACCGGTGGAGGTATGGAAGTGTCTAGGAGAGGAAACAGTAGATTTCCTGACAAGAACATTCAACAAGGTCTTAGAGAGTGAGAGGATACCAGAGGAATGGAGGAAAAGTGTGCTGGTGCCCATTTTTAAGAACAAGGGAGATGTGCAGAGTTGTGGCAGAGGGATAAAGTTGATGAGCCATACGATGAAGTTATGGGAAAGAATAGTGGAAGCAAGACTAAGGACAGAGGTCAGCATTTGTGAACAACAGTTTGGTTTCATGCCAAGAAAGAGCACCACAGATACAGTGTTTGCCTTGAGGATGTTCATAGAGAAGTATAGAGAAGGTCAGAAGGAGCTGCATTGTGCCTTTGTGGATCTGCAGAAAGCATATGACAGGGTGCCGAGGGAGGAACTGTGGTATTGCATGAGGAAGTCTGGAGTGGCAGAGAAGTATGTTAGAGTGGTGCAGGACATGTACGAGAGATGTAAGACAGTGGTGAGGTGTGTTGTCGGTGTGACCGAAGAGTTCAAGGTGGAGTGGGACTGCATCAAGGGTCAGCTCTGAGCCCCTTCATGTTTGCTATGGTGATGGACAGGCTGACATTGTGATCTGCAGTGAAAGCAGAGAACAAGTGCAGGAAAATCTAGAGAGGTGGAGGTATGTCCTGGAAAGGAGGGGAATGAAGGTTAGCCTCAGTAAGACAGAATACATGTGTATGAATGCCACGGACCCAACAGGAACAGTGAGGTTACAGGGAGCAGTGGAGAATGTGGAAAAGAGATGAAGAAGCGTGTGCAGGCAGGTGTCTGGGGTGATCGGAAGGTATCGGCAAGATTGAAAGGAAAAGTGTACAAGACAGTGTTGAGGCCAGCCATGTTGTATGGTTTAGAAACAGTGGCCCTGGGGAAAAGATAGGAGGCAGAGCTGAAGGTAGCAGAGATGAGGTTCTCTTTGGGAGTAACAAGGATGGATAGGATCAGGAATGAGTACATCAAAGGGACAGTACATGTAAAAGGTTTTGGAGACAAAGTCAGAGATGCTAGATTGAGATGGCTTGGATGTACAAAGGAGGGATGGTGAGTATATTGGTAGTACAATGCTGAGGTTGGAACTACCATGCAGAAGGCCTAGAGGAAGACCAAAGAGAAGATTTGTGGATGTGGTGAAGGAGGACATGAAGGTAGCTGGTGTAAGAGAAGAAGATGCAGAGGATAGGGTGAGAAAGAGGTAGATGATTCGCTGAGGTGACCCCTGAAGGGAACAGCTGAAAGGAAAAGAAGAGGATATACTGTATATATATATATATATATATATATATATATATATATATATATATATATATACACACACACATACACAGTAGGCCCTCGACATTCGAGGGGGCTCAGTTCCGAGCCATCCTACGAATCGAGATAATCCGCGAGTTCTGTACCTGGATGTAAAACCCCATGTATCACGTCACATGTGCGAATGAGCAGCCGGAAGTAAAATACTATGCATCTATTAAATATGCTAAAATATGCTTCTGAAACACATTCTATAGACAGTCTTACTCATTAATACACTATTAATGTAGTAAAATATAGTAATGATTACTAATTGAAAAAGACTTTAATACAACAGTTCAGAGGAAACTGTCGTTTCTTCAGGAGAAAGTCTTATTTCTTCAGAAGAGACATCCATTTCTATCGCTTAGCCAGAGAAGACACAGTGTTTGAGTGGTATCATAGAGCTTAACTGGTAATTAAAACACACAAAAAAAGAGGACAAATTGACAACTTGTGCGCGAATGAGGAAAAGGGGGCGTTACATCATCTCAACCAATCAGTAGGAAGGAGGACAGCCATTGGCTGAATTTGAGTGACATGTCAGTTGCTCAGCAGTCCGCGAATACTCAAACGGTGAGTGCAAAACCACGAATAGTCAACGGCCTACTGTGTGTGTGTGTGTGTGTGTGTGTGTGTGTGTATATATATTATATATATACAGTGGTATGAAAAAGTATCTGAACCTTTTGGAATTTCTCACATTTCTGCATAAAATCACCATCAAATGTGATCTGATCTTTGTCAAAATCACACAAATGAAAAAACAGTGTCTGCTTTAACTAAAACCACCCAAACATTTATAGGTTTTCATATTTTAATGAGGATAGCGTGCAAACAATGACAGAAGGGGACGAATAAGTAACTGAACTATCACATTTAATATTTTGTGGGCTGCTTTCAGATCACATCTGATGGTGATTTTATGCAGAAATGTGAGAAATTCCAAAAGGTTCAGCTACTTTTTCATACCACTGTATATATATATATATATATATATATATATATATATATATATATATATACACACACACACACACACACACACACACACACACACAGTAGGCCGTTGACTATTCGTGGTTTTGCACTCACCGTTTGAGTATTCGCGGACTGCTGAGCAACTGACATGTCACTCAAATTCAGCCAATGGCTGTCCTCCTTCCTACTGATTGGTTGAGATGATATACACACACACACACACACACACACACACACACACACACACATATATATACACGTATTCCACGTGATAAGCGCCCAGGGCGCTTAAAAAATTGGAGTGGGTGGGCACTTATTAAAATGTTGCCAGCGGAGTGGAAAGGTGGAAAACATGAATAATAACAGAACAATAGACGAGTTTTACTTGTATTTGTGTTATTCGTTTCGTGCTATCAACCAAACTACTTACATGAAAGGTAAAAATAAACAGAAAACACCATAAATTTAAAAAAAAAAAAAAAAAAAAAAAAAATTTCCTTCCCTTACTTTTCCCTCCTGATGCTGTTCCTTTAAGCACTTCCTTTAAAGATTTTCCCAAGTAAACTGAGCCATCAACACAAATGTCAACTTTATCACATGGCATGTTGAACCAATCAACACAAACATAAACAAAAGCACGTGGCCATGAACATCTTTAAATTTATGAAGTCAGTGAACAGGAGAATTGTATGAAAAATACTTGTCATCAGTTTCTGATAGGTCCATATCTGGCACATCGCTCCATTCATTCAGAGCATCCGTTAGTTTTGCTGTAGCACTTTCTAATGCTTCATCGGCTGTTGGACATTTACCAAGAGAACAAAGCAAAATATTTCCTGTTTTTTAAAGCACGGCAGAGCAATCAAATGTGTTGTTACTGATGAACATTTTGACATTTCCCAGTGGCTGGGGGTCTGGAAATACCTTTTACAGGCAGTGAACATCTCATTTTATGGTTACAGAGACTGATTGAATAAAATTGATCAGTTTGATCTATGATTTTGCTCCCAGTACTCATGGGAGGTTATTAGACATAAGATCAAAAACATTGGGGGGCGCTTACCGGAGCAGGACGCTTATTACCTCGAATACGTTTTTTTGTTTTTGTTTTTTTTTTTTCATGGTTCCTGGACAGCATTGGATGTTGGTGGGTAGAATGGTTTTAAAATTGAAGAAAAGGAGGAGAATGAAACATGAACCAGAGAGCAAATGGAAACTAAAAAGAGAAGACTGTTGTGTGAAATTCAGAGAGGAGTGTAGTAATGAGGGGATGCTGAATGACTGGACAACTACAGCAGTTGGGTGAAGAATAAAGCAACAAAGGTTCTTGGGACGCCAACCAGACAGAGGGAGGAAGACAAAGAGAGTTGGTGGTGGAGTGAAAAAGTCCATGAAAGCATCAAGACATTAGCAAAAAATAACGAACATATACAGAGATGAAGAAAGTAGACAGGAATAAAAATAAACACAAGGTAAAGAAAGAGGTTGAAATATTCAAAAAGAGACATATAAAGAATTGTATGAGTAACTGAACAACTGAAGGAATAAGAAAATAATTTATTACAACTGGCCAGGCAAAGGTATTGAGCAAGGAAAGATGTATTGCAAGCTCAGGTGATAAAGGATGCGAATGGTAATGTGCGGACAAGTGAGAAGAGTGTTTTCAGATGGTGGAAAGAGTATTTAGAAAAGCTGATGTTTGAAGAAAATGTAAGAGAGAGAGATTGTCGGATGATGCGGAAAGAGTAAACCAGGAAATGTGAGAGATTAGTAAAGATGAAGTAAGGATGTCTATAAAGAGGATGAAGACTGAAAAGGCAGTTGGCTCAGATGATATATTAGTGGAGGCATGGAGATGTTAAGACGAGACAGCAGCGGAGCCTTTAACCACACTGTTCGACAAAGCTTGGAAGGTGAGAGAATGAATCTACATCCTTTCAGAGGATGTACAGAGCTCTTGTAACTACAGAGGTATAAGGTCGATGAGTATACCATGAAGATATTTGGAAAAAGTAGTGGAAAGGAGAGTAACTGTGGACATGGTTGCATGTTATGGAAGATGACATATTTGCTTTGAGAATGTTCATGGAGAAAAACAGGGAAGGTCAGGAGTTGCACTGATTACTTGTGGACTTGAAGAAAACACAAAGAAGAGTGATGAGGGAGAAGTTGTGGTACTGTATTAAGGAGTCAGGGGGCAAAGAAGTATGTGAGGGTGGTACAAGATATGTATGAGAACAGTGTGACAGTAGTGTGGTGTGCAGTAGGAATGAAGAACTGGTTGGTTTAAGGTTGAGGTGGGATTACATTCGGATCATTTTTTACCCCTTGTTGTTTACAGCGGTCATGGACAGCTTGACTGGCAAGGTTAGACAAGAGTCTCCGTAGACCAGGATGTATGCAGCTGGCACTGTGCTCTGTAGTGAGAGCAGGGTACAGGTGGAGATGAGAGGTAGAGCTAGAGAAATGAGCAAAAAGTGTGCTAGAGAAATGAAGAACTGAGTACAGGTAGGGTGGAATAGATGGAGAAGAGTGGCTGGAGTGATTTGTAATAGAAGGATATCTGCAAGAATGAAGAGAAAGCTTTATAGTAATGAGGTCAGCTATGTTGTACACAGAGGCGGTAGCACTGACAAAATGACAAGAGATGGAGCTAAACGTGGCAGAGATGAAGATGCTGTGATTTTCTATGGGAGTTACAAAAATGGACAGAACGCTCCCCATCCAACGCTCATACAAGATAAAATTATGTAATTTTCAACAAGTGCAGGTGTTTGACTTAAAATGTATAGGAACAACCATCTCAGAATTTTACTCATTTGTCATATTGCATTTGATGAACGTATTTCTGAGAGTAAATACGATGAGTGAATTTTTATGAACATTTTTAATTGTGCATGTAAAACTAAGAAAATGTGGGAAATGTGTGTTGAGACATGCAGAATACAAGTGATAAGAAGGGCGCAGAAAACTGACCATAAAAAGTTTGTGTAAATTTACACAATTATTACATTTCTAAAGTCTGTGTTGATGTTTGTAAGCCACACTTTGCTCTATCAGATAAAACAAACAGAAGCATTTTGAAAGTTGTGGATGGATACTGGACAGACGTATGGAAAAATAAGCACCGCATTACAATGGTTTAACCTCATCAGACATATGGGTGGATGACCTAAAAAGGCACACCAAACAAGTTTTTTGGGGGGGTGGGGTTAGACTGCTTAATCATGACATGATAAGACCTCATTCATTCATTCATTTTCTGAACTGGTTAAGCTTAATTGGGGTCGCGGGGAGGCTGGCGCCCATCTCAGCCTACTCTGGGCGAGGGCAGGGTACACACTGGGCAGCTCACCGAGCCATCCCAGGGCCAACACTCACAAAACCATTCACACTCACACGTAGGGGTGATTTGGAACAGCAAATTAGCCTATTGTGCATGGTTTTAGACTGTGGGAAAAAACTGAAGTACCTGGAGGAAACCCATGCAAACAGAGAGAACATGCAAACCTCACACATCCCAAGCTGGGAATTTAACTCAGGACCTTCTTCCTGTGAGGCAGACATGCTAACCACTACTCCACCGTGCAGCCCATGATAAGACCTGTGGCTCTTTCACTTTATTTTAGTGTTTATGTATACAATGCAGAAACAAAGAAAAGCAAACTAAAATATATATATTTATAATTGAATTTTACATATTATAACCATGACAGAGTCAGGTCAATTAAGCTCTGCACACTCCAATCCCAGCAAAGTGCTGTAGTGTAGCGCTAAGTGCCTTTCATACTCATTCATAGTTTAGTACATACTACAATGAAACATAATTAAACCATTTGTTTTTACACTCATTTAGAGTTTTAGTATGAATTACATGGAAACATATGAAAAACAAACTACAACTAGTGTTTCATTGTTTATTTTTCCATATTCAACCATGCCAATGATGATACTGCCTGCCCAAGTGACTATGATAAACTGTCCACTCAGAATGTTTTTCAATCTCCTGACAAGAGAACAATCCGGTACTGTAGTGACATTCCCATGTTGTATATAAAAATTGAATATATTTAATTGATTTAGTAAATACAATGTGAAAATATCTTCAGTAACATGTTAGACTGAACATGTGCAACACAACTGTGATTTCCAATGATGTCAGAATGAAACATGATTTTTAAGCTGCATGTTCAAAATGATTACATTCTAACACCCCCCACCCCACTCCCACCCCAGTGCAGCTAACTGGGTTATCAAAGGCCGACCATGTCGCTCATTGTCTGTGGTGAGAGACATGTAAAAGAACCATTGCTGACTTTCGCCAAAAGTAGCTGCATAGCCGTCAGCATGTTTCTGCCCTGCGATGGCCTGGCGAGCTGTCCAGAGTGTACTCTGCCCTCGCCCAAAGTCGGCTGAGATGGGTGCTACTCTCCCTGCAACCCTACTCAGGATGAAGCAGTTCAGAAAACTAATGAGTGAATGTTTCTCTGTATGATGTCGCCCAAACATATAACACATGTGCTGCCACCCACAGGAGGAACATTTAATTGCAATGGAAAATAATCATGCACAATGCCATATGCCTCTTCATACACACACCACTTCCAGCAGCAGTTAACCAAATACAGTAATCATTTCATTAACTCTAATAATTATCTGAATGGTATAGATGAGTGAAAAGACACATTCCTGGGAGGAAGATATACACATCATATTTTCATATCATAATTACAACTTCATGACTCTATTCGAAACAATGCATTGATAAAATAATCGGATCTCATGTGTAACTAGGCAACTGTTATGTGCATGAAAGGTGTGATTCATGTGGATGCTGAAGTCTGGATTTATCGACAGGATTAAAAACAGTGAGAGTGTGACTCACCAGAACTCAAAGTCCATATTCGTGCACAGCAGTCGGTGGAGCCACTTATGATAAACCTCTCCCTCTCAAACAGATGCAGAGCAGATGCTAGAGAGGGACATGGGGGGTGGTAGTATTGGGCACATTACCAAAAAGCATGATTATAAAATCAAAGTGAATAAAATTTACACACACAGGACAGACAAGGTGGCTAGAAATTAAAAAAAATAAGAAACAAAAGAAAAAAAAGTTGTCAGTCACATGTGTGTGTGAGTGTACCTAATTTCCTGCAGTATTCTGCAGGTGGTGTACTAAGACAAGTGACGCCACCACTGTGACCTCCAAGATTGTGCTGCTCTGTTGCCGTGGGAACGTGCCACACCTTCACTGTGGTATCACGACTTGTGAAAGAGTATAGCATGAAGCTGTGATTTTATGGGCTATTAAAGCCTATACAGTTCCACATTGTCTTTAAAAACTTCCAGTACCTGCCAGAAATCACAAGATTATCCACTGCAGCTACACAAGAGATGATGTCACTGTGACCTTTTAAAGTCCTGAGGCGAAACTTGGCCTTTTCCCACAATGATAAAAGGGATGTGAATGCTGCATCTGGAAGAGAAATACTTTATATTTTACTAACTTAAAAATGACTATTTTTTTTTTTAAATAAGGACATTTTATCCTGAATTTGTGCTGCACATCACAGACTAGGTTCAGAATTATTGACGCCAGGCTGGGATGTGGAGGAATGAATGAATGTCAGAGGAAGATTGACCTGGATCTGGAAGATTCTGGCTTCCAACTACTCTCTTTTCAATATTCTCCTGCACTGTACTTTTACTCTTCTCCTGGTGGTCTTCATGTGCTAACTTCAGAGCTGGAGTGTGATCTCTTTGATTCTCTCTACCATTCTCTCCGTGGCTAGCAGTCAGAATGAAACAACAAAGAACGTTATTCATATGTTTATGCATTCATCATTTATTCATCTTCAGTAACTACTTTGTACTCGTCAGGGTCATGCGGGACCAGGATCCAAAGCAAGAGGCGAAAAGACACACTGGACGAAACCAGACTATCACAGGACATTACATTCATACAGGAAAAATCAAAAGCACTGTGTATTAAAAACCTCTGTTTTAACAAACATAATTACTAGAATATATGTGTGTGTGTGTGTGTGTGTGTGTGTGTGTACTTTGTGTGTGTGTGTACTTTGTGTGTGTGTGTGTACTTTGTGCCTCAATTCATGCAGCTTCAGTGCATCGCGTAATTTTTTTTTAATATTAATTGAATTTTAAAAATAAGGAAATTAAGAAAGAATAGGGGAAAACGTTAATGAAAATGACACAAAAATAAGGCCAATTATGCAAAAAAAAAAGAAAAGAAAAACCCTAAACCAACACAAAACAAAAAAACAACCCAAACTCTACAATCAAAACTAGTTACATTGTTGTGAGGTGCACATCTGAGTGTGTCTCTATGTGTCTGTCTTTATACTTTATTTACATCTTATGCATTATTTTTTTTATGTTTAATTGTTATTATAAGCATTTATCGCATTGAATATATATTTATGGATATTATATACACATATACATGTACTTATCGATTTCGATGGTCGCGTGCGGATCTCGAACCCAATTAACCATGGAAGGTGAGGGATCTCTGGATATATATATTCTTTTCCTTTCAGCTGCTCCCTTCAGGGGTCGCCACAGCGAATCATCTGTCTCCATTTCACCCCATCCTGTGCATCTTCTTCTCTTACACCAACTACCTTCATGTCTTCCTTCGCCACATCCATAAATCTCTTCTTTGGTCTTCCTCTAGGTGTTCTGCTTGGTAGTTCCAACCTCAGCATCCTACTACCAATATATTCACTATCCCTCCTCTGTACATGTCCAAACCATCTCCATTTAGCCTCTTTGACGTTGTCTCCAAAACCTCTTACATGTGCTGTCCCTCTGATGTACTCATTCCTGATCCTATCCATCCTCGTTTCTCCCAAAGAGAACCTCAATATTTTCATCTCTGCTACCTCTAGCTCTGCCTCCTGTCTTTTCCTCAGCGCCACTGTTTCTAAACCATACAACATCGCTTGCCTCAACACCGTCTTGTACACTTCTCCTTTCATTCTTGCCGATACCTTCCAATCACACCGGACACTTTTCTCCAACCATTCCAACCTGCCTGCACACTCTTCTTCACCTCTTATCCACACTCTCCATTGCTCTGGATTGCTGAGCCTAAGCACTTAAAATCCTCCACCATCTTCTTTATCTCTGCTCCGTGTAACCTCACCATTATTCTTGGGTCCTTCTCATTCACACAAATGTATTCTGTCTTACTGGGGCTAACCTTCATTCCTCTCCTTTCCAGGGCATACCTCCACCTCTCTAAATTTTCCTCCACTTATTCTATGCTCTCACTACAGATTACAATTTCACCTGCAAACATCATAGTCCTTGGAGATTCTTTTCTAACCTCATTTGTCAGCCTGTCCATCGCCATAGCAAACAAGAAAAAGCTCAGAGCTGACCCTTGATGCAGTCCCACCTCTACCTTGAACTCATCTGTCACACCGACAGTACACCTCACCACTGTCTTACATCTCTCATACATGTCCTGCACCACGCTAACATACTTCTCTGCCACTCCAGACTTTCTCGGCATCCTATCATATGCTTTCTCCAGATCTACAAAGACACTATGCAGCTCCCTCTGTCCGTCTCTGTACTTCAGTATTAACATCCTCAAAGCAAACACTGCATCTGTGGTGCTCTTTTTTGGCATGAAACCAAACTGTTGTTCACAAATGCTGACCTCTGCCCTTAGTCTACCTTCCACTATTCTTTCCCATAACTTCATCATATGGCTCATCAACTTTATCCCTCTGTAGTTGCCACAACTCTGCACATCTCCCTTGTTCTTAAAAATGGGCACCAGCACACTTCTCCTCCATTCCTCCGGCATCCTCTCACTCTCGAAGACCTTGTTGAATGTTCTTGTCAGAAAATCTACTGCTACCTCGCCTAGACACTTCCATACCTCCACCAGTATGTCATCAGGACCAACTGCCTTTCCACTCTTCATCCTCTTCAATTCCCTCCTCACCTTGACCTTACTAATCTTTGCTACTTCCTGGTCCTCAACAGTCACTTCATCTACTCTTTTTTTCTCTCTCAGTTTCCTCATTCATCAGCTCTTCAAAGTGCTCTTTCCATCTTCTGTCATCAGGCAATACATTTCCCTCTCTGTTCTTTATCACTCTGACTTGCGGCACATCCTTCCCATCTCTATTTCTCTGCTGTGCCAACCTGTATAAATCATTTTCTCCCTCCTTATTGTCCAACTTAGCATAGAATTCATCATACAACCTCTGTTTGGCCTTTGACACTGCTACCTTCGCCTTATGCTGTATCTCCATGTACTCCTGTTTACTCTCGTCGGTCCTCTCAATGTCCCACTTCTTCTTAGCTAACCTCTTCCTTTGTACACACTCCTGCACTTCCTCGTTCCACCACCAAGTCTCCTTGATCATGCCTTTCCTCTTCTCTCTCTGCCTACAGACAAGCCTCCCGCCTTTCCTTCTTCGACCAACAGTAGCCCAATTTCCAGCAGCACCCTGTTGGTTAACAGCACTGACGGCGGTCGTTTTTAACTCTGGCCTCGACCAATCCAGTATGGAATTCTTATTTTTGACTCACATTTTGTATTGGTTTTACATCGGATGTTCTTCCTGACACAACCCTCTGCATTTATCCGGACTTGGGACCGGCTTGAGGAAGAACGCTGGCTTGTGCCCCCCCCTCACGGCTGCATTTTATATATATATATATATATATATATATATATATATATATATATATATATATATATATATATATATATATATATATATATATATACCTGCACATTCTTTCAACATGCAAAATAAACTTGTAGCCTTACTGTGCACTGCTTGCAACATCACTTTCAAATTTCTTTGCCTATTATCTTCCATCCACATGTATAGCAAATTTTCCATCTTGGCAATTCATCCTTCACGTTGTTTTGTGATGATAGTTGACATAATTGGGGCTGCTGCTTTCACTGCTTCCTTAATGCGGTCATTGTCCTTCAAAATTGTAGACACTGTGGAGTGGGAGAGATGGAGATCTTGAGCGATGGAATTTACTTTTTTCCTCTTTCATACTGCTTTATCACTTTCATCTTCATTTCCAACGAAAGTGCCTTCCTTGCTTTCTTGGTAGAATTGCTATCTGATGAATCAGACTTCCTCTTGGGGGCCATGGTAACGGTGCACAGTAAATGAATGTAAAATTGTACTTTTAAAGAGATGTTACTGCGACAGTATCTATTCACTGAGTGTAGTGGTAGAATGCTGCGAGTATGACATGCCGGGATTCTGTGCTGTCACAACTATCTTATGTACTGCGCTGCCAGACATACAGTAACCATAAACTCATAGTAGGCCTCTGCCAGACGTGGCCATAAGTACAGGTGGTCGTGACACACGTATGTCGTAACTCGGATAGTGAGTGTGTATAACAGGGATCCCTCACTTTCCACGGTTAATGGGGATCGAGCCCACCCCCGCAATCACCGATTTCCGTGAAGTAGGATCAACCCCCTCTGTCTGACGTATACGTACATGTATATGTGTATACAATATTAATACATACATATTCAACATTATAAATGCTTATAATAACTATGAAACATTCAAAAATAAGGCATAAGATGTAAATAAAATATAAATACACACACATACAGACGTGCACGCACGCACACATAGATGCATGCCTCACATAAAAATGTAAGTAGTTTTATTGGGTTGTTTCTTTGGTTTTTTGGGGGCTTGCATAATTGGCCTTGTTTTGCAGCATTTACTTAACTTTTTCCCTATTTTTCGATTAATGTTTTTGAAAAACCCGCAATGCACTGAGGCCACAGAAATTGAAGCACGAAGCAGCAAGGAATCACTCTATATATATATATATATATATATATATACACACATTAGTATATATAGTGGTGGTCTAGTGGTATAGGGCACTGGATCACTGATCCAAAGGTTGGGGGTTCGAGTCCCACTCTCCACAAGGTTGTCACTGTCCCCCCACAGTGCAGCTAACTGGGTTATCAAAGGCGGGCCATGTCTCTCACTGTCTTTGGTGAGAGGCATGTAAAAGAACCATTGCTGACTTTCGTAAAGAGTATGCTGAAAAGTCGTCAGCATGTTTCTGTCCCTTGCTAAAAAGGGTTGTGACAGGAAGGGCATCCGACGTAAAAACCTCTGCCAAATCAAATGTGCGAATCAGATGATTCGCTGTGGCGACTCCCAAGTAAAAAGGGAAAAAAGCCGAAAGGAAGTCAGACAGACAGAGAGAGAGAGAGCGAGAGAGAGAGAGATAGAATGTATAACACTATTCATTCATTTGTTTTCCTGAACACCTTAATCTTAATTAGGGTTTGGTGCATAAATG
Organism: Plotosus lineatus; assembly: GCA_024760905.1. Classification (NCBI taxonomy): domain Eukaryota; kingdom Metazoa; phylum Chordata; class Actinopteri; order Siluriformes; family Plotosidae; genus Plotosus; species Plotosus lineatus. The sequence continues at coordinate 55,398,447 of CM045728.1, read as the reverse complement.
CATGAATGAATGAATGAATGTATAGCAACAACAAAAATAAAAGAGGAGGAATAGCTACAGGTAACAGGAGGTGCATTTCACATACTCTCGTCCCCACACGCACACACACACACACACACATACACACACACACACACACACACACACACACACACACACAGACTCGTCTGCCTCACACTTGCACTTGTCTTTTCATTTTATCCTTCTCGTCGCTCACTGTACAGTGGGTTTGCTGCTGGCCAGAAAGTTGCAGCAGCAGCTCGACCAATCTGCTGCGAAGCTCCTCCTTCTTTGAGACCTGAGCGAGGGAAAGACAGATAAAAAGAGAGAGAATTATGTTCTCTGCCTGCAAATTATGTTAAAATTAATGAGATGAGAGCACAAAAACTACAATTAGCATGATTACAGATCTTATATTTTGTTCAGAAATTCCAATTCATCTCTGGAAAAAACAGCTGAATGTCTTATACTGTATTATAGACCATTACACCTACTCATTCATGCAATTACCCAGGAAAAGCTGATCACAGTTACTCTGACTGCAGCATGCATAGTAGTCCCTGACAGGCTGGTTTGAGTATTTCAGAAACTGCTGATCTGCTATTACCTTTGTTGCAAAAAGCAAATAACATCCAGTGAGCTGAATGTGATAATTCCTAATTGATGAAAAAATTCAAAGGAGAAAGATCAGTTTTTAAGACTGTTTCTTCGCGGATATCAGGGGAGTGCTATATGGTCTCCTGCTGTTGTCGCTCATAATGTTTCGGAGATGCTTTTCTGCACACCACAGTTGTACAAAGTGGTTATTTATGTCTCAAAATGTGTAGGAATGAAAGTGTAAGAATTAATATATGAAATACAGAATGTTATTTCAACCACTGCTCACTTTGACATGATTTTGCTATCACAAACCATTTGTTTGTATTGTGGTGCATAAATTGTGTATGAATCTATTGACATGATGGTATAAGAGTATGAGGAATAATTTCTGACTTGTAGGAAAATTTTAATGGACGCTAGGGCACTAGCTAGGGTGACCAGAATCACAATCTGATAACCACGTCAGAAGCCAGCTGTTATCAAATTTGGACAGAATATCACTTGCGATAGCACAATTATTCAGGTTTATTTATAGCTTTGATATTTACATTTACAGCATTGCATCATGGCATTACCTGGTAACTGTCCGTATTCACATGCTGTACGTACATGTCAATCACATATTATGGTGTTTGAATGTAGCAGCAAACTGCCTGGAAAAACACCACTAAACTAAATTGAACTTGGGCATCGGAAGCATCCTCCAAACTCCTTTTTAACTGCAGATCATCAGAGCTGACCACAGTCTGCTCGTCATCGTTGACATTTACCTTGGAATTGGCTGCTTGTCCTTTATGAGGGTTTGCACAAAGAATGATTTCTAAAAGAGTGAGCACCTTTGAGCTTTCTGCCTTTGGATTACTGTGGAGTAAGCCAGCTAAACCTGCCTTTATGTAAAGTAGTTGCCTACTGGGCTCGGTAATCAAGAACTAAACATTTAAACACAGTCCAGCTGCATTACCGAAAAAGCAATCTTCTCTAAATGCCTCTCCTTGCCTTTAATAATTTGCTTGTGTGTATTAGTGTAGGCTAGAACACGCAAAGCAGAACAGAATTGCAGGGTTTATTAGATGATCATTATTGATATGTAAGGCATAAATCATGACAGGCTGTTACAGGGAAATAAGCTACATTATTACATCACTCAATAAGATCAAGGGTTTTATTTTATTTATGCCATTGATTACAAATCTGAATTTACTCAGAAGTACCACTTTTAACCATTTGCAGTTACATTTAAATCTGCAGAATGTCAAGTCAGTTCCTGTTTTGATTCTCCCTCTCATTTGCCAAACCGCTTAATCCATTGGGTTGCAGAGAGGCTGGTGCCTATCCCAGCCGATACTGGGTGAAGGCAGGGTACATCTAACAGCTTACCAAATCATCCTGGGGCAACATAAACACAAATCATTCGCAGTCACACCTAGGGCAAATTGGGAACAGCCACTTAGCCTAATGTGCATGTCTTTGAACTGTGGGAGGAAACCAGACTATCGAGAGGATTAGCACATCCACCACACAGAAACAAGGTACTGGGTTCAAGCCCCAGGCCTGGCGATGTTGTTTCTTTGTGCAGTTTACATGTTCTCCCCATGCTTGCATGGGTTTCCTCCATGTACTCTGGTTTCGTTCCATAGTCCAAATACATGCATATTAGTCTAATTGGCGGTTTCAGATTGCCCCTAGCTGTAAGTATGAATCATTTTGTGTGTGTGTGTGTGTGTGTTTCTCTGTGATAGTCTGGAGAGCTGTTCAGGGTGTACCCCGCCCTCGCCCAATTTTGAGTGCAATAGGCTTTTAGCCTCCCCGGACGCTATAAGTATAGTAATGAGTGATTACAGTGAGAGAGAGAGAGAGAGAGAGAGAGAGAGAGGGAGAGAGAGAGAGAGTTTGTCTAATCAGCTGGTGGAAAGTCTGTTGGTAATGTCTAAGTGTGAATGTTTGCGTGTTTTGACCAGCAATGATCTGGTGAGCTATTCAGTGTGTACCCTGCCTTTGCCCAGTATCGGCTGAGATAAGCTCCAGCCTTCTCATGACCCATAGTAGGATTAAGCAGTTCAGCGAATGAATTAGTGAGTGATTAGACTTTAAAGCATTCCAGCAGCAACACAGCACTCAGCTCAGCGCAAAGTACACCTGACTTATGGCGAAAATGTATGTAAAAATAACTGATTAAAAAACATTTTTGCCTGCTTTTTATGTAAAGTATATACTACAACAATTATTCAATTCAGGCTCAGTGGACAATACTGAATTGAATAATCCCCGGTGTGTTCTCTCTATTTAACAGCATCTACCTCAGCTTCGCATCACAGTTGATAATTAGAGCAGCTTTAAACAGTCAGTCTTTCACCAACCTCACCCCTTTTCCTCTGTTGTGAAGTTAATAAAACAACAAAAAAAATACACACTTGTCATGTCATGAGAAAATATAATGTCCTGAAGACATTCCAGTGGGTGAAAATTTGCTGACTATTACAAACACCCTCGACAAAAGTTAAATAAATGTCTCCATACAGAAAACATCACCATAAAAATGATTAGTTTTTCTTTGTTATATAAAAACACACCATCTTAATCTGTGTATTGTTAGGCTTCGGTTACACCGAGAGTCTGCCTTATAAATCCCTGTGACTGTATTGTTACTCTAAAAACAATAAGGTTTTGACCTAGTACATTAATATAAACCTGTAATTTGTGGGAAGCCAGAAGTGCTGTCAGAGCTGGCACTATGGAAAATAATTGCACAGCTTTTGACCTATGTATTTAACAGTTTTTTAATATAAATCACATTCAAAGCAACAGCAGAAAAAACTTTTGTGGTTATGTGCATTACGTGGTGTTCGTTCCTAAATGCTCATCAATGATCTCACAATGTTTCTCATCAGGCAGAACAGTGGCGTAGTAATTAGCATATAAAGCAATGAGGTACTGGGTTCAAGCACTGGGCTTGGTGATTGGCATTTCTTTGTGTTTTTTTTTTTCATGTTCTCCCCATGTTTGCATGGGTTTCCTCCAAGTACTCCGGTTTCCTCCACTGTCCAAAAAATTTACATTAGGCTAACTGTCTTTTTCAAATTGCACCTAGCTGTGAGTGTCAATGGTTTTGCATGTGTTTCCCTGCGATAGTCTAGAAAACTGTTCTGGGTGTACCCTGCCTTTGTGTAAGCTTGGCTGCAATAGGCTCCAGTGTGGTCGCCCCCCCCGAAAGGATTGATTGGTTTGGCAAATTGTGAGAAAAAAAGTGAGAGAGTGTTTCTAACCACCTGGTGGAAAGTCTGTTATTAATGTTTCTATACTTAGAAAGCTTTGTCCGTCACTTTCTCATCTTCATCACGTGAAAGGAAAGGAATTCATGTAAAATTAAAAACAGACTATCAAAGGGTGGTTTAGCACATTGCCATCCTAAATAAAAATCATTGTGTGAGTGAACTCATCTTATTTGACCACAAAGCACCCATTAAAATGTGCTGTGGTTTCTTAGCAGTATTTGTCTTGGCAGATAAAATTATTGTGGTCACTGGAAAGCAAAATTATTGCTTCAACAGACATAAATGACTGATGTGCAGACTTGTATTTTGGGAGAATAGAACAGCTGCTACTGTTGGAATATGTGTCAAGATAGTTGGTATCCAATAAAAAAGGAAAGGTGGCAGTCAGAATGCTGCAACTAGTCTGCAATTCATGATTTATAAATTCTTTAGAAAGCACTTTATCATGGTCAGGGTTGGCGTTGATGCATGATGTTGGATTCCATCTTGAATAAGGGTGTCATCAGGTATTTATTACTGTGTGATATTACTAATAAAATGTTATTAGTATGGCTTCTGTTGATAAATGTTGCTGTAATCTAAATGATTTTACAAACAGCTTACAGAATTATTCTTGTGCAATGTATCTGCAGTGGCTTTATTTTATCAGTGGTGGTCTAGTGGTATAGGGCGCTGGATTGCTGAGCCAAAGGTTGGGGGTTCAAGTCCCACTCTCCACAGGGTTGTCACTGTCCCCCCGGTGCAGCTAACTGGGTTATCAAAGGCGAGCCATGTCTCTCACTGTCTATAGCGAGAGGCATGTAAAAGAACCATTGCTGACTTTCGTAAAGAGTAGCTGCAAAGCCGTCAGCGTGTTTCTGTCCCTTGCTAAAAAGGGTTGTGACAGGAAGGGCATCCGACATAAAAACCTCTGCCAAATCAAACGTGCGAATCAGATGATTCACTGTGGCAACTCCCGAGTAAAAGGGAAAAAGCCGAAAGGAAGGAAGGGGAACCTCTACCATTATACTACACACAAGTGGATATAAAACGTTTCCACACACTTCTTAAATTGGCAGGTGATGTTACAAAAAATCCCAAGATAAAATATTTCAGCGCACTTTCCACCTTTAATGGGACATATAATCTGCAAAATTCAACTAAAAGCTAGAAATATTTTTTCGAGAGGTAAAAAAATGATATTAAACTAAAATCAAGTGGCTACATAAATATGCGCACCCTTAATCTAATACTTTCTTTTTTCACCTTTTGATTTTATGACAGCAATCAGTCTTTTTGGGGAAGAGTTTATTAACATCCTGACTTGACAGTCTTTGTCCATTCTTCCTTGTAAAAGCAGTCTAAATCAGTCAGCTTCTGATCCATCTTGGTCTCATTTTTACATTCCAAAAGCCTTGGGTTTTAACAGGGTGTGTACACTTTTAATGGTTAAATAGGATCAAAAAAGAAGAGATTCTCCATCTGACTTCTTTTTGAATGCATTGAATGTCTTACAATTCAAGACTAAATTAGCTCATAGTAACTTGGCTCAGGAAAAAAAATTCTTCTCTGCAAATACACACAAAAAATTCACATGACAACACTGTATAGTAATGCATGTATTTTCAAAATGTCCAGGCTGTGAATAATTTAGGCTACCAGGAATGCAGACTTTCTGTTTTTCAGAAATATGTCTGCGTGGAGAAGACAGCAGGTTTCTTGAGTTTCTTGAGTTCATCCATTATCTGTGCTGTCTAACTGCCATGCTCATGGGGAAACTGAAGCCAATCCCAGCTTACTTTGAGTGAGAGACAGGGTACAGGTCACCAGTCTATTCCAGAGCTAACACAGCCATTCAGACTCACTTGTGGGCAGTTCAGAGTAGCCAGTTGACCTAAGGCAAGTCCAAGGAGAGCTTCACAACTCCACATCAAAACTGTCAACTACAACCAAGCCCAGCTTTTGCTCTGAGGTGCTAACCCCTGAACTACTAGTCACCTTCATGAGTTTATACTGCAGCTTGGTTAAAGTACACTTGTGCAACATATGACATCGGCTAAAAATTAATTACATTGAACAAAGTTTTACTCTATACAAAATGACATTTTGTTCTTCTGCGAAAAGAATAAATATATTTGTAATTTTGCTCCCATTCTAACTAACTCTAACAACAACTCTAACTCTTTATTCATTCATTCATCAAACCACTTTTATCCTACTAGGTTCTCAGACAGCCTTGGGAAAAAGCAGGGTGCACCCCAGACAGCTCGCCAATCCATCACAGAACCAACAAGCTCATAGACATTCATACTCACACTCTCACCGAGGTGTAATTTAGAATATCCAAGTCTTTGGACTGTGGGAGGAAGCCAGAAGGAACCCACATAAGTACAAGGAGAATATGCAAATTTGACACAGAAATGTCCCTGCCAAGCCAGAACTCAAACCCAGGTCCTTTCAGCTGTGAGGAGGACACTCACTCTGCACACTCAAAATACAGTAAAAATAAAAAATAAATAAATAAACAAACACACACACACACACACACACACACACACACACACACACACAAATCTGCAAATGTTTTTGGTTTATGCAATGCAGAACAAAGGTGTCTTATATTTTCATTATTTACATGTAAATGCACAATGAACAGTCAATATTGTGGTGCGTGGACATTTTCTCACAGGACAAATGGTCACAGGACAATTGCTCACAACCTTAAGGAAAAAACAGACATTTGCTCACATCTTTTTTTCTTTGTTCTAATAAATGCATAATACAAAAAGATCACAATGTGTTGTAAAAATTCTCTATTATTATAAATATATAATGCTAAATTAACTCATTATACATTAGGGTTATGGTTAGGGTTAAAATTAAACATTTTCTTTTATGTTGTGAGCAAATGTCTGCTTTTTTTCATTAAGGTTGTGAGCATTTGTCCTGTGAGCAATTGTCCTGTGAGAAAATGTCCTGGAACCCAATATTGTGTGTGATGACTTTGTTTAAAAGTAGAATAGAATCAGGTACAGTTTGTGCACATTTACAAGTACAATATCTACCAGATGTATGACAGAACCAGGCACAGGTCTCCTGGAAATGTTGACTGTCACACACTTCATTCTTTATTTGCATGTAAATCACAGCAGCCTTAAATTACATTTAAGTCTGAAAAATGTCTCTTGTAAGAAATATGCAACTTCTTTATTGACATACAGTACTAACACTTTTCATTTAACATTTTATTCTGTGCTGAAAAACTAATGTTTTAAAGTGTTTGGGGGTTTTTTGTACTAACTTCCTATTACACAATTTGAACAAATTGTTTTACAAATTGGACAAATCTATACCAAAGTTGAAACTAAAAAAGGGTACCTAAACTTTTACAAAGTCCACACACACACACACACACAGGGATCCCTCACTTTCCGTGGTTAATTGGGACCGAGAATCCCTCCCCCACGACCACCGAATTCCGCGAAGTAGGATCACCCCTCAACCAACCCGAATGACGTATACGTACATGTATATGTGTATATAATATCAATAAATACATATTCAGGGCTATAAATGCTTATAGTAACAATTACACATTAAAAAATAATGCATAAGATGTAAATAAAATATAAATACACACACATACAGACGCACATGCACGTACTCAGATGCACATCTCACAAAAATATAACTAGTTTTGATAGGAGGTTATGGGTTGTTTTTTGTTTGTTTAGGGTTTTGGATTTTTTTTTCATAATTGGCCATGTTTTTGCGGCATCCTTAACTTTTCCCCTATTCTTCCTTAATTTCCTTATTTTTAATTCGATGAATATTTATTAAAAAAAATAAATAAAAAAAAACAAAGATTGCCCTTCTTCCAAGATTATTAGTCCTTAGCAACCAAATATTTTTTTGCACCTCAGCCATATACATTTTTAGAAAACATGTCTAGGAAAGGTTTTAGGAAGAGATGATAAGAGAAATCATCCTCATTTTAATCAGACACGTCCTTTTTTAACCCATCAGTCACCATGGTAACCCCCCAAAATGAACAAAAAAGAGACCTTTTTTCATTTCTGTTTATTCCAATAAGATCAGTATGTATCTTTTCAACCATTATATAAAGGTTCAAATGCCTTCAAATGATACTGATTGAAAAAAAACACTGTCAGGTTCAATCACATTGAAATGAAGAAAACTATTATTATCTTAATCTATATCCTGCTCAGCAGAAAGGATCACATCATCAAACAACTGACTCATTATACTTTTAGATGCCTCTTCTTCATCAACATCAAAATCAAAATATTCATCAACACAGCTGGCATCATCATCATCAGTTTGTTCATCTGTAAAAGGAATGAAACATTTAAGTATTTTTCAGGTCCTGACCAATTTTCGTACAAAACTAAACAACCCACGATCCAGCATGTCCAGTCCAGACAAGCTTACAGACAAATCAAATAATAAAAAAAATTCCATAATCAAATTTTGCATGCAAAGAAAAATACTCACCGGCGAAATAATCTTCAAGAACGCCAAGCATTTCGGCATCTTCAAAGCCCAATTCTCGAGTTGAATTTAGCATCTATACTAATGCTGCTAGACATCACAGATGACATTTCACTCTTCTTTTCCAGAAATTATGTGTATTCACAATCTTATAAATAAACTTAATGACTGTTATTGAAGAGAAAGTCGGAGATAAATTCAGTATGCAGTAAACCAAAAGCAGGAAGTAACCCGGAAGTTAACGTGTAACAGGCACTGCGCATGTGCAAGCCTGAGCTGACCAATCAGTGTGCTCGTTTCAGATCTTCCTTAGCAACTAGTCTGTATTGTTTTTGAGCATATCGTCTTAATAACCTTTATTTTATTCGCTGAATCGGCATTTTAATATTAAAACGGTATCCAATCTATCAATTTATCACTGAAAAACCTCCCCAGCAATCAATCAATTGCATGGTGCTTTCAGCAGAAAGCTAGATAGGTTTTTGAATTCATGCCAGAATGTTTTCATTCAATGTGTTGAATGTGCACCAGATAAACTGAGTGAATTTATTGGGTTATGTGCAAAACGCATCAAGGTGAGAATTAAATACTAACATTAATTCCTGGTCATGGATTATCTAATCACATGCAGTCCTTCTTGTGGAGAAAAAAAACACTCGATAAATATTTAAACAATATTATTGTCCTACCTGTACCAAGAAAACAGTAAGTCAATTGCTTAAATATGTTTAGAACTGCTAATACAGTTGTATTTCAATCTGAATTATAATTTCATTAAATGTAAAGAAGAAATAACTCAAGACATTATTGTGAAAGGTCCGAATTAGAAACCAGGAGCAGAAAGTATGTTTTTTTTATGTGTATAATTAAAACTACCTGGCATAATCATTTGTGTATTCCCTACTTAATTTGCATAAAACTATGCACAACTTCATGCGGCTTGGTCCGATTTTGTAATCCTATACTGTTGCTTCACCTTGTGTACTCTAAGTAAAAATAAGCAATGACATAAGAAACTCTGTTGCTTTTTCACTTGTCAAGATCCCAATGATCACAGCAGTACTCCTGTAAAAAGCTACCAACTCATTTCATTTCCGACTTTGCATGAATTTTTTAAAAGGGTGAAAATAACCGCATCATAAAAAGAAACAAAGTGTTCTTTCGGGAGGTACAAAATGAATTGAAGTAATTGCTGTTTTTTGTGAAGTTGTGTTCAAGGATACCATCAGGACAACTTTTGTACCTATGGCGCCAGTTTTTTTTGTTTTTTTTTATTACAGATAATGTTACAGAATATAAACTTACAGTAATACTAACATGACAAAACTTTTATTTTTTTTATAAAAGTCAGCGATGTTATCCCTTATCCATTTAACTCAGCATAAAATGTACAAAATCACATCAGCATGGCTGTGAACAAGCAGTTACACTCACATGCCCTCACAACAATATACAGTAACTAGTTTTGATGGGAGGTTTTGGGTTGTTTTTTGTTTAGTGGGGTTTTTTTTTTTGCATAATTGGTCTTGTTTTCTAGCATTTTCTTGAACCTTTTCCCGTATTCTTCCTTAATTTCCTTATTTTTTAATTCGATGAATATTAAAAACAAACAAAAAAAAAACGTGATGCACTGAAGCCGCATGAATTGAAGTGCAAAGTAGCGAGGGATCCCTGTACTGTATATGGCAAAACAGTATCAGAATAAGAAAAGGTAGGAAATGTGATAAATTAATGAGCAATAAGGAACTATTATACAGGTGTAAAGTACTGTGGAGTACTTCAGTGATGTGCATTATTAATTTTCTCCTGCTTATGATTAAAAAAAATCCATAGATTATTAAATTTTCCAAAATCAATAACCTATACAAAAGACCAGAAATTAGCAATTTAATCCTTTAAAGATTTAAGAAAAGTAATGGAGGATATAATATGTATTGCCAGCTGTGGAGTCTGGAATTGTGTCATTGATGAAACCCAATTTGGCTGTTTAAATTTTTCTAATGTAATGTAAACATTAAAACAATACACCGATTTAGGCAGAACCTAAAAGCAAAGCTGCAGGTGAGATTTTGTTTCTTTCCTGTTTATAATTAAAGTAAAATGAAAGGCAACCCTTCCAAATCTCATGTTACACAGAAAACATGCATACTGTATTTTAATCATCTGGTGGATTTTACTTCGTTTCGAATTTTCCACCTGCTATAATCCACTAAAATATGTTCAATGTTCATTAGCCAGTTTGAAAAGGCTGCTGTTTCAATCTTGCAAGAGTAATGAATCATTAAAATAACATGCAAAACCCCAAGTTTATATAAGGAACGATGAGAGTAATAATAGTATACAGACATTAAGCCAGCAAATCAAAAATAAACTACTGAATTTCTGACTAAAATAAAACTAGGCATGAAAACAAGCACAAAAAATGTTTACTTATTTGTGTCATGCTGCCTTGAATGAATATTTTTTGAGACCATGATGGTTACATTTTTAAAAACATTTTTAATTCTACTGGTAAAACGTGCAGCAAGGCCGGTGGAAATAGAAGTAAATGAAGCTCATCATCATCATCTTCCTCCGCTGAATCTGGGGTTAGGTCGAGGGAGCAGCAGTCTAAGCAATGAGGTCCAGATGTCCCTCTCCCCAGCCACTTCCTCCAGCTCTTCCGGGGGGACATAGAGGCATTCCCAGACCACTGAGAGACATAGTCCCTCCGGCGTGTTCTCGGTCGACCCTGAGGTTTCTTTCCAGTTGAACATGCCCGAAACACCACACAAGGGAGGCGTTCGGGAGGCATTCGAAGCAGATGCCTGAGGAACCACAACTAGCTCCTCTCAATACAGAGGAAGAGTGGTTCTGTGCTCTCAAAGGATGGCTGAGATTCTCACCCTATCTCTAAGGGAGATCCCACCACCCAGCGAAGGAAACTAATTTCAGCTGCTTGTATCTGCAATCTTGTTCTTTCGGTCACTACGCAAAGCTCATGACCATAGGTGAGAATTGGAACACAGATTGACTGGTAAGTTGCAAGCTTTGCTTTGCAGTTCAGTTCTGTTTAGTACGACGGACCGGTACAGGTTCCGCTTTACAGCAGAGGCTGCAACGATCTGTTTGTCTGTTTCCGGTGAGAGTTGGCGTCCACTAAGACTATTCTTTGTCATCAATTCTGTACATAATTTTTATGGACAGAATTTCTGGGCACAGACAAGGCGTTTGAGGGATTCTGGTTTGGTGGCCATCAGATCTCGTCTCTGCTTTTTGCGGATGACGTTGTCCTTTTGGCTTCATCCATCCAAGACCTCCAACTCTCATTGGTTTCGTTCGCAGCCAAGTGCGAAGTGGCCTGGATGAGAATCAGCACCTCCAAGTCCGAGGCCCTGGTTCTCAGACAGAAAAGGGTGGAATGCACCCTCTGGGTCTAGAATGAAGTCCTGCCCCAAGTTGAGCAGTTCAGGTATCTAGGGGTTTTGTTCACGAGTGAATAAAGCTGATCATTACAATTGACCAATTGCTCTATCAGATGAAGAAAACATAATTCAAAGTGTTCATGAAACAAAGGATAAGAAGCATTTCATTTTTTTATTTGCATAAATTTGCATAATAAGGGAATTTCCAAATTCTGTGTCGAATCGTAAGAGGCCATACCAAGCCCTATGAGATAAAACAAACAAAATCACAATTGATCAAGAAATAAAGAAGAAGCAGCATTTTGAAAATTGTGGACAGACAGGCAGATAGGTGGATGGATATGTGGACTGATTTCCTCTCAAAGAGTAAACAGCCAACCAGAATTGTGATCCATTCAGACAATGGACAGAAGGCCAAGCCATGCAAAATCAAGTTGATGGCTCCTGAACTATGGTGCACCAATCTAAAAATAATGCATGTGATAGAAGATGAGATTTTAAAGGCTTTATCCCTTTATCAGGGGTCGCCACAGCAAATGATTCACACATTTGATTTGGCATAGGTTTTTACGTCGGATGCCCTTCCTGCACAACCCTTTAGCAAGGGACAGAAACACACTGATGGCTTTGCAGCTACTCTTTACGAAAGTCAGAAATGGTTCTTTTACATGAACCTCTCACCATAGACAGTGAGAAACATGGCTGGCCTTTGATGACCCAGTTAGCTGCACTGGGGGGGCAGTAACAACCTTGTGGAGAGTGAGACTCAAACCCCCAACATTAGGAGCAGCGATCCAGCACCCTATACCACTAGGCCATCTTGATTTGTGATAGTAGACTATCTCCAATAGCAAAACTAAAGATTTAAAAGACAGTAGTGAGGCCAGCCATGATGTACCGTTCAGAGATGGTAGCTTTTCCTTGTCTGTGTGAGAAAAGCAAAATGTTCACCTAAATAATGCTGTTAAACATTTTTTTTTTTTACATTTCTGAGCATAGCATGACATGTATTCCTAATATACACAATGAACTCTATTTACTAATTAGCTGACTTCTGAAAACAATTTGTTTGCAGTTGGTTGCAGTTCATTTTATGAAGGGATATTGGCGGATTGTGGGAAGAATATGACTGCATCCCACACTTTTCAGATTTTTATTTGTTGAAAAAAAACATAAAAACGATATATTTTTGTCCTCACGCTTCTCACTGATGTGCCACTCTGAATTGGTCTGTCACATAAAATCCCCCCGTCCCCCTCAGTGAAGCTAACTGGGTTATCAAAGGCCGGCCATGTCTCTCAGTGTGTGGTGTGTGAGGCATGTAAAGGACCATTGCTGACTTTCGACAAGAGTAGGCTGCAAAGCCATCAGCACGTTTCTTCTCTGTGATGGCCTGGCGAGCTGTCCAGGGTGTACTCTGCCCTTGCCCAAAGTCGGCTGAGATGGGCACCAGCCTCCCCGCGACCTTAATTAACATTAAGCGGTTCAGAAAATAAATGAAGGATGACATAAAATCCCTTGTTTGTGACCTGTGGTTGTAATGTGGAACAGTTCAAGGGTTATAAATACTTTTGCAAGCCATTATAATCTCAGTAAATATCACTGCATATCATGGAAGTCTGATATTTTGTTGAGGCATTTAAATAATTAGACCACATACGCTTAGTAATCACTGTGCAGAAACTAAAAACTACTGCATTTTGAACAGGTAGCAAAATAAACCCCTCTTGTCCAAGTGTAGTGTGGAACTATGCAACAAATGCTGCAATTAATATTTAATCTCAATCTTAGTGGAACTTGGTTAATTACAAGAAAAACTTTGGCCATTGAATCATTTATAGCACTTCCCATGTTTATCATCAAATGTAGTACATCACTAATGACAGGTTTAATAGGAAATGTAATAATTTGTCCATTCATGCACCAAAGTTACAGATGAACCCTGACCCCAAACACACCTTATCTGTCACAAGAGTAATAATGGTTGAGAACTTATAATTAACCAATGGTATGAGAGATAAGTTCTGATAGAGATCATTTGTCTGTGCATCAAAACAATCAAAATAAAAAAAGGCATATTACTGTCCAAAAGCATAATAATGTCCAAAAACTATTAAAAATTATTTTTAATGAGAAAATGTAGCAGGAGATTAGATCCTAATAACAAACTAATTTATTATCATTTTAATGCTAATTTTAAAAACCCAGTGTATTCATTCATTGGTTTACCAGTATTTGCAAAATGTCTAATCCCACTAGGGTTGTAGGAAGGGTGGAGGCTATTTCAGCCAACTCTGAGTGAAGGTGGGGTACACCCTGAACAGCTCGCAAGTCCAACACAGGATCCACAAACACAAAACAGCACACATTTTTTACAAAAAAAATGTTATAAAAAGATCCAGTAAGTTTAAATGTGCTGTGTTTAGATATTTGCATTTCTCTCTGTATTTGTAAACCTTTCATGGAGGCTTAGGACAACCGTTCAGCCATGCAGCATCTGAGGAACTAACTGATCATGTATTGTTGATGTTCTCTGCGTTGTTGACAGCTAATCCTTTCTGTGTATATTTAGAAATATTATGGCATACAAACATGACTGCAGAATGACTTTAAATTAATCAGGGTGTTGGATAACAACTATAGGGCTGTTCTGCAGACTGTGCTCCTGAAGAACCATCACTGTGCATCAAGACTACATGATCTAAACCAGGGGTGTCAAACGGTGCTGCTGGTTTTCACCCAGGTGGGAGGGACACTTTTTTTGGGGGGAATTAGGGGCGAAAAACAGGGTTAGGGTTGGAGTTAGGGGTGAAAACCATGGAAATCGTATCAAACTCATGCCACAAAGGGTCATGTGGTTGCGGGTTTTTGTTTCAACCAAGCAGCAGCATACCTGGCTTGGCTCAATTAATCAACTGATCTGAGTCTTCAGGCTGGTGAGATTGGTCAATTTGTGTGCTCTGTACAGAGACTGACCAATCAACTTCCTGAAGACTCAGCTCAGTTGATTAAATGAGTGAAGTCTGGTATGCTGCTGCTTGGTTGAAACAAAAACCTGCAGCCACATGACCCTTTATGGCATGAGTTTGACACCCCGGATCTAAACAAAGTGAGTGAGATGTGAATGTAAATGCACATAAAGCATGACCTGGGTACCTTGACTGCCTCGTCTGGGGTGAGGCAAACTCTGAGCTCGAGGTTTTCAATCTGCCTCAATTTCTTCTGGAGTTTCCTGACCTCCCCCATCTGCACACCTCCGCCTCCTGACTCAGTGCCTTTCAAACCCAGCTGATAGGGGTTCAAGCTGATGGATGTGCTCCTGTCAAGACTGTGAATTAAAAGAAATGTTCACTCATTTCTAACCCGCACTCGGTGTTTTACTCCAATGGTATAGTAGTGTAGATCTGCCCATGCTGCTGTTTCCTCACGTCTCCAGCTTGAGGGAATCCAGTGTAAACGTGGAAGGAGCGCTCAGAAACCGGAAGTCAACAGAGAGGCTGAAGTACAAATAACTCGCGAGTTCCTGTCTCTGTGTACTATTTAGGGTATCACACAATGCCTTCCAAGTCCAAACGAGGACACTTTGTATTTATTACAGCGCAGTTTGTAGTCCAGCTTTAATTTGAACAACAACAATGCAACATTCATCGACTTCCGAAAACTATTTTTCGTTGATGTTTTATGTGTTTGTTGTTAAATAATACTTTTTAATCCCATAAATGCGATTTTCACAATAATAAAAAAAAAATAGGATGAGTATTTTTGGCCGGTTAAGCACTTCGAACTGGTACAAAGTGGACCTGAAACAGATTTCATCAAGAAAACAACCCAAAACTCACAGCACTGGGGGGAACGAAATGTGGGCGGTTTCATTGCGAGACTTATATGAATACTCAATTCTGATTGGTCAATTATGGTACTCGCTCACCCAATGAACCTTGTTCTTCTGGAGTCGCGAAGACAGTGAAGCCTATCTCAGCAGGCGAAATTGGGCACAGGCTGGGTGCACACACACATCCCCACACTTAGGGGCAATTTGGAACAGCCACTTAGTTTAATGTGCATGTCTTAGGGCCGTGAAAAAGCCCACGCTAGCATGGGGAGAACATACAAACTCCACACAAACGCCCTGAACTTGAAGCCAGAACCCTCCTGTTCTGAGGGGATGTGTTCACCACTACACCACCTTCATTTTCTGTAACCGCTTCATCCTAATTAGGGTCGCGGGGAGGCTGGTGCCCATCCCAGCCAACTCAGGGCGAGGGCAGAGTACACCCTGGACAGCTCGCCAGGCCATCGCAGGGCAGAAACACGCTGTACAGCTCGCCAGGCCATCGCAGGGCAGAAACACGCTGATGGCTTTGCAGCTACTCTTGTCGAAAGTCAGCAATGGTTCTTTTACATGCCTCACACCATAGACAGTGAGAGACATGGCCGGCCTTTGATAACCCAGTTAGCTGCACTGGGAGGACAGTGACAGCCTTGTGGAGAGTGGGACTCGAACCCCCAACCTTTGGATCAGCGATCCGGCACCTTATACCACTAGACCACCACTGCCCTCCATCATACACCACCTTGCCACACATATTCATTCATTCATTTTTCTGAAGCACTTAATCCTAATTCAGGTCACAGAGAGGCTGGTGCCCTTCTCAGCCTACTCTGGGCGAGGGTGGGATACACCCTGGGCAGCTTGCCAGGCCATAGCAGGGCAGAAACACTCACACAACCATTCATACTTACACTCAGACCTAGGGGAGATTCGGAACAGCCAAATAACCTGCTTTCTGAACTGTGGGATGAAACCTGAGTCGTCGGAAGAAAACCAGACAAGCAACCGAGTAGAAAATGCAAACTCCACACAGAGACGCCCGAATCGAACCCAGGACCTTCTTGCTGTGAGTCGGACGCGCTAATCACTACACCACCGTGTCGCCCATCCATATTCAATTAACTTTTATATCTGTATTAACTGTGACAAAAATTACAGACCACCATATTTTACCTTTTAAACAGCCATGTAATAACCAGGATAATAACCAGGTCATTATGCTGCAGCCAAATAAACCCCAAGGGAATCCAAATCACAGTGTCAAGCAGGTTTTCACATTAAATAGTTTAACAAATACAGTATCCCCACTGTAAACAAAAATCATATTGAACACTTCAGAAAGTAAAAAAATCAATCTTCAGTAAACAGGTGGAGAAGATATTAGTTCAAGAAGCAACCAAGAAGCCAGGGACATACCTGCAGCTTGGTGCAACCAGCGCCATAGTTCAGTGTGAGCATGGGGCTTTCAGAGTGAATAAGTGTGAGGCTTTGCGCCAAAGTCAGAAAGTTCATCGTTTACAAGATCATGTTTTTTGTGTCTCCAACGGGCCTTTTGACAAACCTAGAACAGGATCTGATATCAATCACGTCATAGCTCTCTTGTTCAGTTCAGTTCATTTTCTGTAACCGCTTAATCCTAACTAGGGTTGCGGGGAGGCTGGTGCCCATCTCAGCCAACTTAGGGCGAGGGCAGAGTACACCCTGAACAGCTCGCCAGGCCATTGTAGGACGGAAACATGCTGACGGCTTTACAGCCTACTCTTGTCGAAAGTCAGCAATGGTTCTTTTACATGCCTCTCACCATAGACAGTGAAAGCCCTTTGATAAGGGCTTTGATAACCCAGTTAGCTGCACTGGGGGGCACAGTGACAACCTTGTGGAGAGTGGGACTCGAACCCCCAACCTTTGGATCAGCGATCCAGCGCCCTATAACACTAGACCACCACTGCCCTCTTAGCTCTCTTGTATGACGCTCAATTTTGTTGAGAGTCTAAATTTTTGTCCTGAGAGCAGCTTCTCAGGACTTGACTCATGGCTCTCTTCAGCTCCTTATAATTAAAATAATAATAATAATAATAATAATAATAATAATAATAATAATAATAATAATAATAATAATGATTAATATCATCATCATCATCATCATCATTATTAGTTCAGCATGGTGGTGTAGTGGCGAACACAGCTGCATCACAGAAAGAAGGTCCTAGGTTCCCATTCGAGTTTTGTTGTGGAGTTTACACGTTCTCCCTGTGCGTCCATGGATTAACTCCAGGTTTACTACTAAAGTTCAAAGACAAGCACATTAAGCTAATTGGTTGTTCAAAATTGCCCCTAGGTGTGAGTGTGATCATGAATAGTTGTGTGTGATTTGGCCCTGTGTGGGGCTGAAGAACTACTTGGGGTGTACCCCACCTTGGTCGAGAGACTCTGGTAAATCTTATGATTCTGGAGGCGACAGAGGTACACGAAGTGTACACGAAGCATTCGATTGTAAACGCACCCCGGAACTAAGTTGACCTCACTTCGACGGATATGACGCCATGACGTACGGAAAACGTGAGCGCAATTTGACCTCATCTGTAGGAAGTGGAGCGTAGACAGTTCGGACAACTCCGTAAGAAAAGGGGAAAAAAATAGAAAAAAAACGAAGCAACGAAAACTCGTTGAATTTCTTCAGTTGAGTGTTTTTTTTTCGGAGCGACTTTGCAAACTATCTCGAGCGGAGGAAATCCCCGGGCCAGGGGAAGCGAAGTGTCCAGGACAGGGTAATTTCAGCTTCATTTTATTCCGTTTGAACCTTGTATGTGTGTGTGTTTTTTCTCCTGGTAATTTCGGCCTCCTTCGCCTTCCGTGTGCCGGAAGTCCTGCGTAGAGCCTCGGTTTCGGCGTCGACGGTTTTTTTCCTCCTGACTTGTTATTTTTTTTTCTCTCTCTCTCCAATCCTCGTGTGCTCCTGTTTTTTTTTTTTTTTTTTTTTTTTTCCTCCCTTCCTCTCTTCAGTTTATTTTCACGGGCCCGACAGCGGCAGAGAGTGAATGTGGGTTAACGTTACACCTCCCAGAAGATAATATTACGGGCTAATGAATTTGCATCAGTCATAGCCGAGGCTGTTTTTTTTTATTTTTAAATAAACAAGATATGATTTAATTTCATTTCATTTTATGCGATTTAAGCAATGCCCCGAAACGCTTCCTGTTTTGTGTAGGTAATAACCGGGTGGTATGTAGTGTCTGGTGTCGGTGATTATTTTGTACTGCGTGTCTGGAGAAGAAAAGACCCGCCAACGAAAGTGGCCTGCGTTCCAAACACGGCACCAGATTCGCACAAAGACAATCAGCGAGTCCGGATCACCGAACAACCGGACCTAGTGAGGTCGCATTGGGCCGCGGGGCAAGCTTTACTGCACTGTACTGCTTTATGTTCGGGACCTGCGCGCTCCCTGAGTACCGCTGCCCATCCGAGACACTGACTTTATCATTAAACTACATGATTATTATCATAAAAATATCATCAGTAATATTAATAAAAATATGCTTTTCTTCATGATGTTTCATGGATCCAGTTTCACTTTAAACCCGTATTTATCATTCTGCATGAATAATGTTCACATTGACCTATATCTACTTTTCTTTCTGGGTGCTTTATCCATTATTATACATTCTGAGTTTCAACAAAGGAAACTTTTATTTATGTTTCTGATAGAATGACCATCCTCACTGTATTCCACCATTAGGGTGGGTGGGGATACGTATAGGCTTTCACCCTTCATACAGCTACAGCAGCTGCTATACACTTACATTTTACACACTTATATTCTACTGTTCATCATATTGATAATACTGTACATGTCATTCATTCACACGATTCATTCTCTGTTTATAGAGACATTCCTAACTTCTGATTTTAGATTTGCATATATATATATATATATATATATAAATGTGTGTGTGTATGTGTGTATATATATATATATATATATATATATATATATATATATATACACACACACACAAGAAAAGAAGTACTTATATATATATATATATATATATATACTTATATATATATATATATATATATATACTTATATATATATATATATATATATATATATATATATATAAAAAATGTATGTATGTGTATAGCGAGAGATCCCTTTACACACATACAGGGATCCCTCACTTTCTGAGGTTAATGGGGACCGTCACCCGCCCCACTGACGTATCCTGTGTATATAACATCAATAAATATACATTGAACGGTATAAATGCTTATAATAACAAACATTCAAAAATAATGTATAAGATATACATATATATATATATATATATATATATATATATATATATATATATATAAAATATAGATGCGCATCTCACTTAAAAATGTAAGTAGTTTTGATGGGGGTTTTGGGTTGTTGTTTTTTTTTTTTTGTTTGTATGGTTGTTTTTCCTGCATAATTGGCTGTGTTTGTGGCATTTTCCTTAACTTTTTCCATATTTTTCTTTATATTTTTATTTTTCGATGAATATTTTTGAAAAACCCAGGATGCATTGAAGTCGCCGAAACTGAAGCATAAAGTAGTGAAGGCTCTATGTATATGTGTGTGTGTGTGTGTGTGTATATACAGTGGTACCTTGACTTGCTGGTGTCTTTTATAATAATTTTCCATAATGAGCTTTGATCCCACCAAAAATCTGCCCCATCCAACGAACAAAATTTTGATTTACGAGCTCGGCTGGGGAAATAGATTTTCTGGGCCTATTAGCTTTGTATTCTTCAGAAAAGAAGATGCGGAGGACAGGGTGAGGTGGAGGTGGATGATTTGCTGTGGCGACCCCTGAAGGGAGCAGCCGAAAGAAGAAGAAGATTAGCTTTATGTTGTTCCGTGTATTTTCCTCGGTGCTCGAGAATGCCTTGTGCAGTGCTTCTCAATTATTTTCTGTGATGCCCCCTGTAGGAAGAAACAAACACCCCGCGTGTGGCTATAAATAGTGTTCACTGCTCTTCATATCGTTTGCTTGGTGCTTTTTTCCTACACCGGGGGTCACGAACCTTTTTGAAATTGAGAACTATTTCTTGGGTACCAATTAATGCGACGGGCCATCAGGTTGATACACATAACAAATTTGCTCAATTTACCTTTAATTATGTTATTATTAATAATTAATTATATTCATCTATATTAGGGGTTGGGAACCTTTTTGACTAAGAGAGCCAAAAAAACCCCATTAAAATCTAATCCTCTGAGAGCCAAATATATTTTTTTAATACTGAGACCAATGATTTTTAGAATATATTAAGACTCTGAATTTATTTTAAACAACATTGTTATAACGAAGTTATTTATTAATAAGAAAAGTACTTCTTTTATTTATAATTAATGCGACTTCGTGTTACTTATCAAACTTTGCATTGTTTTTGTCAAATGAAGAAGAAAAATCATAATTTAGTTATTCCAGTATTGAGTATTTCAAGTGGAGATTCAGTTTATCATACTATGTTGCATCAATGTCATAACAAATAAACTTGTTTGGTACAAAAAACAAAATTATCTGAATGTTCAACATTTTAAACAATTTTACATAATAAATAAAATAACAACATTCTGGCTTCCAGATTGGGATTTAGTTGCTTTCTTGTGTTTGTTTGTAGCGATATGTTTGCCAAGTGCCTTTTCACCATCTTTTATTCAAATATTACATTTGCAAAATATGCATGTGACGTTAAACTGATCTTTATTAACGAGCCAGTCCCCATAAACTCCACCGTTGGAATCAGAAGCCTTTAATAAATCGGGTGAAAAGTGTAAAACCATGCTGACATTCTTGGCAATGTTGCATACACGATCGATCACAGATTTTCAGAAAAACTAATATTGCGCTAAATAACGTAAATCAACGTCTTATGAGAGAACATAGCAAGAGTTCAGAGAGTTACCAAGCCTCCCACTAAAAACCATGTATGAGTGCATGCAAGCGCACAGGCCCGGGGAGTAAGCACGGTTACTTAAAGTCGAAAAGTCGACACTGTGACAAAAGTCAGAAATTCCGATTTGTTACAGACACTGCGGGGTCAGAATTTCCGACTTTTGTCATAGTGTCGACTTTTCGACTTTAAGTAACCGTGCTTACTCCCCGGGCCTGTGTGCTTGCATGCAAAACATGTCAAACAAGCATGCTTACAGTGGTTTTTTTTGTTTGTTTGTTTTTTTTTACAGAAAACTGCAAAACGGCATAAAATAACATAAAAATCCGACTTTATCTGACAATTTTATGAAATTTGTTACAGACACTGAACTTGTGCAGGCTGTTGCATATAATCCAATAAAATTAGAGTTTCAAGGTATCGGCCCCACCCCCACACTGGAGTACAGAAAGGATTGGCTCTCCACTGCGCCACAGCGACAAGTGGCATTGAAAATAGATGTATCGATTGAAATGCATGAGATTTGTTTTTGTTTTATTTGATGGCATTTTTATTTAAAGGACAACGAAATTGTGTATTCGTTATTCTGTTAAGAAAGGCCACCTGATTTATCTGAGAGCCAGATGCAGTCATCAAAAGAGCCACGTCTGGCTCGTGAGCCATAGGTTCATGACCCCTGAACAGGCTCTTGGGTGACTCATGATGTCCTTGTGGGTGACCTGGTGCCCATGGGTACCATGTTGGTGACCCCTGCCCTACACCATAACGCGAAAATGACAGCGCCACTGCCAACTAGTGTAATTGCACGTCCTCTACAGTAGGTGGCAATGGCGCTCTCACTTTGTTCCCTGCACCATAGAGAACACGGTGAGAGTGACTCTGCTACCTACTGTAGAAGTTGCATGATTACACTTAATTCTAGTACAGTATAGCAAAAGTACAGTATAGCAAAAAAGCATGTTCCCAGGGTCATACACGCCCCACTATTTGAGAAGCACTGGCCGTGTGGGAGCTCACCACGAGCCTTTCCTCACTGGCATTTGTAGCGTGCACATGCACAAAATTCTCCTTCTCTGTTACACACCACCTCATGCCTGCCCACGTGACATCTTTATCGCAGTTGATGATCGGAAGGGTTAGTTGACTTATTGTTTATTCATGTTTTATTATTTATTGTTAATTATTAATGTTACATGTATTAATAAAAAAATAATAATAATAATTAAATATGTTTTACATGTTTATCTTTAATATATCAGGTCAAATATACGTGTTTCTGTAAGGTTATGAGTTTGGGAGGGGGCTGGAACGGATTAATTGGTTTTCTTTTATTTTCTATGGGAATTTTTGTTTTATCTAATGAACATTTTGACTTATGAGCTTGCTCTCGGAACAGATTAATTTTGTAAGTCAAGGTACCACTGTGTGTGTGTGTGTGTGTGTGTGTGTGTGTATATATATATATATATATATATATATATATATATAAAGTGTGTGTACACCATATTTTCCGGACTATAAGTCACACTTCTTTCATACTTTGGCTGAAGGTGAAACTTGTACTCCAGAGCGACTTATATATGAATTTATCACATTCTGTTCATCATAATAATAAGACATAATTTCACATTTTTGTTATTTTTACACTCACTACCACAAGAGGGCACTCTAGGCTTGGGTACCAGTACCTGTTTATCCACAACTAAAGAAATGGCCCCAAAAAGAGAATGCTATTCTGCGGATTACAAGCTGCAAGTAGTGAAATATGCAGCAAAAAGAAAGTTTGGAGTGAATGAGAAACCTGTGAGGGACAGGAGAAAAGTGGAGATTATTATTACTGCAATGAATAAAACAAAAAAGCTAATCACGTGCTAAAAGCTAGATGGCTACAGCTAGAGGAACGAGCTCGCACATGGGTGCTTGAACAACGTGCTGCAGGGAGAGGCTTGTCAACAGTGCAGTTGTCTACATGTCCAGGTAGTGAAATTATTACATGTAATTCTGTTTGTCATAATAATAACGAACATAAATTCACATGTTTATTTTTACACTCACAACCGCAAGAAGGTAACAAGGGGCAGAAAAGTGAAGATTATTATTACTGCAATTAAGAAAACAACAAAAAAAAAAGCTAATCACGGGCTAAAGGCTAGATGGTCACAGCTAGCGGAACAAGTTCGCACATGGGGGCTTGAGCAATGTGTCTCAGGCAGAGGCTTGTCAACAGTGCAGGTTGCATCTCCACTTCCAGGTAGTTGTCAAGGAGATGAATAGAATTGCATGAGGACTTTCTTGGTGTTAACACTTCATGCAATGCAACAGCCTCTGTATTAGAGCAAGATCCACAACGTCACAAAAACTGCTAGCAGATTTCCAAGCCAAGGTAGACAGTTTCCATGAGTTTGCGACGTATAGTCCAGTGCGACTTGTATGTATTTTTCTTCTTTACTCCGGAGCAACGTATAGTCTGAAAAATACGGTGTGTGTGTGTGTATATATATATATATATATTATTATTATTATTATTATGATTTTTTTTTTCTCTATCAAGACTTTATTTCATTTTTACTTTGTTTGGAGCAACTGTGTGTACACTATTTCCTCTAGGATCAATAAAGGATTCTGATAGGCTATACATATGTATTCAGCAGCTTTATACTTTACATTAGTTCCCTTGCAATTTTTACTTTTTTTTTTCTCCTCATTATTTAGGAATGATGGAGGATTCCCATTTCAACTCATACTTCTGGTCCCCGGTGCAGGGGCAGGTGAGAACTAATGCAGTCATTCCCGTCCAGTGCGCGCGCACACATCCTAAACCATGTGTCCACATCATTTTCCTTTAACGCTTCGTGTGTGTGTGTGTGTGTGTGTGTGTCAGATCGAGAATGCTGTGTTTCTAAACAAGGTGAAAGAGCAGCTGGGCCAACAGGACAAAAACCCTGCCTACCCACATGGTTCCTCCCATTATCCCACCACAGCAGTGGTGGCGGTTGCTGGGGGTGTGGCCATGGATGCATCAGGTGGAGGGCGAGCGCTAAAGCAGGAGCAGGCACATCCACCCCATTCCTCACACAGCATCACTGTGGTGCCTGTACCGTCCACCGGAATCATGACAGCTGGTATAGTAGATATGATTGTAGTTACGAAATTGGTCAGTGTCCAGTAAGCATGTGCTGCTGAGTGGTGTTAGATTTGTAAGAACAGTACTATGGTTATTTTTCAGAAAATAAAACCTGACAGGGTGTTCAAGATGGTGATCAATAAACAGCTTTCCATACATTATGCTGCCTATTATGTGACAAAATAAATCAGCACTTTGACACTAAATATTCATTTAAGAATCATTTTATTGGCAGCACCGATGGTGTACTTCTTAGCAATAGGCTGTTATACAAATGCTCCCCGACTTATGTTTTTAATTGGTTCTGGACGGCCGAACGTAAGTTGTTACAGTGACGTATGACGCTCATACTGTACTCTACATCCATTAATATCATTACCATATCTCATAAAACACCCCTAAATCAATTATTATAAAATATATCAAATAATATCAACATTCATTTCAAATAAATTAAATTCAAGCAAAATAATTTTAAATTGATAAATTTTAATCAAATTCACTCATCAAATATCAAATACAGTATCAAATATAACATTTAAAATTCTTTATGATGCAATCTTTCTGCTTGTAAATGGTTCCGATGGTCAACGGATGGTCACATGACATGAAGCTAAGCTGAATCACATTACACGAAGCTGAGCTGACTCACTTTATAATAATACTAACATTAATTTCAAATAAGTCACTTATTTATACCAAGTTACTTTACATGAAGCTTGAAACAGCCAATCAACGCTTACAATGTGTGAGGCGCTCAATACCGAAAGTAGTGCACTTGCTGAAAGTAGTTTACTTTCTTGAAACAAAGCGCGGGTTATGGGGACTTCCTGTCTTTCAAGTGAGCAAGGTCTTCGTTGAACTCGTTTAGTTGTTAGTAGGCTTACGCTGCTGACCAACCATATTTGCTTCGGGTTACAAAAGTCCACAAAACAGTGTAAACACAAAGATCACAGAGACGAAGTCTTAACACGAGTCTTTTCCTTTCGGCTTTTTTCTGATTCGCATATTTGATTTGGCATAGGTTTTGTCGGATGCCCTTAACTCTTCATACAAGAGTAACATATATCAAACGATTTTATATATATAATTGAACTGGGAAGAAGGAGGGGCACGTTCAGTCTGTCGTTTGTAAACAATTGACGCGGTGTTATTGCGTCATTACATCAGCGTACTACGTAGGTATGTCTAAACTAAAATTTTGACTTTTTGGGGGGGGGGGGACCGTAAAACAGATGAATGTAAGTCGGGGAGCATCTGTACTTAACACCGTGTTATAAACCTACAGGTAATCGGGAAGCTGTTGCTAAACTTTGCTGCCAGACATTGAATGGGTTCCTTTGACTGAGTGGGGAGCAAGCAAAAAAAAAAAAAAATCATGGAGGACAATCCTGGTGAAATAATGTACAGTATACGTATTAGTCAAGCAATATAGGTTTGGTTACAGCATCTAAAATATTTAATTTCCGATTCTATCCTAGTGCCAAGTTGCCTCTTTTTGGTTCATTTATAAGTACATAAAGTAGCACATGTTGTTTCTTTAATTTTTTATCTCACCACCAGAATTCAGATAAAGTAATCTTTATTCAGCTCATTATAAATCAAATCTAGTTTACAAACTAGATAAGGTAGCTCACTGATGCCACCTGGAACTAGTAAGCTGTGTGTGTGTGTAAATAAAATATCTTACACAAAATACCGAGCACAGAGTTGTCAGCAGTTTATGATCAATGTACTGTACTTCCTCCTTCATAGGGGCCTCCAAAAGGTCCCTTTCTCCTTTTTTCAAAATAAGCCAGATATACAGTAGCTTCCTCTTCTACAACTGCAGAAATTGTCCTGCTTATTTTTACTTTGTCCACTTAAAACTTCCTCATTTTTCAAATATTTCTTAAATATATTGTTTAGTATACTGTACATGTAGCTGCATGCTGAACAATCAAAGTCACCTCTTGACATTTGAATCAGCATGAAGTGAAGGGAAATTTTGTTCAGAATTTAAATTAGAATATCTCATTTAAAGTGCAAGTAAGTTAAAGGGGTGGGGTCATGGTTGTTTTGAAGAAAATAGTCTAAATATAACGAATGATGTTGTCAGCCAAGACGTATATAGATGGACATTCACTTTATGAAGGGTACGCCACATGAATTGGATTGAAAGTACATCAAGTTTTTTTTTTCGGGATTTGCAACACAATCTTTGAAAGCTGTTTAAGAAATAGATATTTCAAAAAGTCCATGTTGCAATCCATTTCCATCTGTGCTGTATATTGTTAAAAATTCTCCTCTGTCCGATTTGCAAAGTGAAAGGTAGTTTAAAATATAGAGAAGTGTTTTGTACATTTGTGGTATATTTAAACAACTTTGTGCCAACTGGATTTTTGTAAAAAAAAAAAAAAAAAAATTAACACGACTCTTTTTAATTTGGCAATATGTGTGCTTATCTCAGCTGCAGTCCCATTACTATGCACCCCTGACTATTTATGATATAACCATTGTTCAAGACTGCTACATTTACATGGTTAAATTTAATAAGCTCTTGTCCCCTCTGCTGACAGGAAATTATGACTTGTGTTGACTGCAGTGTTTTCATTGACACCTGTCATTCAAAGAAGCAGTTGTTTAGTTTTTAAATACTCTGATGACTGTTAGGCTAATTACAACAAGGAAGGAAGTATTTACAGACAACCCTGTTTTACACAAACCTGTCCTACGCCTTCTCTTGAAATTGAATTGCCTGTTTGAAGGCATAGGCATGCAGCTTTGAGGATGAAATTCGTGCCTCTGTAGGGAAATTGTAAACAAATCTAAAAACAAAGAAAGGAACGAGATTTGTTTTTCAAAGTAGTTTATATAATTACTCAGAACTTAATGCATGTGAACATTTTAATATCGGCGCATGCCGAATGCCCTGAACGTGTCACAAAATCCGTGGTGATTTGAAGACAGAAGTGATGTGTGTGTGTGTGAGAGAGAGAGATACTAACTTGTATGTCCAGACTTTGAATTGGTGTTTGTTTAGTTTATAAGAATAAAGAACATCACTATACCAGAAATCACATACTGAAGTCACTGAACACCAAAAATTCCATATTATGTCTGTTTTATGAAAACATATTAAAGTTTTATTTATAAATGTATATTATTTTATGATAATGCATGTAATGTTTATATTAACTGGGTCTAAATCTATAGAATAACACCAGACAGTCTGGATTTTGCCCAAGTTCCTGATTTCTCAAATTACAAAAAGTTGAATAACAGTCGAGTTGAATGGACTCCACACATATGGGTATACTGTAGTGGGTTAGAGCATAAATATGTTGGAAAAGTTATTTGAAACACACACTACCAGTCTAAAGTGTGGATACACCCATTTATTCTATTCATTCATTTTCTGAACCGTTTAATCCTAATTAGGGTCATGTGGGAGGCTGGCGTCCATCTCAGCTGACGCTGGGTGAGGGCTGAGTACACCCTGGATGCCAGGCAATCATAGGGCAGAAACACACTGACTATTATGTAGCCTTCTCTTTTGTCAAAAGTTAGCAATAGTTCTTTTACATGCCTCACACCATAGACAGTGAGAGACATGGCCAGCCTTTGATAACCCAGTTAGCTGCACTGGATGGACAGTGACAACCCATGGAGAGTGGGGCTTGAACCTCCAACTTTGGGATCAGTGACCCAGCACCTTTACCACTGGGCCACCACTGCCCCCACCCACTCATTCTATCTGAAATAAAAGGTTATGTCCAAACCTTTTGGCTGATATATAATGTGTGTGGCATATGGGATATGTGTCATTAAGAGGCATTTACAAGGAAAAATTCTTACCGAATAGCTGAACAGTAGTTCGATCCTAATTAAAGAAAAACCTATGCCAAATGAAATATGCAAGTCATTTGCTCTGGCGACCTCTGATAAAGGGGAAAAGCCGAAAGGAAATCTCGAACCTGTGCGAAGCCAAAATAAAAAAAAAAAATGCTCAGCACACCCTGCTGGGGCTGCTTTAATTCTTAAAAAAACCTACTAAAAATTAACCTACCTTAGAATGTTAAAGAATCCTTTATAAATATTCCTGTATCCAGAACCTCTTATAGAAATTTCATGAAAATCTGTACATAGCTATAGCTATTTACTGATAACTTGTCATTCTGCCAACAAACACACAAACTCTTCATGTACATCACAAAGTTGTTGTAAAGTAAATCAGTATAGAGGAGTATATCTAAGGAAAATTAGTCACCTTTCTGACTGAATATTAATAATGTAAATCTCATCATTATCATCTGCTTATTTCGGGGCTGGGTCGCGAGGGCACTAGCCTAAGTGGTGAGGTCCAGATGTCCCTCTCCCCAGCCACTTCCGCCAGCTCTTCAGGGTGGACACCGAGCTGTTCCCAGACAAACCAAGAGACGTAATCTCTCCAGCGTGTTCTAGGTCGACCCCAGGGTCTTTTCCCGGTTAGACATGCCCGAAACAGCACACCCAGGAGGCGTTCGGGAGGTATTCTAACCAGATACCTCAGTGAAAATCTACTTAATATAAGAATAATAATGTACACCTTTGCTTGTGTATATGTGAGGTTCAGTCAGGATAAAATTGCCCTGTAAGATGACCAGCCCATGTTAGACAACTACTAATCTATTTAGGGGTCATTCAACATTTTTCTGAGCGTACAAAATGTACGCTGGGGGGAGGGGGTAAGATGTCTGTGTACGCTTTTTAATATAAAAATGTCGATCAACAATAATACATGCGCTCGTGAATAACTTTTTTTGGTACGTGTACGTTTGAAACTCTCATTGCGCGATTCGCCAACCACCTAAGAGCGGTACAACAACAACAACATCGTTTGATTCGCGCTGCTTGACGTAACACCGGTGTTAACACTTAAAGCTATTAAAGTTTAGGACTACGATGGAGCGTTTCAAGGACTTTGAACCCTTTACTGAAGTTTTGTTTAACACGGCCAACAGTTGTGCACAAAAACTCAAGCTGTTTATACCATCATTTTATAAACAGTTATGTTTTTTAGCATAATATTATATTAAAAATAATATGCAACCTATTACCTATAAAATTTGAATTGAATTTGAATTAATATTAAAACAGGTGTTATTAAAAAGAATTCTTTAAAAGTATAATTTTTTATTGATTTCATTATTATTTGACTGGTGTATAAAAGAGGCATTGATCAAGGAAATACATTGATTTATTTTATAAAAGAGGTTTGACCATTGTTTTGTTTAATATCTTATTAAAAATTCCTGCCGAAAGATCATCAACATTTATTTGTACACTTATAGGGGGGGGGGGGGGGGTGTCAAAAAAAGAGTTCTCTCTGTACACTTGGGAAAATGTTGAACCGCCCCTTAAATTTTTTGTTAATATGTTATACTTTTTGTGAGGTTGGATTGGAAGCAGACAAATAGTCAAAAAAAAAAAAAGTTCTGTTTTATCAAGTCTTTCAAGAAATTATACCATAGAAAAGGGGGGGGTGGATTAAAAAATCTTTAGTACTATGAAATATCTTGATTTTGGTAACTTAGCATATCTGTTTTTCTGTTGTGTGTGTTTCATTTTTTTTTTATTGGAACCCCCCCCCCATTTTATCTCTAATTTATTCATATCTAATTCCTACCCATCAGGTACTACCTTCCCTATCACACAACCACCACCGACCAGGGAGGGGTGAAAGCATGCACACGCCCCCTCTGTGATATGCAATGCTCACCACCTGCCTCTTTTTGAACTGCGGTGCATGCTTATTTGGGGTTGTCGAACACACTCGGTGGGAAAGCACTATCCGCCGCCTTATACAAATGAGCTCACAGACGCACATGATTGGCTGCCGATTGCTGTGAGTGACAGAAGTGAGTGTATGCCGTCGGTCCCTCCCTTGAGAGCTCAGCCAGTTAGCTCCAGTGGACTCCTGACCACGTACGGCTGTGTGCATTAAATCCGATTTGAACTTGTGATCTGTTAATGGACATGCACCCTATTGATGTGCCACTCGGGAGCCAAATTATATTCAGTAAGCAGCACAACCATATCCCTGAATGTCTTCCTTTCGGCTTTTTCCCTTTTACTCGAGAGTCGCCACAGCGAATCATCTGATTCGCACGTTTGATTTGGCAACAGTTTTTACATCGGATGCCCTTCCTGTCACAACCCTTTTTAGCAAGGGCCAGAAACATGCTGACGACTTTGCAGCCTACTCTTTACGAAAGTCAGCAATGGTTCTTTTACATGCCTCTCACCATAAACAGTGATAGACATGGCCCGCCATTGATAACCCAGTTAGTTGCACTGGGGGGGGACAGTGACAACCTTGTGGAGAGTGGGACTCGAACCCCCAACCTTTGGATCAGC
Organism: Plotosus lineatus; assembly: GCA_024760905.1. Lineage (NCBI taxonomy): Eukaryota > Metazoa > Chordata > Actinopteri > Siluriformes > Plotosidae > Plotosus > Plotosus lineatus. The sequence continues at coordinate 55,367,418 of CM045728.1, read as the reverse complement.
GATCCAGCGCCAAATACCACTAGACCACCACTGCCCCATACAACCATATTCCTGAATGAGGGGTGAAATATATATACAGTGCTTAGCAACCTTACTCTTACCAATTTTCATTCATTCATTTTCTGAACCACTTAATCCTAATTAGGGTTGTAGGAAGACTGGCACCCCAGACCACTCGCCAGGCCATTGCAGGGCAGAAACACACTGAGGGCTATGCAGCCTGTCAGCAATGTTTTTTTTTTTTTTTTTTTTTTTTTTTAAACATACCTTTCACCATAGATGGTGACGGACATGGCCAGCCTTTGATAACCCAGTTAGTTGCACTGGGGGGGGGGGGGGGACAGCGACAACCTGCTGAGAGTGGGGCTTGAATCCCCAACCTTGGGATCAGTGATCCAGCACCTTACCACCAAGCCACCACTGCCCTTCCATACAAATCAGGGTGTGGAAGTGATTTTAAAATCATCAATATGCACGCACCGGGATCAAAAAGGCTGAATGGTGGAAAGACTCAATCATCCCAATTTACTTCATGCTCAAAGATTTTTTTTTGTTTGTTTTTTTTTTTTTTTGCTTTCAGGAGTCAACCATGAAAGGGCGCAGCTGTGATCTTATGGTTAGAGAAATGGGTTGAGGATGTAAAGGTCGTTCGTGCGATTCCGGGCCAGCAGGAAAAATTTTGTGGTGGTGGGGAGGGAGCTGCATCTTTCTTTTCTCCACCTTCATAGCTGAAGTGCCCTTGGGCAAAACATTGTACCCACAGCTGCTCTCCAGGTGCCTCAGTGTGTGGCATCCCACTGCTGCAAGTGTGTGTGCACACTTTGGATGGGTTCAATGCAGAGGCAGTAAATTTCCCGTACAGTATTAATACAGTATACCAAAAACCTGGTATTACCCCACAAGTGTTCTGGGCCCTTTTGTTGGAAAACTTGAAAGCCAGGGAGCTACTTCGAGAACCACAAGGGTGTGGCTTCCATTCATGGAAAGTTTGGTCATTTTGAAATTTGCTGTGGGTCAAGTATTGTATCAGTTTAACCACATGTTTTTTGAGCTGATGACCATGTTTCAGGAGTGTATTTCCTCCAACCATATTTGCATCAGAACATCTCTAATAGTCACCAGAATAGCCGCAGCAGTCATTATACATCAGCATAATTATTTTGGCTCTACCATTTAAATATGTGTACTATCTCCACTCAGTTGTTTACTCTCTTTGTATTCTTTTCCACCTTGCTCAGCGGGATTAGTCACTTTGGTCTCTCCAGTATCCTCTGCTCCATCTCTCATCCCTGGGCATCCAACAACTACTATGATAACAGTACATACAGGTAACACTGTGTTACATTCTTCTAATAATATGCCAATAACCTGAAATAGAATAATCTTGAGCAATAACGTTCAACAACTTGAGTCTTTTTAATGCTCTGAATGAATACCTTTATTTTCAGATAAGAAAGAGGATGTCACATCATGCTCTCCTGTTGTCATCCCGCTACCCTCAAAGCGAGGGAGGAAGAAGAAATCCACACTCCCAATAGTAAGCTCCCCGACAGGAAGTGACGCGCTGATGCTTGGACACCTGGCTGGACAGGTACATCCCTCTTCTGAATCATAGACTGAGATATAAAGAATAAAACATAAATAGGGTTGACACCATGCTGTGTGAGTCCTTTTGACTCAGCAATCTGCCAAAGATTTTGACTTATTAAAAGAAAAACATGTGCTGTTTACCTTGTTATGGTTGCATTGAATATTTGAGCTCAGTCTGTGAAATGATTGGGTGCTATTGTCTCATGTTCTGGCATGTCTGATTTTCTGATGCAAGTCATGAGAGAGTAAAACATGCATGGATTCAGTGGTGCTCGGCTAAACTGTCTCACCCAGCCTCATGTTCGGCTGTACAGTGTGTTTTCAGTTATAAGTCAACTTTGGATTATAGAATTTCAGAAATAAGTACATTTCAATGTGATTTTAAAGACGAGACATGAGAGGGGAAAAAACCCCACAAATTGCTTGTCCTGAAAACTCGTTTCAAAATATCAAGGGCAAACATAATGCTACGTTTTGTTTTTTTTAAAGACTTAAATATTCAAATTTTGAAACATTCAGATGAATATTTTTATTAATACAGTAAGTCTGTTTGTGTTGTATGAAATGGTAATACAAGAATACAGTCAAATCGCGTACTTTAATTCATATATGACTCACTGACCTCCTGATCGTCAATGTGCCACATTGTCAATTCCATGTGTTGTCCCCAACAGGGTACATGGACACCTGAATGTCTGTCTTTATCCACCATGCTTTGGCTATTGTAATATAAAGATTTAGGCTCTGCCTAAAAGTGGGGCTCTGAAAAAATGAACTTCTCCTGGTAAAAGGTTTCAGTGTGAATTTGTTTTGATGAGCCCATCGATGATGTAATATCATGTAACCATCACTTTATGACTGCACCTCCTCAAATTTTTTTTTTATATTCTCTGGAAGTGTTATGTTATTGATATAAGATTTCATTAACCCTATATCACCACAGGGTATCAAGAGATGCCATTTCGCTGGATAGATTCATTTTCATATGCACATCAGAAACATCTTGCGCATCCTCAGTATCTTATTCTTTTCCTTTCGGCTTTCCCCTACAGGGGTCGCCACAGCGAATCATCTGCCTCCATCTCACCCTATCCTTTGCATCTTCTTCTCTTACACCAACGACCTTCATGTCCTCCTTCACCACATCCATGAATCGTCTCTTTGGTCTTCCTCTAGGCCTTCTGCCTGGTAGTTCCAACCTCAGCAGCCTACGACCAATATACTCACTATCCCTCCTCTGTACATGTCCAAACCATCTCAATCTAGCCTCTCTAACTTTGTCTCCAAAACGTCTTACATGTGCTGTACCTCTGATGTGTTCATTCCTGATCCTATCCATCCTCGTTACTCCCAAAGAGAACCTCAACATTTTCATCTCTGCTACCTCCAACTCTGCCTCCTGTCTTTTCCCCAGGGCCACTGTTTCTAAACCATACAACATCGTTGGCCTCAACACCGTCTTGTACACTTTTCCCTTCATTCTTGCCGATACCCTCCTATCACACATCACACCGGACACTTTTCTCCAACCATTCCAACCTGCCTGCACACGCTTCTTGACCTCTTTTCCACACTCTCCATTGCTCTGGATTGTTGAGCATCCTCAGTATGATTGGGTTAAATGTCTTTCTATTCAAATGAGTAATGCATTGTGCAGCAGTAATCAGTTCCCCGGTGTATATGTACAGATGAATGGACACGATGTTTGCAACACAGAAAGACAGATTGATGCTATATCCATTTCTCTAAATCGTGGTGCTCCACGTGGAGCTCTGCTATTACAATTTCCTACAAATTTTTTTTGGACTGTCAGACCTGGTTTATACATGGTCTTTGAAACAAATATAAACAAGGTAGAGTGGTGCACGTGCTCATGTCATTGCTGGATTGGAATACAGCCACACCCAACTCATAAATTTATGTACAGACACCCAAACACGTTTTTAACTTGAAGTAATGCAGAAAAATGTGTTAAACGAGTCTAACACAGTAGTAATGTATGGATTGTACCATGATTATTTTGGCTTTCTTGAACTCAACCTTAAATTCTCTTTGTGACTCAGCAGCAGCACTTGTTTAATTTGTTCACTTCTTTATTAAAACTTTAATTATATAGTGAGACCAACATACGCCATATCACTGTGAATCACCAAGTTGTTGCTGTGGAAACATATATGTGATATTATTAGGAGAAAATACATTGATATAAATGTGTGATTATAATTAAACTCCTGCTGTCAAACACTGAGCTGTCAACTGATTATTGCCTGGTGGTGAATTGGCTCCTATGGTGAGAGGAGGCTGGTCTCCAGACCTGGCAGGCCTAAGTGTGTACTAGGGGTCTTCTGGGAGTGGCGTCTCCTGTCAGAGAGGACTTTTTACTCAATGGCAGAGTTACAACCACATCCTGAAGGAAGCAGGGGACATGGAATCTGAATGGGTCATGTTTCTTGCCTCCATTATTGAGGCTGCAGCTTATAGCTGTGGCTGGAAGGTCATAGGTGTCTGTTGTGGCAGTAATCCCCAAACCTAGTGGTAGACATCTGCAGTCAGAGGGGCATCCAGCTGAAAAAGGAGGCCTATCGGGTGTCATTGGCCTCTGGGACTCCATAGGTAGCAGGCAGGTACTAGCAGGCCAAACATGCTACAGCCCAAGGGTGTGAGAGGAATTTGGCGAGGCCCTGGAAAGCTACTATCAGTTGGCCTTAAAGGTTCTGGACTACCATCCAACGCCTCGGGTGGGGGAAGCAGTTCTCCATAAATACTGTTTACAATGGAGGTGGGAGGCTGCTCACCTTGATATGGGGATAATGTTGGGAAGTGGAAGGAATACTTCGAGGACCTCCTCAATCCCACCAACATATCCTCCGTGGAGGAGGAAGACCCTTGGCATTTGGATGGGGCTCCGTTCATCACTGGGACTGAGGTTGCCGAAGTACTCTAAAAGCTCCTCGGTGGCTGGGCTCCATGTACTGAGATCCACACTGAATATCTCAGGGCACTGGATGTTGTAGGACGGTCTTAGTTGACACTTCTCTGCAAAATCACATGGTCCTCCAGAGCCATACCTCTGGATTGGCACAGCGGGGTGGTCGTCCCCCCTTTTAAAAAGTTGGACCTGAGGATGTGTTCCAATTATTGTGGAATTGCACTCCTCATCCTACCCAGGAAAGTCTATGCAGGGGTATTTGAGACGAGGGTCCAACCGATTGTTAAACCTTGGATTCAGTAGGAACAATGTGGTTTTTGTCCTTGCCGCAGTACTTCCAACCAGCTTCTCACTTTGCAGAATCCTGGAGAGGACATGCCTAATTGGTCTATGTGTTTTGTGGATTTGAAGATGGCTTTTGACTATGTTTCTTGCGCTATCTCGTGGGGTGTGCTCCGGGAGTACGGTGGACTGGACTCGTTGCTACAGGTCATTCAGTCTCGATCATTAGTGCCAGAGCTTGGTCTGTATTGGTAACAACAGGTTCAATTCGTTTGTGGTGAGGGTTGGAGTCTTCCAGGGCTGTCCTTTCTTCACAACTTCTAGTTGTAGGCATTGTAGCTGTTGTAGTTGTAGCGGAGACATTGAGAGCTTCTGGTTTGGCAGCCATAAGATCTCGTTCCTGCTTTTTGTGGTTGATATCATCCTTTTGGTTTCAGCAATCTGAGACTCTCCAGCGGCTTGATAAGAATCAGCACCGAAAAGTCCGAGGGCATGGTTCTCGGACAGAAAAGACTGGAATGCACTCTCTGGGTCTGGAATGAGGTCCTGTCTCGAGTGGAGGAGTTCAAGTATCTTGAGCTGTCCTTCACGAGTGAGGGAAGGATAGAGCGGAAGATAGACAGGCAGGTCACTGCAGCCTCTGCTGTAAAGTGGAGCTTGTACTGGTCCATCATGGTGAAGAATTAGATGAGAAACAAGACCAAGCTCTCAATTTACCAGATTTACTACATTTAATCTACGTTCCAACACTAACCTATGGTCACGAGTTTTGGATACTGACTGAAAGAACAAGGGGCTGAAATTGGCTTCCAACACAAGGTGGCGGGGCTCTCCCTTAGGATGAGAAGCTCAGCCATCCAGGAGGAGTTCAGAATAGAACTGTTGCTCTTCAGATTTGAGAGGAGCCAACTGAGGTGGCTCGGGCATCTGGTTAGAATGCCTCCCAAATCGCCTCCCGTGTTTTGGGCACGTCCAACCGAGAAGAGTCCACAGAATTGACCCAGAACATGTTGGATGGACTATGTCTCTTGCCTGGTCTGGGAACACCTGTGTGTCTCCCAGAAGAGCGGGAGGAAGTGGCTGGGGAAAGGGACGTTCGAACCTCATTGCTTAGGCTTCTGCCCTCACAATCTGACCCCAGATTAAGTGGAAGATGATGGGTTTGAGTACTTTGTTTATTTGGCTTTTATGCACATATCTTTATGTATTTTTAATTCTGATGCATGTGTAAAAATAACTTTCAGTCCTTTTATCAGTTTTGCTGCGGTTTTGATCATTTAGATTGCGACCAGTGAATATAATTAGCATTTGTTTGAGCAGCTTCAAGAAATCATAAACTACTTTTTAGTAAGATCTATAAACACATCTTATACACTACTGCAAATATACAGCATATCAATTGTCTCTTTCTTCTGGCGCACTCTTTTTTTTTTTTTTTTTTTGGCAGTTTGCTTCTTGTGTATGCTGGTAAACATCTGGGGCAGTTTGGAAGTCTCTGGCATTCTCAAAAGTAGGCTGAATGTAAATATATGTACAGACGCTCCCCGACTTACGTTTTTAATTAGTTCCGGACGGTCGACCGTAAGTTGAAGTGAACGTAAGTTGTTACAGTGATATGACGTGTGATGTATGATGCTCATACTGTACTTTCAATCCATAAATACCATTACTGTATCTCATAAAACAACCCTAAATCAATTATTATAAACAGAACATATTTGAAATTAATGTTGATATTATTTTACTAAGTCATTATTTATACCGAATCACTTTACATTAAGCTTAAAACAGCCAATCAAGCTTACAATATGTGAAGCGCTCAATACCGAAAGTAGTGTACTTGCTGTGGGTTATATGGACTTTTGCTCTTTCAAGTGCACAAGGGTGCCATCGAACTCGTTTAGAACACAGCCTGCACTGATGTGTGGGGACGGTGGCGTAGTGGCTGGGGTGCTGCGCTCATGATCGGGAGGTTGTGAGTTCGAATCCCACTGAGACCCTCATTGTGCTAAGACCCCTGGGCAAGATCTCAACCACAAGTGTGCCTCTGTTCACCCAGCAGTATAAATGGGTACCAGTAAAAATATACTGGGAAGGTAACCTGCGATGGACTAGCGTCTCATTCAGGGGGAAGTTGAACTCCTGGTCGTTTCACGCTATGGAAACCGGGGATAAGCACCGGCCTGATGAGTCACGAGGCTCGGGGGTAAAAACCCCCAACAACCTGCACCGATGTGGAGCCAGCAGAGCGGAGAGCTCTTTCATGGATTCGGATTTTCATTCATTTTACAACTCTCTTTGCTTAAACTGAGCATGCATGGTAGATCGTGCCGATCCGAGCAGATGGTTAATTGCAGATGGGGGGGGCGTAAAACAGATGAACGTAAGTCGGGGAGCATCTGTAACTGCTAAATGTAGGAGTTGGCTATTGCTCACTTTTTGTTTTGGTTTTGTTGTTGATGTGCTCTGGCAGGAGTAACAGTGTAAAGGCGAATCATAGTACGGGTTGTGGATTTAAATTACAGTGGCAACAAAAGTAGTGGTTTTTTTTTTTGTTTTTTTTAATCATCAAATACAATGTAAAAAAAAAAAAAAGTAAGAGACAGGGTGAGAGACCACTGTGTATGACTTGGAGTACTAGTTTTGATGTTTTGTAAATCGACCTCTGGTTATGAGAACGTTTCTGGCTTTCAAGGATTTTCTAAAGTGTTGCTATCTTTAGTTAAGTGCGTTGCTCAAGGGCCACTGTGGCACCATGGTGGTACTGAGATTTGAAACCCTGACCTTCAGATCAGTAATACAGATGCCACAATTGCCATCAATGTTCGTTTTCTATGTGAGCCACTCCACCAAAAGTAGGCTCTTGGGTCCAAAAATGAAAAATGAGCTTTTTACACAGTCACAGAGGAGGCCCAAAGCTGCAAAATGTAGCAAAAAGTTTGTCAATACCTTGAAAACTGACAGAGCTATGCCATTTCTTGTGTCAGCATTCAACTAAATATTTCAAAAGACCTTTTAGAGAAAAATGAGCACAAAGATTGCACTTCTTCCAAGATCATTAGTCCTTAGCAAACAAACATTTTTATGTACTTCATCCATATAAAGTTTGAGAAAACATGTCTAGGAAGAGTTTTAGGAAGAGATGATAAGAGAAATCATCCTCTTTTTAATCTGACACACCCTTTTTATACCCATCAGTCACTGTGGTAACCCCCAAAAAGTAACAAAAAAACCCTTTTTTTCATTTCTGTTTATTCCAATAAGATCAGTATGTATCTTTTTGACCATTATATAAAGGTTTAAATGCCTTCAAATCATACTGATTGAAAAAAAAAACACTGTCAGGTTCAAACAATCACACTGAAATTAAGAAAATATATATATAATAACCATTTAACAAAACTCTCTGATCTCTTTATACAAGTAAACTTCATCAACTCTGCCCTCAGCATTATCATCTTAATCTATAGCCTGCTCAGCAGATAAAATCACATCTTCACAAACACCAGTCATCACAGTTTTAACGGATGCCTCTTCTTCATCAACACAACTGGCATCATCATCATCATTTTGTTCATCTGTAAAAGGAATGAAACCATTTAAGTATTTTTCAGGTCTTGACCAATTGTCGTACAAAACTAAACCCACGATCCAGCATGTCCAGTCCAGACAAGATTACACACATATCAAATAATCAAAAAATTCCATAATCGAATTTTGCATACAGAGAAAAATACCAATACTCATACAATACTCATTAAGTTTCTAAAGTACATAATGCTGACCATATGGGAATTTTTTTTGACTGAATTGCAATGGAATCATGTCTTTTTTCTTAATATTCCAGCAGACCTGAGGTATCATACACACACACACACACTCAGACAGACTGTAAGCAGTGGGTGTTCATTTGTGCATCTATTGCACCATTTGCACTCATTTGACCCACTCCCTTCATATACTGTATTTTCTTCCATTCAAATTGCACTAGTTCATCTGGATGCTGCTAAATTAAGCATTTGCACACTGTGTGTATGTGACAAAGAGAGAAATAATCTTCAAAGCCGAATTCCAGTGTCGAATTTAACATCTATACTAATGCTACTGGACATCACAGATGACATTTCACTCTCCTTTTCCAGAAATTGTGTATTCACAATCTTATAAATAAACTTGCTGTCATTGAAGAGAAAGTCGGAGATAAGTTCCACGTGCGGTATACTAGAGTCAGGAAGTAAACCAGATGTTAACGTGTGACGGGCACTGCGCATGTGCAAGCCCAAGGTGACCAATCAGGGTGCTCATTTCAGATCTTCCTTAGCAACTAGCCTGCATTGTTTACATGCATATCATCTTTATAATGTTTATTTTATTCACTGAAACGGCATTTTAATATTAAAACCATATCCAAAATGGAGAGACGACTTCACAACCGTTCTTCTGGTGTATGGATTATAGTGTGTCTTGAACCGAACTCGGTGAATAATTGAAAAGAAAACCGGTAAGTTTGCTACTGTTTTTATCTAGTTTTATGAGGGTACTCGTCAGAAAAATGAAAATAAGACATTTTTAGTGAGTTTTAGTCGATTTCACTTGAGCAAGTGATAGTTGAATACTTGTTTTAATTGTTTATCCAAAAATCAGAATTTCGATTAAAAAAAATGACAATTTTTACTTTTTTTGGCCATTTTCTCGAAAGTAGTCCGTGCGACAAACGCCTACATTTGGTGGAGCGCCTCATATATATATATTCAGTAGGCCCTTGACATTCGCGGGGGTTCGGTTCCGGGCCCTCCCGCGAATCGAGATAATCCGCGAGTTCTGTACCCAAAAGTAAAACCCCATGTATCACGTCACATGCGCGATTGAGCAGCCGGAAGTAAAATACTATGTATCTATGACATGCGCTAAAATATGCTTTTTAAACACATTCTATTGACAGTCTTACTCATTAATTCAGTATTAATGTAGTAAAATGTAGTATTGATTAAGAAAAACTTTTCAATGTTTACTGTTTACAGCATACGTATAAAAACACCTTTCAAAGCATTCTCTGAAAAACATACAGTACTGTAGTTTTCAAAAATGCCCACTAGAGGAACGTATTGCACTCGGCATGAGATGACTGAATTCAGGTATAACTGCATTAAATCCGAGCAGCTCAGCCACGCCCCCCCAGCCGAAGTGAGTCCAAAACAAATTTTAGAGTGAGAGAGTTAGAGAGCGTTACAAACCAAAGAAGCGGTGATGTTAATCTGAGTTAGAGGATTAGGCGCAGAGGTGAGCATGCTTTTGTTTATTGGGAGTAAATGAGAATAGCGAATTCAGGTGTGTGCTACCCAGCAGCTCAGCCACGCCCCTCAGCCGAAGGGAAGTAAACAGTTAGTTAGAGGCACAGCGCCAAAATCAAAGTCCCCCAAAAGACAGACCATAACAAAAAGGACATGAAAGAACAAGAAATGTAATTAATTAGATAAACAAAATGAGAAACATGCTACACCACAGTAAATAAAATATAACACACAAACATTTTACACATTACCTTAGATCGTGTACTGGAATAATAATTGAATAAGACTATTAGTGGAGTGTTTTACAACAGTTCAGACGATTATTCCTCTTCAGCAATGATGTGACTTCAGAGGAAACTGTCGTCTCTTCCAGAGAAAGTCTTATTTCTTCAGAAGAGACATCCAACGTCATTACCTTTTTCTGGTGCTTAAGCAGGCGTTTGAGTGACATCATAGAACTTAACTGGTAATTAAAACACTAAAAAAAAAGGATCATTGCCAACTTGTGCACGAATGAGGGGGGAAAAAGGGCGTTACATCATCTCAACCAATCAGCAGGAAGGAGGACAGCAATTGGCTGAATTTGAATCACGTGCGAGCTGCCCGGCAGTCCGCGAATACTCAAACTGTGCGTGCAAAACCGCGAATAGTCAAGGGCCTACTGTATACACACACACACACACATATTTACAACCGCTCCCCGACTTGCATTCATCTGTTTTACGTTTCAAAAAAAAAAAAAGAAATTTTGAGTTTCAACGTACCTACGTAGTATGTTGATGCAATGACGCTGCATTCATTGTTTACAAACTACAGACTGAGTGTGTGTGTGTATATATATATATATATATATATATATATATATATATATATATATATATATATATATATATATATATATAGAGTGTCTGTGTTATATAGTGTGTAACCCTTGTGTTAAGACATCGGCCCTGTGATCTTTGTGTTTACACTGTTTTGCGGACTTTTGTACCCTAAGCAAATATGGTTGGTCAGAAGTGTAAGCCTACTAGCATGGGTGCAAGTCTCATACACAGATGAATTAACTATCTGCCCAGATCGGCACAATCTACCATGCATACTCAGTTCAGCAAAGAGTTGTAAAATGAATGAAAACCCGAATGCACAAATTACAGAACAGTTACAGATATGTATTATCTTTTAGCAGAATCCTAAGAGTGTATGCTATTTTTATATTAATATTCATTAGGATTTGTACTTGTTCTTTGTATGCATCTCTTGAATAAAGTTTATTTACTTGCACAAAAGAAAGAGAACTCTCCGCTTTGCTGGAATTCACATCACTGCAGGCTGTGTTCTAAATGAGTTCAACGGCACTCTTGTGCACTTGAAAAACCGGAAGTCTATATAACCCACAGCAAGTACACTACTTTTGCAAGTACACTAGTTTCGGTATTGAGCGCCTCACATATTGTAAGCGTTGATTGGCTGTTTTAAGCTTCATGTAAAGTAACTCGGTATAAATAAGTGACTTATTTGAAATTAATGTTGATATTATTTGATATATTTGATATTGTTTTACAATGGTGTTTATAACAATTGATTTAGGGGTGTTTTATGAGATACAGTAATGGTATTTATGGATGTATAGTACAGTATGAGCGTCATACGTCACTGTAACAACTTGCGTTCACTTTATACTCTCGGCCATCCGGAACCAATTAAAAACGTACATCGGGGAGCGTCTGTATATTCAATATGTGCGTATAGGCCCTTTTCTGGTCCACGCACAGTTCTCGGTTTATGTTCAGAGTTTCGGTTTCGGTGTTTTTTGTTGGAGTACTATCACTGTGGTTGTGAGTAACTATAAAATAATTAAAGCACACTTACAAAGAACTCAGCACTGAAGCTGCTTGCTGTTACCATTAATGGAGCTTTATATAACCAAAGACAGTTTTAACCAAAGTGTTGTCTATAAACATGAGACAATTTGCATTATTACATCCTATGTGCAAATTGTACTTGCACATTTACTGATGGTTGGCATCCATATGTTAAGAAAAAAAAAAAACGAGAGAAATGACTCATGGCAGATTTTGTCATTTTTCAGTTGAGAAATAGAACATGATTGAAGGTATAGTGTGTAAAAATTTGTGTGATTGTAGGTTTTGCAGTTGTTAAACTGAATCTTCAGCTTGAACAGGACTCATGGAACTTGAGTAAAACTATCCTCATGAGACGAGAAGAGTAGCACATCTTGGTCATTAGAAAAAGATCCACTGATTTTAAACAATGAGCTGCTGAAGGCAGAATCAAATATTAGTCATGGCAAAAAGCATTCGCTGACTCAAGGGCCGGAAGAGTATGGCTGGCATACACACAAGTCAATTCCCAGATCTTACATAATCATAGATCAAGACTATTAGGGGATTTGCTGATGCTATGGGCAGTCTTGGGTCCACTGAGTACAAATGATGTTTGTGAAGTCTGTTAAGCGGGAACTAGGAAGCAGGACTAAATGAAAGGAATGACTCAGTGCCCGTCTGTGACTGTTACCGATCTGTTCATGTTATTGATGCCTTTAAAAAATGTTTCATAATTTCTGAGTAGAACATGTCTTTCCAAATTTGGTTAGAACAAGCAAGAGTGAGTTGTTGAATGTGTATTCTCATGCTAGGTATGTGTTTCACTAATATTTCGAAACGCATTGCAATTACTGTGCATACAACCGTGCTAAATAATAATGTCGGTGCACCATTGGTCTCTTTTTAGGGAGACTTATTAGTGACCAGGAGCCTAAATGTACAAAAGGTATGCGCACGCGCACACACACACACACACACACACACACACAAACGTGGCATATGGCCTTTCCCACTGCAAAGTTCAGATGTGTTGAGTGAAATAACCGTGGAAATGTTGCACTGCTTCATGCCGACTTCGTGGCTAGCGTACACATGTCTCTGGAGCTGTTGGTCCTATGGCGACACCTAGAGGTCACACTGGGGAAACTATTCATTCATTTATTCTCTGAACCGCTTAATCCGAATTGTGGTCGCGGGGATGCTGGCGCCCATCTCAGCCGACTTGGGGAGAGAGTACACCCTGGAAAGCACACCAGGCCATCACAGGGCAGAAACACGCTGACCACCATGCAGCTTACTCTTGACGAAAGTCACAGTTGATAATGTGAAAACAGTTCATCTTCAAAGTAATGTGCATAACAGAGACACATGAACAATTCAGTGATGAACAATTTAACACATCCTTGTGTCCACAGTTAGATGAGTGAGTATAAATGCATGTCCAAAGAGATGCAGAAAATACTGTAAACAACAGTGGATTTTAATGGTATAAGACAACATTGCGAATGGTGCAGTAAGTGGAGAAGGAGTATTCAGAGACGGACAGGATTTACTGGCACATGACTGGCTCATCAGTCACTTCAGGTTCCTGAGTACAATCCTCTTGGACTGTGAGCAGAGCTGCGGCCTGCCTTGGAGCATGACACGGCGAGGAGCCATGCTCTGCCAGTACCCACATAGGTGCTCACCACACTGCGTTCCTAGAAACAGGGACATTCCAGAGGGAACTCACTGACCAATCTGGATTGTGCTGTTCGACCCTGAGCCGGGTCATGCCAGCTGTGTGGGACGTACTTATCCTCATGTCAGCCAGGTATATCAAATTCCCATACAGTGCAGCTGAACAGACCAACATTAAAGTGCAATTTGCAGAGAGAGTGGGAGAGAGAGAGAGAGAGATGGTTTTCCAAATGTAATTGGCGCTGTTGATTACACCCACGCACTGCCATAAAAGCGCATCACAGGATGATTTTGTTTGTCAACAGGAAGCATTTTCATTCGATCAATGTACAGATCGTGTGATGCGCAAATGTGGTTAACTAACATTGTGATGTGGCCTAGTTCAACACACAATTCATACATCTGGAGTAACAGCATGGTTAGGTACTGACTACCAGCTGGAACTGTAGTGGTTAGGGTGCTGCGCTCATGATCGGGAGGTTGTGAGTTCGAATCCCACTGAGACCCTCACTGTACTAAGACCCCTGGGCAAGGTCTCAACCACAAGTGTGCCTCTGTTCACCCAGCAGTATAAATGGGTACCAGTAAAAATATACTGGGAAGGTAACCTGCGATGGACTAGCGTTCCATCCAGGAGGAGTTCAACTCTGGTCACTTCACGTTACACAAACTGGGGCTAACCACCGGCCTGATGAGCCACTAGGCTCGGGTGTCAAAACCCAACAGATTTTACCTTTCACTGCATCAGTACTAGTTAGTGACTTGCTGTTCTGGTTAAACTACAGCTTAAGACACAGCCTTAAGACACAGTTGGGTGGGATGCAACAGCTGGTGGTTGGAACGCATTAATGGCGAAGATGCGAGGGATGGTGGAGGAATCACGAGTCTGTGACAGGACGGCATGCCGAACAATATATTATTTGTGCACGTCAGTGAGGAGCGTCTCTAATTCACATTCCGTGAAATTTTCCTTTTCCCCCTCTTGCTCGTGTTTTAAAGGGTTTTTTGATCCTGCAGAGAGGGTAATTTCTAGTGAAGGGCTATTTAAATAGGATTTGCATATTTAAATGAGGGTGTGGATAGAGATGGGTTGGGTACATCAACATGTGCACTCAATTCCATGGTGATTTGGATGTTCAAAGGAAATGTGCTTGGATTCATGTGGACGCACGAAGTGCATCACTTCCTGCAAACCTACAATGCGTATACAGGAGAGGAAATTAATACTAGTCTTCTGGGCCGTTTGCGAGTAAAAAGTCTGTGGAATGATTGAAATTGACCAGCAGGTCATCCTGCTTACAACATGATAAATCCAATGTGCAAAAAAGATGCTGACCAGTAAATATGAAGGAAGACGAGTAAATTCATAATTTCACCACTCCTATTGGCCATGAGCTGCTTTTTGCTAAATTCCTCCCCTGCGTATATACCTTGAGTTCATGGTCATGTATCATTTTGAGAATTCTGAAATAAAGTCAGATTAAATTCTGCAGGTTTTTTCTTGTAACGTCTGTTAGTCATATTTTGACTTTAATAAAAAAAAGAAGCATCATTGGATTTCTATTCTTCCCTGCATAATTACCTCAAGACCTTAACGATGCCTATACACAGCTTAGGAGTTCATGAGCTCCTGCTGTTACTGAGCCTGGTTGAAATGGTGCACAAAACCTCACAAATGTAATGTCCATCATGGTGGACTTGCCCAGTACCATATTTCTACCGGAGAGAGTGGAATTACAGAACCTTACATGCAGCAGCTTGAAACGACCAGCTCACCCGTCTCAGAAACCAATAACAGATCAAGAATGAAGAATGACCTTGGTCATCACATAGGCAGCCGTGAAGGGGGAAGGGATATATGTTTTAAATTATGCATTCATTTTTTATTGGCAAACGTTTTCTTGTAAAGACTCGGTATTCTGAGAGATGAGTGTGCACAACAAGAGTTAAGAGTAGTGGTCACAATGCTTTCAAACAATGGTTCATATGTAAAGAAGAACCTGAAATAGGATTGCTGGGAAGGGCAAACTAGTCTATTTATTTTATTTTTTATGGCAAGTATAACACTTAAGCATTAACTTAATGAAGCTATGATTAAAGGCTCGTATTTACTCATTATGATGAAGATAAAGACATCAAATTTCAAACATTGTCGTCCTCACACTTCTGTTCATCAATTTACATTGCTGTTTAATACAAAGGAGAATTAAACCCAGATTTGATAACAACTTGCATACGTGGTTTGTTTGTATCTACCAAACAGCTCTGCTTAATAAACAGTTATACAGCTGTTAACAAGACAGTTAATGTGGGTGTACATTAAATCTACAAAGGTGTATATACTACATGTTCAAGTAAATGATCAGACACCTGTCTATGTTAATGTATGTAGTATTATGTGTAGATGTGCCTCGCTTTATTTTATTGAGCTCACTAGTTAGTATCCAAATTTAAAAGCTGTATAATGTTACTATTGCTGTTATCCTGCTTTATTGGAGCTGATGTCTCCTTCTCACAATTTCACACTCTTGCGAAAGTGAAATGGAGTATAAAAAAACTATTGAATGCATTTTAGCAGATTGCAACTTTGGAAATGGAAGGAAAAAACATCTGATGATGAAAATATACATACGTTCAATGTGACATGGGAAGTTGGCCTTTATTTCATTTTCTTGTAAGCAATACATCCATTAGGGAGCAGCAGCCCCCCTCCCCCAATTGTATCCCTGAATAAGTCGTAACCAATTCCCACCCATCAGGTATTGCATTCCCTATCACACACCACCACCGACCAGGGAGGGCACGAGGGTATGCACACGCCTCCTCCATGACAGAGCTGCTGCACCATGCGTGTTTGAGGGCGGTCTAACACACTCTGAGGGGGGAAATGGTGACAGGGAATAGAGGATGTGCAACCCATGAGAGCTTGGTCAATTTGGCTCCCATGGACTCCCGGCCACAGATGGTTGTGGCACTAAACCAGATTCGAACTTGCGATGTCTGGGTTAATAGTCACACACCTTGTTGATGCACTACTCGGGAGCCACATTATGTTCAAGAAGCAGCACAACTGTATTTCTGAATGATGTGGAAATATACAGTGCGTTTTTTTCTACTTGCTCATGGACTTGTGGGCAAGAACAAACACTAACCTATATGGCCACCTGACTACAGCTCCCCTATGCTTGCAGGTGATGCTGCTCCGTTCTGTCTGTAAACTTTCCCAAAGCATGTGCAAATTTAAAAAAAATGAATGCAGATTACGGATGGAAAGCTGTGTGTATTCTTATCCATTGGGCCTTGATAAATTTTCTTTTATGACCTATTTATAAGTGTTTAACAAATGTATTTGACCACTTGTCAGAAATGAAAGCAATGCATTTATTCAATCATTCTTCTCGCCAAACTGCTTAATCCTACTAGAGACGCAGGGATCTCAGAAAGTGCTGGGAAAAGGTAGAGTACACCCTGAACAGCTCACCTCATTGCAAGGCCAACACACACCCACATCTAGGAGCAATTTGGAAAAATGCACTCTAATCCCCGAACTGCTCACTGTGTGTGTGTGTGTGTGTGTGTGAGTGAGAGAGAGAGCCTGTGTGTTGTGCATGTTAACTGCTTTGGCTAGTTTAAATGTCGAGAATTATTTCCCCATTTGGGATTAATAAACAGTGTTCTAGGTCGACATGCTTGAAACACTATACCAGGGAGGCGTTCAGGAGGCATTCGGACCAAATGCCCGAGCCACCTCAACTGGCTCCTCTCAACGCGGAGGAGCAGCGGTTCTACTCTGAGCTCCTCCTGGTTGGCTGAGCTTCTCACACTATTTCTAAGGCAGAACCCTGTCACCCGGCAAAGGAAGCTCATTTCAGCCACTTGTATTCGTAGTCTTGTTCTTTGGTCACTACCCAAAGGTCGTGACCATAGGTGAGAGTTGGAACGTAGATTGACTGGTAAATTGAGAGCTTTGCTTTGCAGCTCAGTTCCCACTTCACCACGATACAGGCTCTGCTTTACAGGAGAAGCTGCAGCGGTCTGCCTGTCGATCTCCTGCTCCATCCTTCCCTGACTCGTGAACAAGACCCTGAGATACTTGAACTCCTCCACTTGGGGCAGGTGCAGGTGCCCTTTTACAACTGAGAACTATGGCCTCGGATTTGGAGATGCTGATTCTCATCCTTACCACTTTGCAATCGACTGCGAATTGTTCCAATGAGAGTTGGAGATCCTGGCTTGATGAAGCCAAAAGGACATCATCTGCAAATTAACCATTCAAATGTGTAAAAAAAAAAAAAACTGCTGTAATGATTGATTTGCGACAATATAAATAGTAGAGCATAGCCATGAAACTATAAGCTTTTCTACCGTCAGTCAATAAATGAAGGGCTGAGAACTAGAATAATTTGAGGAAAGAAAATTTTTTTGCAAGATGAAAAATCAGGAATAATGCTCATGATATGATTCCAGATTACAAGGAAGATTTAAGGATCATTCTGACATGCATAGACCACATCCACATCAAAATATTACCTTATCTCATTTTTCACATTTTTTTGTGTTAGACCACTGCAGCTCTCAGCCTTTGAGACATCATCATATCACGCCACCCTAATCTACAACTAATAACTACAACCACTGATGATTTACCTTCTTTAAGAAGTTTGATAATTCTCTCTTGTTTCAATTGACATCTCTTGTGTTGGAGCCATGATTCATGTCCATCCACTGGGTGCAACAGCTCTCCAAGGTGTGATCACTCCTGTTTAACTGCAGACTAACGAGCAGGTCCAATCTGATGCAGGTGTTAGTGTTTGGAAAGGAAATTTACATTGTGATTCCATAATTTTTTCCCATCAAAATTGAATGATTCCATAATTTATTCCCCCGCTTGGTCTAAAAAAGTAACTGTTACTGACTATCACATTTTTTTTCTTTTTCTTTTAGTGATTCTTAAAGCTAGAAAGTTGCAATTTGAAATGCCTTTAATTTTGTCATGTCTGTGGTCTGCTTTTTTTATGCAAAATTAAATAACTGAATGAACATCATCTGAGACTGCTGATTCCATAATTTTTGCCAGGGGTTGTAGATCCAGGCGATTGCAATCCTAAACATGACCTGTAGCCCCTCTCTGTCAGGGTTTCAGTGAAACGTAGACACGTGAGACTATGTGTACACCCCAGGTAGGTCAGTACCACCCAGCACCTAGTAGTCCGGCATTCAGACGGGTTGCAAAACTATACTCCAAATAAATCAAACGAACAACAGAAATATCGCCATAAAGATTGTGGTTTGAGGCAACAATATAAACGAGAAAGGATAATGTGAAAATCGTCAAATGATCTACGTATATATCACATTGCACAAGCCTCTGTAAGTTTGATGGAATGTATGTTGTATAATTTCCTCCTGCTTTAAAATTTATGAGCTAGCTAGCAACACTACAAAAACATATAGTGGCAACTTGAATCATGGATACGGAGTTGGGTGGTGATAAAGATAATAATGATAATACTCAATGAGTGGTAAGGTAAGAGTTGACACACAGCCAAAAATACACCAGCAACCATGTTTACTGCTGAGGAGCAAGTTAGCACATCTCACCACTGGGCTCACGACAAAGTTTATAGCGCTTTTTTTTTTTAATGAAAGGCTAAAACCTGAAAATGAGAGCATCTGTAGTATTAGTGTTTGAGGGATATCGAAAGCTCTGAAAAACCTATTTTGATATCCGAGGTACTTTTCCATCAGTGGTTCATGTACGTATAAGTGATATCAGTATTGGGAGAGCAGAGTCCAGCACATATCCCACTGTCATGATGCATATCGTGCCCGACAGCTTCTCCATACTGTCTGTCGTTTGTCTGCTGTTTTGGAGGAAGTTAATTTTGAGAAATGTATTTTAACCATTCATTTATTCATCTTTCTGAACCTCTTAATCCTAATTAGGGCTGTGGGGAAGCTGGCGCCCGTCTCAGCTGACTCTGGGCGAGGGCAGAGTACACCCTGGACAGCTTGCCAGGCCATCACGGTGCAAAAACTATGCAGCTACTCTTGATAAACCTCAGCAATGATTCTTTTACATTTCTCACACCATTGACGTGTTTGGCCTTTGTCCCCAAGTGCAGCTAACTGGGTTATCAGTGACAACCTGTTGAGAGTGGGGCTTGAACCCTCGACCTTGGGATCAATGATCCAGAACTTTTACCAGCAGGCCACCACTACACTGTGTTAACAATTTGTCTTTAAAAACTTCATTCTTGTTATATAAGGCCCAGCCCATGACTCCTTCATGAGCAACCAAAAAAATAAAAAAAAGCAAAAATTTTTAGACAAGTGTCATCACCTTGTGTTGAAATCTCAGATCTACATCTCTTCTCCTTTTCTCAGCATCATCCTGCCGATCCCTATGATCTCTCTGCCGACGAAGGACCAGCTGGAAAAGATGGAGTAAAGACCTACAGGTACAATGTCTCCGGTGTGTGTGTGTGTGTGTGTGTGTGTGTTAAAGCTTCTAGGAAAGGCAGGACTGAAATAGAGCTACTTTAGTGTATTGTCTACTTGCACTACAGCAATGCATGGCCCCCCCCCCAGCAAACACACACCCACATGCATATGCTTTTGCTTCTTAGGCTGTGTGTCATATGTGTCCGAGTCAGCACGTGTGTTGGCTTTATGTAGTACAAATAGTTTTGTTTAATGTGTTGTTGGCTGCATGTGCCAGCATGGCTTTTGCCAGTTACACACACACACACACACACACACACACACACACACACTGCCATACAACGGCACATTTACTCTCCTCCACTCGTTCGGTCACTCCTCTTTCCTCCATCTGTCTGCGCTTGTATGTCTTGCCTTTCCTTCTCATCTTTCTGATTTGTCAGCAGAGTCTAAAGTTCCCCCTGTTGTTTTTCTTCACTGATCTCATCCCACCCTCTCTCTCTCCCACCTTCCTCTCTTTCCTTTTCTCCCCCACCTTCTGCCTTTTTCTTTCTGTCCTCTCTGTCATACCTCATCTCATTCCACGTTCCCTCTGACTTTCTTTTCCTCCACTTATCTACTTCACCTCGCCTCACCCTTGACCCCTATCATCTTTCCGTAACCTCCCCTCTATTCACTTCTCGCTCCTGTGTTTCCTCTACGGCTCATCTCTCTCCTCTCTCCCCATCCTCCTATCTCTTTCCCCGGTGTGTTTGTGTGTGTGTGTGTGTGTGTGTGTGTGTGTGTCTGTAGGTGCCGGATGTGCGGCCTGACGTTCTGCAATAAGTCAGACATGCAGCTGCATTCCAAGTCGCACACAGAGGTGAAGGCGCACCAGTGCCCCCACTGCTCCAAATCCTTCGCTAACTCCAGCTACCTGGCGCAGCACATCCGCATCCACAGCGGCGCTAAGCCCTACATCTGCTCCTACTGCCAGAAGGCATTCAGGCAGCTCAGTCACTTACAGCAGCACACACGGTACTGGAGGATGCACCAAGCGCCAGGATGTGTGTGTGTGTGTGTGTGTGTGTGTGTGTGTGTGTGTGTGTGTGTGTGTTTGGTCAAATCATGATGGTTTTCAGTTAATTAATTACTTTGAAATCAACAGGGTTTGCAGTATGTTATAGCTGAGGTAGTACTCTGTTCCTCTGATTGTTTAGGGAACCAGGGAATTTTTGCCAATCCAGTCTTAAGAGTGTAAAATACATCACAAACATGAACGGCATGAACTTTAACCTTTTTGTAAAGCTGGGATTGATAATCTGGAAAACTAGCAAAATTATGGAGTAGCATCTCTTCAGGGATCCAGTTAAGCCCTCCTCTTCTCTCGGAGATGCTTCCATAGGCCCAATTTACCCCACATGCATAAGCTCCAATATGGCTGCTGATTCTTGCACACTAGGGTCACACACAAGCAAGAGACTTGAAAGAGCATTTGATTGGATATTTCCCAGAAGCCACATGTGACTTTCTTTTCTTTTGGACCCTATTCATAGGTTATTGACTGCTGTAGGATGACCATTTCATCCAATATTTTATTCTTTGTGTACAGCTAAAAGTTATCAGCCCCAGCTTTAAGAACTTGTTTGAAATCACTCACTGCTCATGATGTACTGCACTGTGCAGTACGTTCACCATTTTGCAATGGTGTCCAAATTCTATCCCATAATGTATTGTGAAAAGTAGTGTACAGCAGATAGTTATGAGTCAAGCAATATGTACAAGGGTGCAAGTTTTCCGGCATGTCCCAGAAACTCCCAATTTTTCAAGTCTGTATTAATCATTTTTCCAAATCATGTAAATCCACTGAGATTTCACGCAGGGGGAGGAGTCTATGCGAAAGCAGTCCGCACTACTGGCTCAGTCTGCACTGTCATTTCTTGTGTAATTTTCACGACACACGTTCAATTTTCTACGCTTACTTCTGCACGGCTGTGACGAGCCCGTTGAATCACGAGTTTACGCAGTGTGATTGCTGTTTCCATGAAAACACGCAAGCACGTTGTTTGATGGGAAAAACAAAAACAGACAGTCGTTTCCAGAATTCATTTCGTTGGTGCAAGCTACAACGATGTTTCTGATTGGCGCACTCTCACTTCCTGGCCAATGAAACTGCAGTTATTATAAAACGTGTTATTTTGGTTAGCGACACAATCTTTGGTTGCCGCTGAGAATACTGCATCGTCGCTTGCAAGAACTGCTCGAAATACTGTCCAAATTAAGTTTTTATCGGAAGGCTACAATACAAAAGAATTGGAAAAGACCTCCAGAAATAAATGGAGGTGGGAACAGCTAAACGAGCATGAAATAACGGTGACACATTGGGAATGTGGCTTAAAACAGACACCTCGGGGGTGGCATATTGTGATTGTTTTTCAAAGACAATCAAGTACAGGTCCAATCAGATAGAAAAAAAAAGTAAGGTAGGACTAGGGATTAAATTGTAAGCATTTTCATTTTTTAGTTTGGCTATTTATAGTCCGTAATAGTTTCCTCTTGTAGTTAAGAAATTTCTTGATTTTTCATGAACAGATTGAATTTCAAACATTTGTTGTGAATTTGCAGATTATATATTATAAATTCTGGTAAAAGACTGCATGACAGACAACTATTTTAACTTTTTAAACTCCCCTCCTCGACTTTACCGGCTTTTGAATATTTTTAACTTGCACCCATGTATGTACACCATAATGCATTGGGGTTTTGATGACGTAACGCAAGACAAATTTGAGTTCTAATGCGAAAATAAGGGCAGAGCAACACAACACCGATATGTATGTGTTTCAGTGATTTTTGTGTAAAACATACACACTCCAGAGCGCATACCACAATTTCTAAATACACAATTAAAAATAGATAATGAGACAATTGTAAAAAAAATTACACCGAAATGAGACTTAATGTGAAATTGTATATATGAAAGTATTTTATCGTGGTGCTCACTCTATATTTCACTTTCTTAATAATATTCTTAATAATGCATTTTCTTAAGTGCTTAATCCTCATTAGGGTTGCGGGGAGACTGGCACCCATCTCAGCTGAGGGTGGGGTACACCCTGGACAGCTCACCAGGCCATTGCGGGGCCAACACTCGCACAACTATTCAAACTTATGGGCGATTTCGAACAGCTAATTATAACCTACTGTGCATGTTTTTGGACTGTGGTAGGAAACCGTAGAACTCGAAGGAAATCCACACAAGCACAGGGAGAACATGCAAACTCCACACAGAAACACCCAAGCTGGGACACAAACCCAGGACCTTCATGCTGCGAGGCAGACATGCTCTGTTCTGCTTTGGGCAGTTGCAGTATAGTAGCCTATCTTTAAATTTTTCCGAGCGCGACTATTGCTAGTTGAAAACTTCACCCTATATAATTCTCTGTATTTAATTCATTAGATAGTGAGTATGAGTAGTGAATGAGTGAACAATTTGAGACATAAGGTAAGTCATATGCACTTGAACGGACACATTACTAGAAACACTGCTTACTGAATGCCGCTACATACAACTATTCGGTTGGCCAATTATATGATAGCAGAAAATGACTAGAACTTTAGTTCATAGTTTTGGGGAATGTGATCTTATGTGAAAGATGGTTGTTTGTGTCAGACTGAGCTTTTCAAAAACTGCTGGTTTCCTAAGATTTTCATGCACAACAGTCTAACATTAACACACAATGTGGTTCTTTGAATCTGTACATGCATGATTACTATGCACTTCATGAAAATGGTGAAAGATTGAATGTATACTATATCACAGTTTTAGTATATATCATCCAGAAATGCAAGAAAAACAAATTAAAACAAGATACTTATGAAGAGCAACTTTACAGTGTCCCATGTTTGATCAAAGACTACTCCACCCCATTTTCAAAACCTCACCAGTTCTTGGTTTGATAGCCGCAGTGTTTTTAATTCAGTTGTGGGGGAAGATGTGGAATGCTTCAAGATTCTTCATCAGGACGACTTACTTGTTAGCAGAAAAATCCTACATGAAGGGGCATGATGTAACGCATCATACAGGAATAAGAATAAGGGTCAATGCATGTCTATAGCAAGATGAGTAGGCACAAAGAGTAATATTGTTTATATGGGTTGGAAGGAAAGTGAGTTGGTTATTGTATGGCATACCTGAGCATATTAAAATGCCTTGAGATATTTACTCACACCACAGTCGAGTCAGTGTGAGACATTGCGAGCTCACACAGTAACAGTTTTCTGAATGAACAAGTCTAAGAGTCAGGCATATGTTTGTCTTTGTTTGAATTTTTTTTTGCTTTCTTATGTTGCTGCACTGTTCTGTTCCTGGATTTCTCTGGTTTTCTTCCTGTCACACCTTCCATTTCTATTTGAACCTGTCATTTTCTCCAGCTACCATTTTTAACTCCTGTTGATGTCTCACTCTGACCCTCGAGCACTGCACGGACTCCCACATTAAACACATTAAAAATCAGAGCAGGGGCGGTATAATAGAGACCACACAAAGGTCCCATGCCATGCTAAACTCACTCCAGCACAATTAAAGACAGCAGGTCTTATTAAATTTAGCATTAAATCATGGAGCTGATAGGTCTAACCTTCAGGTCTCTTACAACAAACATTTCCATCAGTCACCGAACACACCAGGCTTCATGAGAGCAATGTGTACGCAATCAAATCAAATGAAATTCAAATATGACCCCAAATTAAACCCTCAATAGAAAGGGTTTTTATTCAGTACAGCGGTGTTGTACTTATAATATTTTTTAATATACAGTACATCAGTTTTTATGTAGCTTGGTGGTGATTTTTGTGGACTTTTGTAAATGTTGCTGTATTTAAGCGAATAGTCAAGTCAATTGGCTTAATTAGAATCAAATCAGTTATGGAGTGTTATCGATGTCGCGATTCTCTATGCCATTTAAGGTTTAGCGTACCACCACATTGCATTTAAATATCTCCAATTCCATATCCAGTCCACTGTGAATTATAGCACCACTGCCATCATCCTCTATGTCCCTTCTTCTTACCCTTCTTTCCATCCAGAAACCACACCGAATCCAAACCCCATAAGTGTCCTCACTGCTCCAAGTCGTTTGCCAACACGAGTTATTTGGCCCAACACGTACGAATCCACACTGGAGTGAAACCTTACACTTGCTCTTACTGCCAGAAGACCTTCAGGCAACTCAGCCACCTTCAGCAGCATCACAGGTACCCTTTCCATTGCCCCACTCCCTTGACAACAATACTTTTTCTCTGTACTCATCATTTAAAGTGCTCAAGGAAAGATGCATGCTTTTTTAAGCTTGCCAGTAAATCTGCTCTTGTTACTGTAGAATCCACACAGGAGACCGGCCGTACAAGTGTACACATCCAGGCTGTGAGAAGGCTTTTACTCAGCTGTCAAATCTTCAGGTACTGTAGAATCAACTCCCAACCCCCAATGTAGATCTTGTACAAAAATGATAACAGTGAATTATTTGTACGCAGTTGTATCCATGGATGCAAAATAAGCTGGGGGGGGGGGGGGGGGGGATGGCACATTTGCTCATGTTTCAACAAAAGTCAATCTCAGGAAGATCTGAGATTGACCAGAATGCTAAAATACAGAGTTCCCCACAAGGTTTTTGAGGGCTGTTTCCTGCCTGTTCATAATTAAATAATTCTGTCAATATTTTAAATGTTCAAGCCCGGTTCTCTGAAAAGATCAGTAGAAGTATGGCCAAAAGTACTTTGCAGTATAATTACTTTTTTTTTTTTTTATTCTCGTTGGTAGTAGAGCCCCCATAGGCACAACACATGACTTGGATAGGTCTCTGTGCCTGAGGTGATGCTGACTGGCTGTTATGTGTCACTCTCATGCATGATGACAGGCAGCAATTAAAAATAGATTTCGAGTCATAATTGAGTACTGTTATATTTGGAGGCTCCTAGCAACTTGCCAAATTTGTGAAATTGTTGTTTTCATATCAGCCTAAGTTTTTTAATGATATATCTGCTGTTTACAGTCTCACCGTCGCCAACACAACAAAGACAAGCCATTCAAGTGCCACCATTGTAACCGTGGCTATACGGACTCGGCAAGCCTGGAGGTTCATCTCTCAACCCATACAGTGAAACATGCAAAGCTGTACTCCTGCGGCCTGTGCAATCGCACCTACACCTCGGTATGACATTTATCTTGCATCTTTTTGTATATATTATACATATACAATTTTAACAGCATTTCATTTATTCTCAGTAATCATTCATCTGTTTGTCTATTCATGCATAGGAGACATACCTGATAAAGCACATGCGGAAACATTCTCCGGACCTGATACCCACTCCGCCTGCATCGGCTCAGCAGAGCCATAGTCCCGCACACGGAGGAGCAGGAGGAGGAGTTCAAGAAGGAGCTGCAGCAAGCCGTGCTGAGAGAACCAACGCTTACCCACAGCCAGAGGGAGTGCCATGTGTATTTGACCTGCAGCAGTACAAACCAGTGACAGCACCAGATGTTTCATACAAAACAGTCAGCGTGTCTGATCTCTCCTCTCACAAAGACCTGTGCATCACAGTGGAGGCCTCAGCCATACAGGTAGAACACCTCAGTTCATGAGGGAAGAGAGGCCTATGGGAAGAAAAGAATGAACACAGGCTCTATAACCAGAAACGGTTACAGTGGAAAGGAAGTGACAGTGATGTGATCTTGCACCTCTCCAGGTATGAGAGGCCTACCCAAAGTCAAAAATGATCAAGGACTGATTAAATGGAAGACATGCTGATGGAAAAGAATTTCCTACTAGGCCTGCTCGTGTTCACTGAAATAAGTATGTAATGGACAATGTTGAAATATTAAGAAAATACTTTTTTCCTTTTTTTTTTTTTTTTTTACTTGATTCTTCACAGATATCATGCTCTTCCTGATTTCCAACTATGGCTAGATCTTTTGAAAACTTTTATTTAATACAGTGGTTGTCATCTGTAGATATTTCTATCTACTTGTACACTACGGAATTTACACTTGCTGTTAATGGACCGTATCTGAACATCTTCGCTATGTTGCGCAATATGCATGTGATATTTTGCCCTTAAAGTTTAAAAAGGGAAAATCAGTTTTCAATTAGATTGGGAAAAAAATGTATATCTGACTATCTAGTATATTGTGTGTATGTGTGCAAGTTAAAGGATGCTTTTAAGTAGTGGTTTAAAAAAGGACAAAAAAAGAGGAACATGAGTGTCAGCACTAGCCAGTCGTGAATTCTTGGGGTTCTGGCATGAACTTTTAATAATCCTCTTCACTCTTCATTTGTGTGGATGATGTAATACACTCACTATTGTTAGTCTACCGCTACTCCATCTTAGTATTAACCCTTGTAATGGACCCTATGCCCTGTCATAGTCATTAATACAATCAAAATAGAAATAATTATCCTTTGAGAACAATAATAAAATGTAAAATGTGTCAATGTTTAGTTTCAGTACCTTTTTATCTCCAGCATTGTTCTCCCGGCCTATTGATGGAAGACTGACGGGGGAAATCAGACATCTAGATATGATCATTCTGTGTATTTTGGTGACTGAAGAGATGTGAACTTATCTTAAAGTTAGCCAAGTCGTGCATTGTGGAGAGTCATTTGTCTTTATATTTTAATATATGAAAAAAAAGCAGTAAAATTTAAAGCAATAGAAAAATAATATGATATTGATAACAGGGCTTTGCTCATTTGAACTTATATGACCGCCCTTCCCTCTCTTCGACCCTGTCGTGCAGCCGCTTGGTTTTTAAAATACCGGACGCTCCCATTTACCGTTATATGTGGGGGTGGGTGTTTTGATGCGTCCTGTTGTTTTTCCCCACGGAAGTTCAGTAAAACCTACTATAATTAATTTCAAATATGACGAGTATTACGGATACTACCCTTTACTGTCATGTTAGTAATGGTTAAACAGCTCTGATGTAGTGATGGTAGTCTGTGTCTGTCTGTCTTCCTTTCAGCTTTTTCCCTTTTACTCGGGAGTCGATTGTGGTATAATCCATCTCCCTCACAGAAAACATAACGTGCAAGAGATACTTAAATGTAAACACTGAGCGAGCTAATAGAACTAACCGGCTAATACATCAGCAGTAGAAGTAGAGATATGCCTCGGAGGAAGCCATTCAGTAATAAACAGAAAAAGAAACAACTCCAGGACAGGCGAGAGAAAAAGAGAGGTGAGAAGTGTTCGTTCTGTCGCTTTAAGCGGCTTGAGTGCTGTTCGGTGCGAACTGGTATGTTAGCCTAGCCAGCGAAGAGTCAACGTTGGTGCGCGGACATTTGCTCACAGGACATTTGTTCACAACTTTAATGAAAAACAGACATTTGCTCACATCTTTTTTTTTTTTACTTTGTTCTAATAAATGCATAATACAAGAAGATTACAATGTTATAAAATGTATTTTTTCTTATAAATACATAATGCTAAATTAACTCATTATACAATAGGGTTAAAATTGAACAAAATTTTTTATGTTATGAGCAAATGTCTGTTTTTTTTTGTTTTTGTTTTTAAGGTTGTGAGCATTTGTCCTGTGAGCAAATGACCTGGAACCGTCAACGTTTTGCTCGAGCGAGCATTTCACGACTCGATATAAACATGTTGATCCAATTGATTCTTCTAGGAGAACAAAAACAATGGTGTAGTGTTTGTACTTTAGGACAGCCGACTTTTAAGCGTTGCTAGTAGATCAGACACTGACCAGATAAGCTTCACTTTTCTAATGCATGATCGGCTGCTAGCAGAACAACGTTGAGATGTGTTCTGTCTTTCAGTGTAATGTTGGCAGGGACTAGGAAAGCAAACAGGTCATGCACTGGCAGCACATAAATGTAACCGCCATTACATCCGATGTGAGATCATCTACAATGTTTTTACAGGGTCATTGTTGGGGGAAAACACAACAAAGAGAAAAAAAATTCCAATTCAGAAATGTTTATTCAGTCCAAGAAAATACAGCACAAGAATCACACTCCTCTTCTTTTTCCTTGGCTTTTCCCTTCAGGGGTCGCCACAGCGAATCATCTGCCTCCATCTCACCCTATCCTTTGCATCTTCTTCTCTTATACCAACTGCCTTAATGTCCTGCTTCACCTCTTCTTCTTTTCCTTTCGGCTTTTCCCTTCAGGGGTCGCCACAGCGAATCATCTGCCTCCATCTCACCCTATCCTTTGCATCTTCTTCTCTTACACCAACGACCTTCATGTCCTCCTTTACCACATCCATGAATCGTCTCTTTGGTCTTCCTCTAGGCCTTTTGCCTGGTAGTTCCAGCCTCAGCATCCTATTACCAATATACTCACTATCCCTCCTCTGTACATGTCCAAACCATCTCAATCTAGCCTCTCTGACTTTGTCTCCAAAACGTCTTACATGTGCTGTCCCTCTGACGTGCTCATTCCTAATCCTATCCATCCTCGTTACTCCCAAAGAGAACCTCAACATTTTCATCTCTGCTACCTCCAGCTCTGCCTCCTGTCTTTTCCCCAGGGCCACTGTTTCTAACCCATACAGCATCGTTGGCCTCAACACCGCTTTTGTACACTTTTCCTTTCATTTTTGCCGATACCCTCCTATCACACATCACACCGGACACTTTTCTCCAACCATTCCAGCCTGCCTGCACACGCTTCTTCACCTCTTTTCCACACTCTCCATTGCTCTGGATTGTTGAGCCTAAGTACTTAAAATCCTCCACCTTTCTTATCTCTGCTCCCTGTAATCTCACCGTTCCTCTTTGGTCCTTGGCATTCATGCACATGTATTCTGTCTTACTGAGGCTAATCTTCATTCCCCTCCTTTCCAGGGCATACCTCCACCTCTCTAGATTTTCCTGCACTTGTTCTCTGCTCTCACTACAGATTACAATGTCATCTGCAAACATCATAGTCCATGGGGAATCTTGTCTAACCTCGTCTGTCAGCCTGTCCATCACCATAGCGAACAAGAAGGGGCTGAGAGCTGACCCTTGATGCAGTCCCACCTCCACCTTGAACTCTTCTGTCACACCGACAGCACACCTCACCACTGTCTTACATCTCTCATACATGTCCTGCACCACTCTAACATACTTCTCTGCCACTCCAGACTTCCTCATGCAATACCACAGTTCTTCTCTCGGCACCCTGTCATATGCTTTCTCCAGATCCACAAAGGCACAATGCAGCTCCGTCTGACCTTCTCTGTACTTCTCCATTAACATCCTCAAGGCAAACACTGCATCTGTGGTGCTCTTTCTGGGCATGAAACCAAACTGTTGTTCACAAATGCTGACTTCTGCCCTTAGTCTAGCTTCCACTATTCTTTCCCATAACTTCATCGTATGGCTCATCAACTTTATCCCTCTGTAGTTGCCACAACTCTGCACGTCTCCCTTGTTCTTAAAAATGGGCACCAGCACACTTCTCCTCCATTCCTCTGGCATCCTCTCACTCTCTAAGACCTTGTTAAATGTTCTTGTCAGAAAATCTACTGCTACCTCTCCTAGACACTTCCATACCTCCACCGGTATGTCATCAGGACCAACTGCCTTTCCATTCTTCATCCTCTTCAATGCCCTCCTCACTTCACCCTTACTAATCTTTGCTACTTCCTGGTCCTCAACAGTCACCTCTTCTACTCTTTTTCTCTCTCTCATTTTCCTCATTCATCAGCTCTTCAAAGTACTCTTTCCATCTTCCCAGCACACTTCTGTCATCAGTCAATACATTTCCCTCTCTGTCCTTTATCAATCTAACTTGCTGCACGTCCTTCCCATCTCTATTTCTCTGCTGTGCCAACCTGTATAATTCATTTTCTCCCTCCTTACTTTCCAGCCGAGCATACAACTCATCAAACGCGCTCTGTTTGGCCTTTGACACTGCTACCTTTGCCTTACGCTGTGTCTCCCTGTACTCCTGTTTACTCTCTTCGGTTTTGTCAATGTCCCACTTCTTCTTAGCTAATCTCTTCCTTTGTACACACTCCTGCACTTCCTCATTCCACCACCAAGTCTCCTTATCTACTTTCCTTCCAGATGACACACCAAGTATTCTCCTACCTGTCTCCCTGATCACATTCGCTGTAGTTGTCCAGTCATCTGGAAGCACTTCCTGACCACCCAAAGCCTGTTTCAACTCCTCCTTGAAGACAACCCGACACTCTTCCTTTTCAACTTCCACCACTTTGTCTTCTGCTCTGCCTTTGCCTTCTTCACCTTCCTCACCATAAGCATCATCCTGCACACCACCATCCTATGCTGTTTGGCAACACTCTCACCCGCTACTACTTTGCAGTCACTGACTTCCTTTAAATTACATCGCCTGCACAAGATGTAGTCTACCTGTGTG
Organism: Plotosus lineatus; assembly: GCA_024760905.1. Taxonomy (NCBI): domain Eukaryota; kingdom Metazoa; phylum Chordata; class Actinopteri; order Siluriformes; family Plotosidae; genus Plotosus; species Plotosus lineatus. Next base: position 55,335,986 of record CM045728.1, on the reverse strand, counting down.
CTCCTACCTCCATTTTTATAAGTCTCCCTATGCGCCTCTCTCTTCTGGAAGAAAGTATTCACCACAGCCATTTCCATCCTTTTTGCAAAATCTACCAACATCTGTCCTTCATGCTTCCTGTCCTGGATACCAAACCTACCCATCACTTCCTCGTCCCCTCTGTTTCCTGCACCAACATGTCCATTGAAGTCTGCCCCAATGACCACTCTTTCACCTCTGGGGTACTCTGCATCACTTCATCTAACTCCCTCCAGAATCTCTCCTTCTCTTCTCGCTCACATCCTGTCTGTGGGGCATAAGCACTAACAACATTGACCATCACACCTTTAATTTCTAACTTGAGACTCATTACTCTGTCTGACACTCTTTTCACTTCTAGAACATTCCTGGCAAACTCCTCCTTCAAGATGACTCCGACTCCATTTCTCTTCCCATCCACACCGTGATAAAACAGCTTAAACCCTGCTCCTATGCTTCTAGCCTTGCGACCTTTCCACCTGGTCTCCTGAACACACAGTATGTCCACCTTCCTCCTCTGCATCATGTCAGCCAGCTCTCTACCTTTTCCTGTCATAGTTCCAATATTCAAAGTCCCTACTTTCAGTCCTAGACTCATGCCTTTCCTCTTCTCTCTCTGGCAACGGACACGCCTCCCGCCTCTCCTTCTTCGACGTCTTCGACCAACAGTAGTCCAATTTCCATCAGCACCCTGTTGGTTGACGGCACTGATGGCGGTCGTTGTTAACCCGGGCCTCGACCGATCCGGTATGTCATTCTTTCTTGTGATTCGCATAGTTTATTTGGCATTTGTTTTACGCCGGATGCCCTTCCTGACGCAACCCTCTGCATTTATCCGGGCTTGGGACCGGCGTGAGGGAGAGACACTGGTTTGTTGCCCCCCCCTCACGGCTGCATTAATGTCCTGCTTCACCACATCCATGAATCTTCTCTTTGGTCTCCCTCTAGGCCTTCTGCCTGGTAGTTCCAACCTCAGCATTTTACTACCAATATACTCACTATCCCTCCTCTGTACATGTCCAAACCATCTCAATCTAGCCTCTCTGACTTTGTCTCCAAAACCTCTTACATGTGCTGTCCCTCTGATGTGCTCATTCCTGATCCTATCCATCCTCGTTACTCCCAAAGAGAACCTCAACATTTTCATCTCTACTAACTCCAACTCTGACTCCTGTCTTTTCCCCAGGGCTACTGTTTCTAAACCACACAACATCGCTGGCCTCAACACAGTCTTGTACACTTTTCCTTTCAATCTTGCCAATACCCTCCTATCACACATCACTCCGGAAACTTTTCTCCAACCATTCCAACCTGCCTGCACACACTTCTTCACCTCTTTTCCACACTCTCCACTTCTTTGGATTGTTGAGCCTAAGTACTTAAAATCCTCCACCTTCCTTATCTCTGCTCCTTGTAACCTCACCAGTCCTCTTGGGTCCTTCTCAGTCACACACATGTCTTCTGACTTACTGAGGCTAACCTTCATTCCCCTCCTTTCCAGGGCATACCTCCACCTTTCTAGATTTTCCTCCACTTGTTCTCTGCTCTCATTACAGATCACAATGTCATCTGCAAACATCATAGTCCATGGGGAATCTTGTCTAACCTCGTCTGTCAGCCTGTCCATCACCACAGCAAACAAGAAGGGGCTGAGAGCTGACCCTTGATGCAGTCCCACCTCCACCTTGAACTTTTCTGTCACACCGACAGCACACCTCACAACTGTCTTACATCTCTTATATGAGTCCTTCTCAAAAAATTAGCATATTGTGATAAAGTTCATTATTTTCTGTAATGTACTGATAAACATGAGACTTTCATAGATTTTAGATTCATTACACACAACTGAAGTAGTTCAAGCCTTTTATTGTTTTAATATTGATAATTTTGGCAAAAAAAGTAAAGAAAAACCAAAAATCCCTATCTCAAAAAATTAGCATATTTCATCTAACTAACAAAAAAATAGTTTTTGATACAAAAAAAGTCACATTCAAATAATTATGTTCAGTTATGCACTCAATACTTGGTCGGGATCCTTTTGCAGAAATGACTGCTTCAATGCGGTGTGGCAATCAGCCTGTGGCACTGCTGAGGTGTTATGGAGGCCCAGGATGCTTCGATAGCGGCCTTAAGCTCATCCACAGTGTTGGGTCTGGTGTCTCTCAACTTTCTCTTCACAATATCCCACAGATTCTCTATGGGGTTCAGGTCAGGAGAATTGGCAGGCCAATTGAGCACAGTAATACCATGGTCAGTAAACCATTTACCAGTGGTTTTGGAACTGTGAGCAGGTGCCAGGTCGTGCTCAAAAATGAAATCTTCATCTCCATAAAGCTTTTCAGCAGATGGAAGCATGAAGTGCTCCAAAATCTCCTGATTGCTAGCTGCATTGACCCTGCCCTTGATAAACACAGTGGACCAACACCAGCAGCTGACATGGCACCCCAGACCATCACTGACTGTGGGTACTTGACACTGGACTTCAGGCATTTTGGCATTTCCTTCTCCCCAGTCTTCCTCCAGACTCTGGCACCTTGATTTCCGAATGACATGCAAAATTTGCTTTCATCCGAAAAAAGTACTTTGGACCACTGAGCAACCGTCCAGTGCTGCTTCTCTGTAGCCCAGGTCAGGTGCTTCTACCGCTGTTTCTGGTTCAAAAGTGGCTTGACCCAGGGAATGCTTCCACAGGTCCCCCAAGGTCTGGAATCGGCCCTTCTCCACAATCTTCCTCAGGGTCTGGTCACCTCTTCTGTTTGTGCAGCGTTTTCTGCCACACTTTTTCCTTCCCACAGACGTCCCATTGAGGTGCCTTGATACAGCACTCTGGGAACAGCCTATTCGCTCAGAGATTTCTTTCTGTGTCTTACCGTCTTGCTTGAGGGTGTCAATGATGGCCTTCTGGACAGCAGTCAGGTCGGCAGTCTTACCCATGATTGCGGTTTTGAGTAATGAACCAGGCTGGGAGTTTTTAAAAGCTTCAGGAATCTTTTGCAGGTGTTTAGAGTTAATTAGTTGATTCAGATGATTAGGTTAATAGCTCGTTTAGAGTACCTTTTCATGATATGCTAATTTTTTGAGATAGGAATTTTGGGTTTTCATGAGCTGTATGCCAAAATCATCAGTATTAAAACAATAAAAGACCAGAAATATTTCAGTTGGTGTGCAATGAATCTCTAAAATATATGAAAGTTTACTTTTTATCAGTACATTACAGAAAATAATGAACTTTATCACAATATGCTAATTTTTTGAGAAGGACTAGTACATGTCCTGCACCACTCTAACATACTTCTCTGCCACTCCAGACTTCCTCATACAATACCACACTTCCTCTCTCGGCACCCTGCCATATGCTTTCTCCAGATCCACAAAGGCACAATGCAGCTCCGTCTGACCTTCTCTGTACTTCTCTATTAACATCCTCAAGGCAAACACTGCATCTGTGGTGCTCTTTCTTGGCATGAAACCAAACTGTTGTTCACAAATGCTGACCTCTGCCCTTAGTCTAGCTTCCACTATTCTTTCCCATAACTTCATCGTATGGCTCATCAACTTTATCCCTCTGTAGTTGCCACAACTCTGCACGTCTCCCTTGTTCTAAAAATGGGCCCCATCACACTTCTTCTCCATTCCTCTGGCATCCTCTCACTCTCTAAGACTTTGTTGAATGTTCTTGTCAGAAAATCTACTGCGACCCCTCCTAGACACTTCCATACCACCACCGGTATGTCATCAGGGCCAACTGCCTTTCCATTCTTCATCCTCATCAATGCCCTCCTCACTTCACCCTTACTAATCTTTGCTACTTCCTGGTCCTCAACGCTCACCTCTTCTACTCTTTTTTTTTTCTCTCATTTTCCTCATTCATCAGCTCTTCAAAGTACTATTTCCATCTTCCCAGCACACTTGTGTCATCAGTCAATACATTTCCCTCTCTGTCCTTAATCACTTTAACTTGCTGCACGCCCTCTGTTTGACCTTTTGATACCTCTACCTTCGCCTTACGCTGTGTCTACCTGCACTCCTGTTTACTCTCTTCGGTCCTCTCTATGTCCCACTTTTTCTGAGCTAACCTCTTCATTTGTATACACTCCTGCACTTCCTCATTCAACCACCAAGTCTCCTTATCTACTCTCCTTCCAGAGGACACATCAAGTACTCTCCTACCTGTCTCCCTGAACACATTTGCTGTAGTTGTCCAGTCATCTGGAAGCACTTCCTGGCCACCCAAAGCCTGTTTCAACTCCTCTTTGAAGACAACACGACACTCTTCCTTTTTCAACTTCCACCACTTTGTCTTCTGCTCTGCCTTTTGCCTTCTTCACCTTCCTCACCATCAGCATCATCCTGTACACCACCATCCTATGCTGTTTCTATACACATTACTCTCACTCACTACTACTTTGCAGTCACTGACTTCCTTCAAATTATATCGCCTGCACAATAGCATCTATAATAACAAAGGACCAGCAATGCCTCATTGGTGTAAAGATGTTTGTTAATTCAGTTAGGTTGAGCTGAATGGTTGAAATGCTAGGTGGTGGTGGTCGTGGCAGTATCTGGATGTGCCAGACAAATCACAATGCACAAGATGCTTTCTTTCACACACACACACACACACACACACACACACACTTTCGCTTCACAGCAGATGGTAATCCTAGACAACTGGATCTATAAACTGTAACTGGTGAATGAAAGACCAGTAAAGGCTTTTACATCAATTCTGATTTCTGTGCTTGAACCTAATACAGTTGGCCCCCTACTTACGAAACCCCTTGAGTATGAAAATTCCAGGTTACGAAAAACATTTTCCTAAATTTTCGTCCCCGGGATACAAAAATAACCTCCTCTTACAAAATGCGTCATTCAAAATTCAAACGCACCAATCAAAATTTCTCACGATGCGTGAGTTGCTCTCTCATTGGCCGTCTCCCAACATCCCGCCCCGCTGGCCTCCCATTTGCTAGGAGGGATGACGCAGCTGAACTTCCTGTACCCATACTTCTTATTTGTCACATGCGTGAAGGAGCGTTGACTGTTGGCTTGTTTTGAGATTGATCATGCAGCGTTATATTTTGTTATCGCCGAAACCCCTCTACAATCGGGACGATATTGAACCAGAAGGAGATCTTAAAGCGGAAATACAGTGACAGAGGCGATAATTTCGGCACAATATTAAAACAGAGTGCTCCGTGAGAGAAGACGTCGGATCTTGTAAGGAAGCAAGTTAATATTGAATGAGGAGCTCTGATCTTTCAAACAGGTACTTTAATTCTGCTTTAAAAAACATCCTTTCCATTTAAACATTTAAATAAAATTGTTCCGTCAGCTGTTGCGTGTGTGTGTGTGAGAGAGAGAAGGTGGCTTAACTCTTTAGTTTTTAGTTTAGTTTTTTAAATTGTTTAATTCAGTAAATGTTTAATAAATGTGGCGCATGTGAGCAAAACACAGCTCATCTGGGCCTCCAATCCCTCAAGGAGTCAAGTTAAAGTTGAGTTTGGATCTCCCATCTGTCGAGCAGGGAATGCGCTTTGAATTCCAAGTCTTAAAATACTCTGGGGTCCTGCTTGTGGGCGTGGTCTGCAGCACCACAATAAACATTTAATGTGTATACAATACACATTCATTGTGTACTGTATTGTGTGTGTGTGTGTGTGTGTGTGTGTGTGTGTGTGTGTGTGTGTGTGTGTGTAAGAGAGAGAGAGACACGGATGTGTGTGTGTATATGTGTGTTAATAAAAAATGTTTAATAATGGTTTCATGAATACATATGTTAATAAAATGTTTAAATGGTTTAATAAATAATTTTCTTTTTTAACACATTTCATACAAAATTTGTGAATAGCCGCTCCCCGACTTGCGTGCATCCGTTTTACGTTTTTTCGATTTTTTTTTTTTTTTTTTTTTTTTTAAAGTCAAATTTTGAGTTTAGATCTACCTACGTAGTATGCTGACGTAATGACGCTGCATTCATTGTTTACAAACTACAGAGTGTGTGTGTGTGTGTGTGTGTGTGTATATATATATATATATATATATATATATATATATATATAAGCTCAGTTATGTATCGTGTTACACTTGTGTTAAAACATCATCACTGTGATCTTTGTGTTTACACTGTTTTGCGGACTTTTGTAACCCTAAGAAAATATGGTTGGTCAGAAGTAAGCCTACTAGCATGGGTGCAAGTCTCATACACAGAGATGAATTAACCATCTGCTCAGATCAGAACAGTCTTTATATTTATTATCTTTTAGCAGAATCCTAAGAGTGTTCTTCTTTCTTCTTTTCCTTTCGGCTTTTCCCTTCAGGGGTCGCCACAGCGAATCATCTGCCTCCATCTCACCCTATCCTTTGCAACTTCTTCGCTTACACTAACGACCTTCATGTCCTCCTTCACCACATCCATGAATCGTCTCTTTGGTCTTCCTCTAGGCCTTTTGCCTGGTAGTTCCAGCCTCAGCATCCTATTACCAATATACTCACTATCCCTCCTCTGTACATGTCCAAACCATCTCAATCTAGCCTCTCTGACTTTGTCTCCAAAACGTCTTACATGTGCTGTCCCTCTGATGTGCTCATTCCTAATCCTATCCATCCTCATTACTCCCAAAGAGAACCTCAACATTTTCATCTCTGCTACCTCCAGCTCTGCCTCCTGTCTTTTCCCCAGGGCCACCGTTTCTAAACCATACAACATTGCTGGCCTCAACACCGTCTTGTACACTTTTCCTTTCATTCTTGCCGATACCCTCCTATCACACATCACACTGGACACTTTTCTCCAACCATTCCAACCTGCCTGCACACGCTTCTTGACCTCTTTTCCACACTCTCCATTGCTCTGGATTGTTGAGCCTAAGTACTTAAAATCCTCCACCTTTCTTATCTCTGCTCCCTGTAATCTCACTGTTCCTCTTGGGTCCTTGTCATTCATGCACATGTATTCTGTCTTACTGAGGCTAATCTTCATTCCCCTCCTTTCCAGGGCATACCTCCACCTCTCTAGATTTTCCTGCACTTGTTCTCTGCTCTCACTACAGATCACAATGTCATCTGCAAACATCATAGTCCATGGGGAATCTTGTCTAACCTCGTCTGTCAGCCTGTCCATCACCACAGCAAACAAGAAGTGGCTGAGAGCTGACCCTTGATGCAGTTCCACCTCCACCTTGAACTCTTGTGTCACACCGACAGCACACCTCACCACTGTCTTACATCTCTCATACATGTCCTGCAACACTCTAACATACTTCTCTGCCACTCCAGACTTCCTCATGCAATACCACAGTTCTTCTCTCGGCACCCTGTCATATGCTTTCTCCAGATCCACAAAGGCAAAATGCAGCTCCCTCTGACCTTCTCTGTACTTCTCCATTAACATCCTCAAGGCAAACACTGCATCTGTGGTGCTCTTTCTTGGCATGAAACCAAACTGTTGTTCACAAATGCTGACCTGTGCCCTTAGTCTAGCTTCCACTATTCTTTCCCATAACTTCATCGTATGGCTCATCAACTTTATCCCTCTGTAGTTGCCACAACTCTGCACGTCTCCCTTGTTCTTAAAAATGGGCACCAGCACACTTCTCCTCCATTCCTCTGGCATCCTCTCACTCTCTAAGACTTTGTTGAATGTTCTTGTCAGAAAATCTACTGCGACCCCTCCTAGACACTTCCATACCACCACCGGTATGTCATCAGGGCCAACTGCCTTTCCATTCTTCATCCTCATCAATGCCCTCCTCACTTCACCCTTACTAATCTTTGCTACTTCCTGGTCCTCAACAGTCACCTCTTCTACTTTTTTTTTTTTTTTTCTCTCATTTTCCTCATTCATCAGCTCTTCAAAGTACTATTTCCATCTTCCCAGCACACTTGTGTCATCAGTCAATACATTTCCCTCTCTGTCCTTAATCACTTTAACTTGCTGCACGCCCTCTGTTTGACCTTTGACACCTCTACCTTCGCCTTACGCTGTGTCTACCTGCACTCCTGTTTACTCTCTTCGGTCCTCTCTATGTCCCACTTTTTCTGAGCTAACCTCTTCATTTGTATACACTCCTGCACCTCCTCATTCAACCACCAAGTCTCCTTATCTACTCTCCTTCCAGAGGACACATCAAGTACTCTCCTACCTGTCTCCCTGAACACATTTGCTGTGGTTGTCCAGTCATCTGGAAGCACTTCCTGGCCACCCAAAGCCTTTTTCAACTCCTCTTTGAAGGCAACACGACACTCTTCCTTTTTCAGCTTCCACCACTTTGTCTTCTGCTCTGCCTTTGCCTTCTTCACCTTCCTCACCATCAGCGTCATCCTGCACACCACTATCCTATGCTGTTTCTATACACATAACTCTCACTCACTACTACTTTGCAGTCACTGACTTCCTTTAAATTACATCGCCTGCACAAGATGTAGTCTACCTGTGTGCTCCTACCTCCACCTTTATAAGTCACCCTATGCTCCTCTCTCTTCTGGAAGAAAGTACTCACCACAGCCATTTCCATCCTTTTTGCAAAATCTACCAACATCTGTCCTTCTGCGTTCCTGTCCTGGATACCAAACCTACCCATCACTTCCTCGTCCCCTCTGTTTCCTGCACCAACATGTCCATTGAAGTCTGCCCCAATGACCACCCTTTCACCTCTGGGGGTACTCTGCATCACTTCATCTAACTCCCTCCAGAATCTCTCCTTCTCTTCTCGCTCACATCCTGTCTGTGGGGCATAAGCACTAACAACATTGAACATCACACTTTCAATTTCTAACTTGAGACTCATCACTCTGTCTGACACTCTTTTCACTTCTAGAACATTCCTGACAAACTCCTCCTTCAAGATGACTCCGACTCCATTTCTCTTCCCATCCACACCATGATAAAACAGCTTAAACCCTGCTCCTATGCTTCTAGCCTTGTTATCTTTCCACCTGGTCACCTGAACACACAGTATGTCCACCTTCCTCCTCTGCATCATGTCAGCCAGCTCTCTACCTTTTCCTGCCATAGTTCCAACGTTCAAAGTCCCTACTTTCAGTCCTAGACTCATGCCTTTCCTCTTCTCTCTCTGGCAATGGACACGCCTCCCGCCTCTCCTTCTTCGACGTCTTCGACCAACAGTAGTCCAATTTCCATCAGCACCCTGTTGGTTGACGGCACTGATGGCGGTCGTTGTTAACCCGGGCCTCGACCGATCCAGTATGTCATTCTTTCTTGTGATTCGTATAGTTTATTTAGCATTTGTTTTACGCCGGATGCCCTTCCTGACGCAACCCTCCTGCATTTATCCGGGCTTGGGACCGGCATGAGGGAGAGACACTGGTTTGTGCCCCCCCCCACCCCCACCCCCCCACGGCTGCATTAATCCTAAGAGTGTATACTTATTTTTATTTTAATATTCATTAGGATAGGTACTTGTTCTTTGCATGCATCTCTTGAATAAAGTTTACTTACTTACTTACACAAAAGAAAGAGCTCTCCACTTTGCTGAGAGACTGCATCAGTGCAGGCTGTGTTCTAAACGAGTTCAACGGCACCCTTGTGCACTTGAAAGACTGGAAGTCTGTATGACCCACAGCAAGTACACTACTTTCGGTATTGAGCGCTTCACATATTGTAAGCATTGATTGACTGTTTTAAGCTTCATTTAAAGTAACTCTGTATAAATAAGTGACTTATTTGAAATTAATGTTGATGTTATTTTACAATGTTATGTCTATAATTGATTTAGGGGTGTTTTATGAGATACGGTAATGGTATTTATGGATGTATAGTACTGTATGAGTGTCATACATCACTGTAACAACTTACTTTCAACTTGCGTTCGGCCGTCCGGAACCAATTAAAAACGTAAGTCGGGAAGCGTCTGTGTAGTTATCATTTTTAAAGGGTTTATGGGGTAGTTTTGGGAGGCTTGGAACGAATCAGGCATTTTACATGTAAAATGTGCCCCCTACTTACGAAACTCCCACGTTACGAAAAAGGCGCTGGAACGAATTAATTTCGTAAGTAGGGGCCGACTGTATACTATCCCAGAACCTTTTTATTACTACCGAGCAACCATAAGCCACTGTGAAGGTACAGAGCTGTGCTAACACATCATCAGTGGAGCGGGTCAGGTATACACTGCCTCTTCGATGCCCTGCAGAAAATGAATATCGGACAATTACTTCACCAAAAATTACTCTTGATCGATCCTGTTTCTACACAGACACTGACATCCCATGCAGCAGCTCGGGTGATCTGGTCTGCTATGAATATTTCCAACATCCCTTAATAAGCTTTTCCTTTTTGGTACTTTCCTACCACCACTATTTTCTGGTGCTTTCCATTGTGTCATTTCGGATAGTTTTCTCATCCCACCATCTTTTCTGTGTCTAGCTTGTTTTGGGTACGTTTAAACTTGTCATTGGTGTACAATACATTCTGAAAAAGAGTTTATAATTAGATTTGAAAATACATGTTTGATATACTTTGCTGCGTGATTATGCTTATTAATAATGGCTGATTAGATGATACTGTAACGTCAGCTGCTCTCACATCCCACCATAACCCCACCCCTTTTGGCTTCTAAGCCAAATCAATCCTCATCTTTCTGGTCTGTCAACTCTTTATAAACGTCTTATATGTCCATAGACCCTTCCATCTTTTTATAATGCCATATATGTCTATAGGCTGACATTGCAGGTGACTCAAAGGTAGTGTACTCCATTCTTTGGGCAAACCAGTTTGCCCAGGGTCCCTTTTTCCAGGGATCCCAGATCTCCGCTATTTAGCGGAATTCCGCTATTTTTTATAAATGTATGCTATAAGTACAGTATAAGACTCTTTACTAGTGTAGAGTAAATGGTGTGACATTTTGAATTATAGTGTTATACTATTAACATATAATGGTAGTGTAGTGGTTAGGGTGCTGAGCTCATGATTAGGAGGTTGTGTGTTCAAATCCCAGTTAGACCCCACTGTGCAAAGACCCCTGGGCAAGGTCTTAACCACAAATGTGCCTCTGTTCACCTAGCAGTATAACTGGGTACCAGTAAGCAATATACTGGGAAGGTAACCTGCGATGGACTAGCGTCCCATCCAGGAGGAGTTGTACTCCTGGCCGCTTCACACTACAGAAACCGGGAATAAGCACCGGTCCGATGAGCCACCATGGCTCAGGTGTATATATTAAAAAATATATATTAACATACTAACTTGTAGCAGGTATGCTCACTAGTTGAACACAAATGTTTGTTGTGATAATGTCCTGTTATGTGATCATTCCACAAATTAGTTCATAATTATTTCATAATTATGTTACACTTAAATGACAAGCCATAGGGTTATGCTACTTGAATTATGTGTGTTTATATACACTGAAATAACCTTTTAGTATTTTTTACATTATGTAAACTGTTTTGTTTAGTGTTTATGCATGTTACAAAACAATGATTAACTTGTTTGAATGATTTTTTTTTTTTTTCATGACATGCTCTACCCTTGTACCCTGCAAGGGGCACTGTGGCCCACTTGACCCCCAGCTGAAATATTTATTTTCCTCTATTTTTTTTATAAACCTTACTGGGATCCGTGTTTTTCTCAGTCCTAAGGGACATGATCTTGGCACGTCAAAACACAGGCATGTGATTTTTCCGCGAATTCGCAGAATTCTGATGTTTAAAAAATATATATATTTTTTTTAAAGTCCGATTTTCCCACGCCGAATATGTCAAAATTACCTTTTCCGTTTTTATTCCATTCTGAGTTTTGCATAAAATGACCTATCTTGAACGTTACTGCTGATTGGCTGATGGCTTTCAAATAGCCAGTCGCTGATGTTGAAACATGTACGTAGACATTCACGCCACTTCCGATCTTCCGAACCCTACAGACTTAACCCTGTGTTTGCCGTTCGACCAGAAACTTATGTGCAAAGAAAAGAGCCAGTGAAACAACCAGTTCCTGTCGCCGATCGAGTAGTTAATTTTGAGGTATGTTTGAGAATTTTCTTGTCTAGTTAACGATTATATTTTTCAAATTATTGTGAATGAATGCATATTTTAGGCGTAGGACGTTCATGTGTTTATTAAGCAACAGTTGCCCTATCCAGCTAAATCATGCTTAAAAAATTAGTTTTTTATAATGTGTTAGTGTCAATCATTGTAATTATTAAAACGATTACAATATGATTTAACTCCACTTTCAAAATATTTTTATCATGTTTATAACAGTTTCTTCTTGGCCTTCATACCTACCATTTATTTATTTTTTCAATTAAAAGCACAAAAGGAAGCAAGAAAGTGCCATGCTTAAGCACTAAAGAAAAAGAAACATTAATTCAAAAAAACTTATGTCATGTACAGCATGTCATGTGTATAGTTTGTTTACAGATTGTGTTTAAAGACAATGACTGTTGATAATAGTGTTGTGAGGCAGAACATATCTAGAAGAGTGACTATTTGATTTGTGACTGTGACACTTTGATTAGTGTTGGAATCCCACATGATAAACCCACAAATTGAGGTACAGTATGCATATGGAGATTAGAAATTAAACTTTGTAGAGCTCGTTCAGTGTCATGAAATATCATTTTCTCCTTCTGAAATGCTTAAAACCTAGGAGCTTCGGGGGACTTCGTCCCATCCACCAGAGTTTCACCCTGGACCCCTGGCTGATTTTCAGCTATTTTAGTAATGGTCAAATCACATGCCTGAAAACATGAGTATCCTTGCTGTTCCTGTGAGAAAGGCTCCTATGTCATGCAGAGCATGGACTGCACATTGTCATGTCTGCTTCCTGATACTTGTCTGGGCGTGATTAATGAATCCTTTTCAGTTTCCCTGTGTCATTAGCCACTCGTGGCACACTGTGCCTTCTTCCATCAAGAACCTGGTTGCAGTCTTTTCCGGGGACTCCAGGTCCTCTTTTTCATCCATTCAGTCAATGAGCCCCATCACGTACCAAAACTGTGAGTGTGGCTGCAGCCACACTCGGTGTGCAATGCTCCTGCAGCAACACTGGATGCACTGCCAGATGAACTTTCTTTCTGGGTTAGCAATCTTTTAGTGGCTACATAGTTCTTGCCTTGGGCAGCCGTTGCTTTAGTCTAGGCTTTTTTTAAATCACAACAGACGGGAGAAGGTCTGTTCATTCTCCCAGTTCAGTTGTTCATATTTCAGGTTCTTATTTCCCTTTAGTTTCAGGGTTCTACTGATTGTTGCCCAGAAGGTCCTTGAGATGGTAAAGTTTTCTCGCATGAGCCAGACCAGGTGGTGTTCTCTTAGGGCTTTTCTTTTCCTTCTGGTTCAATTGAGGATATGCAGCTGGAAATCTGCTACATCTCCTGGAATTTCTTCTCCACTTCCAGGTGCTTCTGTAGATTCTGGGGATATTCTGATTCCCAAGGGCTCTGGTTGTGGATCATCTCTGGGACTTTGTCTGGCCTCTCCTTCAGCTCCTGGTTGATAATCTCAACTCCAGAAGCCCCTGGACCCCAGCCAGAATCTCAGCTGTCCAACCCAGGAACTAGCCTTGCATGCCCCCAAGCAGAACTGGAAAAAGATGCTTTTTTCCTATTCTGCCTGGAGAATTGCAGGTCTAGTTCCTCAGCTATATGACTAAAATTCTGACTGGGGTTCAATGACTTCTGGTATTCCTGGTTAATCATCATCACTTCTATAGTCATCTTGTAATTATTCCACTTGCTCTCCACTTGCTGTAGTTCCTTTACAGGAAGTCTTGTGCAGTGGTTGAGCTATGTGTTGTTGCCTCTTGCCATTATTGTTGTTGGTACAGTGTCAATGACTTCAAAAGGTCATGACCTCCGTGCTTTGTGTAAGTACCCTTATGTGGAGTCCATCTCCTACTTATGTTGGGTTAATTGTCTCCTCCTCAGGCTGTTGTCTTTGCAGCCTGGGTCATTCTATATGGACTCAACAAAAGTCTCGGAATCTCTCATGAAGACTAAATGAAATGTGACTGAAAAAATTATGCTTGTCATTCTACATATATAATGAACATGTGCCGAATTCTAGGCCAAAATTCCAAAGGGTTTCTGTGCTGTGGCCTTTCAAAAACGGTCTTACACCCATTTTTGAGGCTTATGAATTGTGCTTTTTTTCTGTGCATCCAGGTTTGGATGCTAACATGTCTGAAATTGAGTTAGATATCTGCTTGAAATTTGCTTCAGAATACGTCTCCAGAACAACCGTGTCAACAATCTTCTAGGTATAAATCAGTGCAAATCTGAAACTGAAGGAGAATTAGACTCTGGTCTTAACTTAGTCACCTTTCACTCTGGAGAGATCCCAGGGAGGATGCGGAGAGTCCCATCTGGCCCCACATTGGACACCAAAAGCTATGTTGGGGCAAACAGTTTGCATCAAAAAATGTTTGTTCAGTCCAAGAAAATACAGCACAAGTGATCTTCAAAGAATAATCCAAAGAAGGATGACACTGAAACCTTATAGTTGTTTATTTCCTCCAATCATTAAGAAATCAATTGTCTCATCTTTACCATATCTGATTTGCCATGGTCATTTTATTTTGTTTATGCCCCTGACTAGCTTATTGTTTGTTGCTTTCCATTACAAGTCTTGGTACTTTTCTCATACTACAAGCTCTTCTGCTCTTAGCTTGTCTTAGTCATATTTTAACATGTTTAAACTTGTGCTTGATGTACAATAAATTCTGAGCGAGAGTTTACAATTATAAATGAAAATACATCGCTGTACATGTTTGATATACTTTGCTGCTTGATTATGCTTTATTATGCTTAGTATTCATACCTGATTATACAAAATGTAACTGTAGGGTCACCTACCCTCACAATACTTTTGATTTGAATGCCAGGATCCAGCAATAACGTTTCAATCATGTTGAATTAACACCAAAGCTGCTGTCACCGTGATGTAGTGTTTAGTCAACATTTACAGCACAAAGGCTCTGGGTTTGAATCCTGGGCTCATTAGAGACATTATGGTGTGGAGTTTTTATGTTCTCCTCATGCTTATGTAGGTTTCCTCTATTTGCCTTGGCTTCCTTACAGTTCAAAGATGTGTATGTGTGTATTGGCCTTGCGGTGGACTGGTGGGCTGTTTACCTTCACCCAGCATCGACTGAGATATGCACAAGCCTCCTGGTGACCCTATTACTATAGTATTAAGCGGTTTAGCAAATGAGCAGCTACTCTCGTGAGAAGGTACAATCATTTCGTGTGTGTGTGTGTGTGTGTGTGTGTGTGTGTGTGTCTGTGTAAAGGTGTACAGGCTTGGATCAGAGTAGCCAGAATGTGAATACAGGACAGTCTGACACATCAGACAGCGAGATGATGGAAGCACCGGTAAGAAGAAACAACTAACAGTCTGGCTTCAAAGATGGCTGAAGTGACCAGCATGTGACTGCAGCCTGGGTAGGCAAAACAGTAATTTGAGAAATGTGTATGCATAAATTTTAGGGGACATTTGCCGACATCTTGATTTGGAATTAGCTTAAGACACAAGCCTAATTTGAAGTGCATGTACAGCATCTACAAGTATGTGTGTGTGTGTTTGTGTGTGTGTGTGTGTGTGTGTGTGTACATATATATATTATGTATATATGTGTGTGTGTGTGTGTGTGGGCCACTCCACCGAAAGTAGGCTCTTGGGTCCAGTTTTTACACAGTCAGATAGAGGAGGCCCAAAGCTGCAAAATGCAGCAAAAAGTTTGTCAATACCTTGAAAACTGACTGAGTTATGCCATTTCTTGTGTCAGCATTCAATTAAAAATTTCAAAAGACATTTTAGAGAAAAATGAGCACAAAGATTACACTTCTTCCAAGATGTGTGTGTGTGTACAAGTCCTTAGTGACCAAACATTGTTATGCACTGCAGCCATATAAACTTTTAGAAAACATATCTAGGAAGAGTTTTAGGAAGAGATGATAAGAGAAATCATCCTCATTTTAATGACACGCCCTTTTTTAACCCATGAGTCACCCTGTGTGTGTACAAATTGTTTAATAACTAATTGAAAGGGTTCAAAATAACATACCTGTCAACCCTAGGCCGTTGGCGATCTTACAAATGGCTACTTATGCCCTTACAAAATAGCAACTAATCTTACGCGTCTTATTATCGCGTGCAATATGAAACAAAAATTAAACTCTATTTTTAATATAATATGAATTTATTGGTAATGTTGTAACATATAACCTGGTGCAATCAAATAAAAGAGTAATATCTTCAGCTGCATGATTAAGAAAATTTAACAGTGATCTTTATTATAACTATATGTAGCACTTTTGGCACTTTCAATCATTTCTTTTGATGGCTTCACTTCATGGCACTTGAGCTCGCAATTAAGTTTGACTTGAATGATGGCGGAAATGAAAGTGCGGTCACGTGGTCGGAAAGAGCAGACGATAGCAGACGATAAACGCAACGCGCGATTCTCGCGAGAAAACGGCTACAGACCAATTCGGCGTATCGTCTCTTTACCGAAACGGTGACACAAAAAACGGAGTTAAAAAAAAAAAGACGAACGAAAAACGTACAGATTTCGGACGTACGGCGTACACATTTAAAAATCAGTGCTCACTTGTACAAATTACGCCAAAACCGTACAACTTGACAGGTATGAAATAATACCAGTGTGGAGCTCAATTAGTAACATCATTCATTCTTTGAAAAACAGATGCTAATTATTGCCCTTATTTAAGGAAGGCAGCAAATGTTGTACATGCTGGTTATAGAGCATTTCATTCATTCATTTTCTGAACCATTTAATCATAATTAGGGTCGCGAGGAGGCCATCTCAGCCAGCTCTGGGCGAAGGAAGAGTACAACTTGGACAGCTGACCAGACCATTGTAGGGTAGAAACATGCTGACAGCCTCTGCAGCCTACTCTTGTCGAAAGTCAGCAATGGTTCTTTTACATGCCTCACACCATAGACAGTGAGAGACATGGCCGGCCTTTGATGACCCAGTTAGCTGTACTGGAGGGACATTGACAAGCTGCTGTCAGTAGAACTTGAACCCCCAACCCTTGGGGTCAGTGATCCAGCACCTTACCACCAGGCCACCACTGCCCTGTTATAGAGCATTTCTCTCTCAAATTCTGAGGCAAGTGGGTCATTTCAGACATTGTTCAGAAGAACAGCATTCCCTGATTCAAAGGTTTATTGGAAAGGAGAAAACATGAAGTGCAGAAAATGACAGGCTGCTCAGCTAAAATGATCACAAATGCTTTAAAGAGAAATGTTGCAACATTTCGTGGACTGATGAAAGTAAGATTGTTCTTTTTGGGTCCAGTGGCCAGAGACGGTTTTTCAGACGACCCCTAAACACAGAACGCTGTTTGTTTGATATGTACTGTTAAAAAAATGCATTTATTTTATCGTATCTTGCTGACCCGGCCATTTTGTCACATTTTAAAAGTCAATGTGGCCCCTGAGCCAAGAAGTTTGCCCACCCCTGTTCTAGACGAACAAGATTGACGTTCTGGAGCGACCGGGCCTTAATCCAATAGAAAACTTGTGGGATGACAGCAAAAATGCAGTTTCTGAGGCAAGACCAAGAAATACAGAAGAACTGTATGGAATGTAGTGTGTAGTCCAGTCATCCTGGGCTGGAAAACCTGCTTATAGGTGCCAGAGGCTAGTTGACTCCATGCAATACAAACGTATAACAGAATGTAAAGAAGAAAACAGACACTGCTATTTTTTCAACATTCTACTATTCACTTTCTTCAATTTCTTTAAAGGAATAATACAAGTTTCATATTTTTCTTTGTTTTAGTTGGAATAGAATATGTTGTGTTCCCAATGCATTTATGTGTATGGAAATAAGTTATCGTAAGGATTTTAAGTCTATTCACTTTTTAAACCCACTATATGCTATTATTTTGAGTGTGTGTGTACAAGTCATTCATAACTTTGAGAAATGTCTGTATACTGTACTTGTGTGTGTGGGGGGTACTCTGGCTTTACTGATGATAGCACTTGAGAAAATGTTATTTTGTCACACTTTATTGCCCATGTGTGGGTCACCTTTTTTGTAAAACTGGTTCAAATGCAGAATGCAAAATGTGTATCTGTCCAATTTGAGGAGTGGGAAAGCTTATAATGTATAAAGGCTCAAAAATATCCACTATTGTTAATTTAGTTTACATCAGGGATCACCAACGTGGTGCCCGTGGGCACCAGGTAGCCCGCAAGGACACTATAAGTTGCCCGCGGACCTGTTCACTGCTAGTTTTAGGACAGGCCCACAGCTCCATAGCGCCACTCTCCATTGAGCTGCATCTAATTTTTTTGAATATATTTTAAATCAAATCAATATCTTCACATAGATAAATATCATTAATTATTAATGATAACATATAATTAAAGGTAAATTGAGCAAATTTGTAATTTCAGAGGTGTGTTTTGACCTGGTAGCCCTTCGCATTAATTGGTACCCAAGAAGTAGCTCTCGGTTTCAAAAAGGTCGGTGACCCCTGGTTTACATCATAATGCCACCTCTATCACTTGAACATTTCTGGGCAATGCTTCTGGTGGAGGCTGGGTTGAGCTACAGTACTGTAGCAAGGCGTATGGGTAGTGCACAACTCACTATCAGAAACCTTGATTAACTGCCCTAGCATGGCAGGATTAGTTGAGAACAGGCCATGTCCAGGTTGAGAGAGAAACTACTTCTGATAATGATTGCTATATCTGGTTTCAGCACTAGCAGGACCGGTTTTGCTGTATCAACACAAACGGAGGCCATAACCGATATTGACTTCCAACTTTCATTTTGGCAGGTGCCTTTTTTATGTGCATTTATTCCTGACTTGTTTGTTTTTTAAGCCAACAATGCTAAACAAATTATGAATATTACAAAACCGCAATTTGGGTTACCAGAATAAATTGTGTTGAAAAGGCATGTAAAAGAACCATTGCTGACTTTCAAGAGTAGCTGCAAAGCCTTCAGCGTGTTTCTGTCCTTTACTAAAAGGATTGTGACAGGAAGGGCATCCGACGTAAAATCCCATGCCAAATCAAATGTGCCAATCAGATGATTCACTGTGGCGACTCACGAGAACGAAAAAAAGCCGAAAAGAAGAGTGTATGAGGGGTGTGGGTGTGTTTTTTGTTTTTATAAATAAGTACTTTTTGTTATTATTTTAAAGGCAGTCAAGCATGAAGTATATTTTGATGGTGTGAATTCTTTAACAGAATAGTTTCAAAGTGAATTGTACCTTTTATACAGTGTTTGGTTATGTTTGTCATGGTGAGAATAGCAGTATTGTCATCCTGCAATATATACAGCAGAGTATTCCAACTGAAGACACAGATCCATTGCTCAAAGTGATCAAGACATCGAGAGAGATCTAAAACCGAGCACAAAGGAAATTCTTTTAGTTGCAGTGATTTATTTTCTTTCCCTGCTTACCAGTGTCACAGTCCTAATCACTGTGACGTCATGACGTTCTAATTTCTCTGACCCCTTTGTGACATCACCGACGCTGCATTCTGTCGGGACGTCAGAGATATTCTTGACACCGAAGGGATGAAAAGTTAAGAGGTTTGCTGCCGCTTGGCTTTTTAAAATACCGGACGCTCCCATTCACCGTTGTGTAGGGGTGTTTTGTTGTGGTCTGATGTTTATCCAGCGGAAATTCAATTAAACTTTTATTCTAATTAATCGAAAAGGGTTCGACGTATGTGTAAGTGTCACTGGTACTGTCACATTGTGTCAAGTAATAGTTGAGAAAAACAGCTCTGATGTAGTGACGGTAGTCTGTGATTGTGGTATAATCCATCTCCCTCGCAGAAAAAGTAACGTGCAAGAGATACTTGACTGTAAACACTGAGTGAGCTAATAGAGCTAACCGGCTAATACAGCAGCAGTAGAAGTGGAAGTAGAAGTATGCCTCGGAGGAAGCCGTTCAGTAATAAACAGAAAAAGAAACAACTCCAGGACAAGCGAGAGAAAAAGAGAGGTGAGTGGTGTTCGTTCTGTCGCTTTAAGCGGCTTGAGTCGAAACTAGTTTAGCCGTTCGGTGCTAAGTGGTGTGTAGCCTAGCCGGCTAACCCACAACGTTTTGCCTGAGCGAGCATTTCACGATTCGATGTTCGGATTAAGATTATTCTTTTAGCAGCATAAAACGAACGATGTAGTGTCGGTCCTATGGCAACCGACTCTTGTGCATCTCTCGGAAACCAGACACCGACCAGGTGAGCTTCACTTTTCGAATGGTTGCTCGGCTGCTGGTGGAAATGCAAAAGTGCGTCTGTTTTGGTGAACTGTGGCGCATTGATCGAAACCCTGAATACCTGGTGGGTTTGAATTAGTATGTTCGTCAGCAGTGGTGTGGTGGGGGCGGATGTCTGACTCTCCACCAGCAGGATTTGCGTTATGCGGAATGGCAGTGCGCAGGCTCAGTCCACTGTTATGTAAGAACCAAGCGAAGAAACAGTGGGGGATTATTTAGGGAAAAGTGACAGACATTCCTCTATCTCAGGGCTCGCCTTGATCTAAGAGTGTTGATTTGTAATGATGTGAATTTAGAGGTTCTGCCAGATCTTTCTACCTGCACCAGACTTGTGGCAGTTATCATCGCCTTATCAAACACATATTTATTCTAGTTCTGTACCTCTGTTTATTCCCTTCCATGTACTCAACCACGTCAGAGAGACAGTGGGGGATCTGCTAAATGCAAAATATGCACAAGTAGTGCTGTGTTCGGTTTTTGAGTGTAATATTAGCTGAGAAAAGGAAAGCAAGAGGTCAAACACTGACTGCACATAAAAACAGTTGCCATAAAGTCAGCTGTGTAATATGGTTCACATTGTTTTTACAGAGGGACCTTTAGTTGTGGATGTCAGTATCCAGCAATAAAATTAGTCATGTCAAATTTATCGCAAATCTACTGTCATTGCACGAGCATTTTAGTTCGCACATTTACATCACAGCTAGAATGTCCTTAAGTTGAATCCCGTGCTCAGTGTGGGCAATTCTGTTTGGTTTTCATGTTTTCTATTCGCATGCATAATTTCCTTTCACAGTCCAAAGACAAGCAGATTAGGATAATTGGCTTTTCCAAATTGCTGTGTGTGTGTGTGTGTGTGTGCATCAAACCCCCCAAGTAAAACATATTGCCATGACTATATAATAGAAATGTCCTACCTCTAATAAAAACAGACTGTATAAATTATTTTGAAATTTGGATAAATTCTACCAGGTCCACATTGACCGTAAATTTTTGAAATAATGGCAATATTCGAATAAATGATCATATTGCTATGGCAAGCAATGCCAAGCATTAATGTTTGCATTTTCCCAGAATTTTAAGTGGTTAATATAACTCTGCACTTTCAGTTTCTCAAAAATGTTATTTCACTCATGAATCTGATGCTATATTTGGTCTTGGAGCGGGCATAACAACAATGGATAAAGAAATTACAGGCTGCCAACCAATGAGTAGGTGATA
Source organism: Plotosus lineatus (assembly GCA_024760905.1). NCBI lineage: Eukaryota > Metazoa > Chordata > Actinopteri > Siluriformes > Plotosidae > Plotosus > Plotosus lineatus. The sequence goes on along the minus strand of CM045728.1, from coordinate 55,314,519 downwards.
AGAAGTTACATGTTCCATTAACGTGAAGGATCAGCACAGGGCACAGCAACCAATAGAACACAGAGGGACAATGCAAAGATTGTTCTGAACAAAATAATTCCATTTTATCAGAAGGAAAACATCCCTATGATTTCAGAGAGCGCTTGTGAGAAAATTGTAGAACTAGTTGGGAATTCATCTCCAAGTGTACTGGCGAAACTGAAAGATATGTAAATTAATCTGCAGAAGACTTTTCCTCTGTGGACTAGAGATACAGAGCAAGTTATGAAAACTGACAGAATTGCTTCATTTGGTGTGCATGATCAGGCACTGGCATCCCAGATCCAGCGTAAAGAATCCCGAGAGCTAAAACAAAGGGAATTCCAAGAGAAGGCTGTGAAAGAAAGAGAAACAGATAGTAAAACTGTCCAGCTGACTGACGGTGAAACAGTCAAAAAACTGAAACAGTGGTGAAGATTTGGTCACTCCTGGTTCATCTTTAGACTGCTGTGTTTGGACACTGATTTCCTGGCCAAAGAAGTTAATGAGTGGATGAATTTGCCATCTTATCTGTCTTCAAAAACAAAGATCAATGTCATTAATGCCATTAATGACTGTGCAGAAAGAGGCATGAAGACTTTACTGGTGCTGCCAAGTCAGAAGAACACTTTCAGAATGTTCTACAAGTAGTGGAAACAGATAGGAAGGAGAGACCAAACCTCCGTATGGACCCTTGATTGGTTTATTTCGGACATAGGCCATCAGATACAAACTCTTGTAACTTTTCATGAAACCTGAAAGTCGCTGTGTTTAAACTACTAGCTCTATTCAATGTCATATGTATTGTCCAAGAAAGTGTAAACATGACAGATAGAAAGTTTAAATTACTTTTGTCTCATTGTTTTTAGTTTATCAATAATTTCCCATTTTTCACCCTTGATGTGGACCCAGTAAATGTTAAGCAAAATTCATGAAATTTTTACCAAATTATTTTTTCATGAGGTAGAACATTTTTATTCTACTGCCATAACAAAATAAAAACATTTTAAAAAATCATGTTGGGTCTGATGCACCCTTATATATAATGTGTGTGTGTGTGTTGTTTGGTCTTGCACTGGACTGTTGAACTGTTCAAGGTGATCCTGCGCATACAAAATCGTCTGATATAGGTAGGCTTCAGTCTCCTTGAGACACACGAGCAGGCCTAAGTAGTTCAGCACATGAATGAATGAATGAACGAACAGCTACTCTCATGATTGTAGGAGAATGTAATTTATACATTCATATGTGTATGTATATATATATATAGTGTGTGTGTGTGTGTGTGTGTGTGTGTGTGTGTGTGAAGGTGATACAGGCTCAGGTCAGAGTAGTCGGAATGCGAGTATAGAGAGAGCTGTAAGACGGGACAGGCAGTCTGACACATCAGACAGTGAGACAACGGATATAAGGAGGATCAACCATCAGCCTGGCACCAGAGACAGCCGATATGACCCCAACAGGTGAGTGCTGTCTGGGTAAGCAAAACTGTAATTTAAGAAGTTTGTGTGCATAAATTATAGGGGACATTTGCTTACACCTTGACTTGGAGACACTATAAGACACAAGCCCAGTTTGAGGAGTATGTATAGAAAATTTAAGAATTAATTTAAGTTTGCAAAATGAAATTTTAATATTTGTATTTATTATACGATCCATTCCTACCCGAGTTTTCACATTCATAGATTTAAGTGTGTGGGGTTTTAATCTTTAATATGACCCAGTCTGGACCGTTTTTGTGACATCCCCAGTGCAGAGCTTTCTGCACAGCTTCTACTTATAATTTCAGTTTTCCGATCATAACAGAGATAATATATAATAATATCTTTATGAGGGCAGTGGTGATATATATAGGGTGCTGGATCGCTGATCCTAAAGTTGGGGGTTCAAGTCCCATTCTCCACAACGTTCTCACTTTTCCCCCCCAGTGCAGCTCTCTGGGTTATCAAAGGCCGGCCATGTCTGTCACTGTCTATGGTGAGAGGCATGTAAAAGAACCATTGCTGACTTTCGTAAAGAGTAGCTGCAAAGCCGTCAGCATGTTTCTGTCCCTTGCTAAAGGGTTGTGTCAGGAAGGGCATCCGACATAAAAACCTATGCCAAATCAAACGTTCGAATCATTCCCCGTGGTGACTCCTGATAAAAGGAAAAAGCCAAAAGGAAATCTCATAATATGTGAGGCGCTTGACGCACGGACTACTTTCGAGAAAATGGCCAAAAAAGTAAAAATGGTCATTTTTTATCGAAATTTGGATTTTTGGATAAACCATTAACACAAGTATTCAACTATTACTTGCTCAAGTGAAATCGACTAAAACTCACTAAAAATGTCTTTTATTTCTATTTTTCTGACGAGTACCCTCATAAAACTAAATAAAAACAGTAGCAAACTTACCGGTTTTCTTTGCAATTATTCACCGAGTTCGGTACAAGACACACTATAATCCATACACCAGAAGAACGGTTGTAAAATCGTCTCTCCATTTTGGATACGGTTTTAATATTAAAATGCCGTTTTAGTGACTAAAATAAAGGTTATAAAGATGATATGCACGTAAACAATGCAGGCTAGTTGCTAAGGAAGATCTGAAATGAGCACCCTGATTGGTCACCTCGGGCTTGCACATGCGCAGTGCCCGTCACACGTTAACTTCTGGTTTACTTCCTGACTCTAGTATACCGCATGCGGTACTTATCTCCGACTTTCTCTTCAATAACAGTAAGTTTATTTATAAGATTGTGAATGCACATAATTTCTGGAAAAGGAGAGTGAAATGTCATCTGTGATTTCTAGCAGCATTAGTATAGATGTTAAATTCGACACTGGAATTCGGCTTTGAAGATTATTTCTCTCTCTCGCTCTCTCTCTGTGTCTGTCTCTCTGTCACATACACACAGTGCAAACGGGTAAATTAGCAGCATCCAGATGAATTAATGCAATTTGAATGGAAGAAAATACAGTATATGAAGGGAGTGGGGCAAATGAATGCAAATGGTGCAATAGATGCACAAAAGAGCACCCACTGCTTACAGTCTATGTATGTGTGTGTATGTATATGATACCTCAGGTCTGCTGGAATATTAAGAAAAAGACATGATTCCATTGCAATTCAGTCAAAGAAAATCCCATATGCTCAGTATTATGTACTTGAGAAACTTAATATGAGTATTGTATGAGTATTGGTATTTTTCTCTGCATGCAAAATTCGATTATGGAATTTTTTTGATCATTTGATTTGTGTGTAATCTTGTCTGGACTGGACATGCTGGATCGTGGGTTGTTTAGTTTTGTACGAAAATTGGTCAATACCTGGAAAAATACTTAAATGTTTCATTCCTTTTACATAAAAACAAACTGATGATGATGATGCCAGCTGTGTGATGAAGAAGACACATCTGTTCATAAAAGTGTGATGACTAGTGTTTGTGAAGATGTGATTTTGTCTGCTGAGCAGGATATAGATTAAGATGATGATGCTGAGGGCAGAGTTGATGAAGCTTACTTGTATACAGAGATCAGAGAGTTTTGTTATATGGTTATCTTAACTAATATATATATATATATATATATATATATATATATATATATATATATATAATATGTGTGTGTGTGTATATGTATATATATGTATATGTATGTGTGTATATATATATATGTATGTATGTATGTATATATATGTATGTGTGTATATATATATATATATATATATATATATATGTATGTGTGTGTATATATATATATATATATGTGTGTGTGTATATATATATATATATATATATATATATATATATATATATATATATATATGTATGTGTGTGTGTGTATATATATATATATAATGTTAGTTTTCTTAATTTCAGTGTGATTGTTTGAACCTGACATTGTTTTTTTTTAATCAGTATCATTCGAAGGCATTTGAACCTTTTATATAATGGTCAAAAAGAGACTTACTGATCTTATTGGAATAAACAGAAATGGGGGGAGTCTTTTTTTTTTTTTTTTTTTTTTGTTAATTTTTGGGGCTTGCCACGGTGACTGATGGGTTTAAAAAGGGCGTGTTTTAAAAGATTAAAATGAGGATGATTTCTCTTATCTCTTCATAAAACTCTTCCTAGACATGTTTTCTAAAAGTTTATATGGATGAAGTGCATAAAAATCTTTGTTTGTTAAGGACTAATGATCTTGGAAGAAGTGCAATTTTTGTGCTCATTTTTCCTCTAAAACGTCTTTTGAAATTTTTAGTTGAATGTTGACACAAGAAATGGCATTGCTCGGTCAGTTTTCAAGGTATTGACAAACTTTTTGCTGCATTTTGCAGCTTTGGGCCTCCTCAATCTGACTGTGTAAAAAGCTCATTTTTCATTTTTGAACCCAAGAGCCTACTTTTGGTGGAGTGGATCACATATCTTTATGCTTTGAATGTTTGCAGAGATGCTTTTTTTAATGTTGACCGCTTCCACCTCAATGTGTTTTTATTGTACACATTTCTAGGCAATATTTAAATCTGGCATATTTATAGTTATTCAAACTGCACTAAGAAACACAAACAAATCAGACGAATCAGACAGAATTCAGCCTGAATGTACATCCATTTGCACCATGTTGCATGCAAATTAGACTTTGGTTAATGTGCACCATTCTTAGTCCTTTTTTCCCCAATTACTGTATTTTCACGACCATAAGGCGCATGTAAAAGCCTCAGTCTTCAAAAAAGCTGACGGTGCGCCTTATAAACCGGTGGACCTTATGTGTGAATGAAGCCGCGCGACTCCATCTCACTGACACCGTCAAAACCCAAGTGAACCAAACTAATTCAGAGTTTACCATCATTCCAGTGAATTAACCAGAGAACTTCAATCGCAAGACATTGGTGTCAACAGTAAGTTAGAGGGATCTAGGCTTTATGTCCAAATACTGGGATAAAACACTACTAAGGTGTCCACCTGAGACCTTGGATAAACCTTCTTGAATTTAAAGTTACACTGATACAGCGCCTTAAGAGTAATGACCGCCGTTCTGTAATGAAGACAATACTAATGCGGGAGCATGACTGAGAGAAGCTCACAACTCGGGAACAATTCTAATCTCGTCTCTATTGATCTGACGCCATGTGCGAGGGAATAATAGATAATAAAATATAACAATATAATAATTAAAAATAATAGAATGATCAGGGCGTTATGTCCAACTCGCACAACTGTTAAACTCAGACACTGAAGATGAAGCATTTGATGGATCTGTGGAAGAGAAATGAACTGAAAAAGTGAGTTTATCGTTTTATATTATTACAACTGAACAATGTTGAGAGTTATTGTGAAGTGTATTTTATATTTTGTGTGTTGAAGCTGAACATTGTTGAGAGTTATTGTGAATGAGTTGAATCAAGTTTAACTTATGTTTCACTTGGTGCGCCTTATAATCCTGTGTGTGTGTGTGGGTGTGGGTGGTCTGGCCCCGTTCCCTGTTGTTGCGCCTTGTGATCCGGTGTGCCTTGTGGCCATGAAAATGCGTTAAAAAAATTTTGTTGCTTCAGCTGAAACTGGAATGGTGGTAAAAGGCATTTTAACTGTTTTAAGCATTGTGTGTGTGTGTGAGAGAGAGAGGGGGGAGCGAGAAAGAAACCAGCCTGTAAAATTATCTGCCAGGACCTGATGTCCTTGAGGAACAGACAGGGCAAGGTCAGCAATAATAACCTTGCTGACTTTTCTATTCAGGTTTCGGCTTCACTTTGAGAAGGAGAGCAAAGAGGAGGTGGAGAAAAGGAAGAAAATAGCCAGAGAGAAGATACTGCAAGCAGTTCCAGATCGAGAGCTGGAAATAAACATAAAGGATGTCTTCCCTGAAGAGCAAGGTTTTTCTGATTTATACATATTTGAATGTTGTGGTGTAGTGATTAGCATGTCTGCCTCACAGCAAGAAGGTTCTGGGTTCAAAAGTCTCAGGCTTGGTGTGGGCCCTTCTGTGTGGAGTCTACATGTTCTCCCTATGCATGTATGGGTTCCTCTGGGTACTCTGGTTTCCTCCACCATTTCGAGGACATGCACATTAGGCTAATAGACTGTTCCAAATTAACCCTGAGTTTGTATGTGTTGTGTGTGTTGGCCCTGTTATGAATTGCCGAGCTTTTCAGCATGTACCATGCTTTACCCAGAGTAGGCTGAGATAGGCTCCAGCCTCCTCGTTATCCTAGAGGAGCAAGCAGTTCAGCAAATGAATTAATCACGGAATAATTAGGTTAACAATTGAATACATTTGAATCCTAAACAGTACATTGTCCAGTTTTCTCACTGTAATCGTGTCTGATTTCAGGGCTGGATTTTCCACGAAGGCCTTCCTGGCATTATGAGATGAGCAGAGAAGAACTAATGCGAAAAGAAAAGAAAACATTTGATGAATTTCTAGAGACACTTCATTCCAAGAATCCTACCAACTCCCTGAGCCATTTCGAACACAATCTTGAGGTTTGTTATGCTTCTCAATAGACAGAATTTTCTTAACAGCGCCACCTGGTTAGAAGAGGTATCCTCAATGTTGTTTTAAGCCTTCTTCTTCATCCTCTAACTCAACTGAATTTCTGTTTTAAAGAAATAAACATGACCCATAAATCATACTTTTTTAATTGTTAGTGAATAACACTTGTATATCTATATAATATGTGACCCTGTTTTCATTTTTTTTTTTTTTTTACCCCCTCAGACATGGAGACAGTTATGGAGAGTGTTAGAGATGTCCGATGTCATTCTACTTATCGTGGATATCAGACACCCAGTAAGTGCATCATTAATTCTTAGGTGTGAGTCCTGTCAGCAGATGGGGCTAATAGCTCTGATTATAGATTTGAATGAGCTCTTGCAGTTCTCTCTGGTGGTAGAGTGCACAAGTAAACAAACCTAGTTACAGAGACGCTAGCTTTGACTTTTTAAAGTCAGTCTTTACCCTTACAAGCCTTTACACTTTTATGCTTATAAGCCAAGTTTCATTAAGATTCAGGCAGTTTTCTATTAGGGGTGATATATGACCCTTTCAGGTGTGCCTGATTTTTATTTTTCTGGAAGGTCTACAGGTAGATGGGGGGGATTTCAGATCCTGAAATCCAACAGTTTTATTTATCTTTTTGAGGGTCAAAATTTCACTTTTTTTTTTTTTTTAATTATCTTTTGACATTGAAACCTCAATGCGTCTATGACGGCCTTCTGTCATTTTGCTAATGTCAGTCTATGATGGAAGGAGCTCCAGATAATTGCAAAATTTTGGTGGCACCACCTGTAGGGGTAGTGTAAAATGCAAAACTACTTTTTGTAAATGTGACACTTGCATGAGGCATTTGTGTACTGTGCCCTCAACATCTCACACTCGTTTATGCATGATAGAAGTCTACTAGCAAGCCCATTATAACACTAGAAATTAATATGGGATGATGAGAGCATAACAGTATAGGTGGCACTAAATTTGGTCAAAGTGTCATTTTTGGTGTTTTTTTTAGGGGTGCATTACTGGATGCATCATCATCATCATCAGATTTTATGAAATTCTTTATCAAATAGCCCTGTATGCCTTACAGCAAAACAAAAAAAAAATTCATATACGCATCTGAGGGGGGTCATATATCACTCACCGCCTGAAACTTATAAAAATTGGCTCTTATACAACAGTTAGAATAGCACTGTGTAACAGATCATAAAGCAGTACATGTCATAACGTCGCTGTGAAACAAATACTATATCTGTTGTTATCGGTGTTTCTTTGTGTGATTTTATATACCAACAGTTTATTTGTAGAAATTGAACTTTAAGTATACCACAGGGTAAAACAGGAAAAAAAAAAATGTGCAGCCGGTGGTGTAGTGGTTAGGGTGCTGCGCTCAGGGCCCGGGATTAATATTTTTATGATTCATATGAAATTACATATGAAAAATCAATTGTCGAGAGACATATTTCCATACTTTATTGTTTCTTAGTGAAAAAATTACCTTACAGTGTACATGGTTTGAACAACCTCTGTGGATGTACCAATGTTAATCTAAGCAGAAACCGTCCCAATGACTCCTTTTGGCAACCACAAATACTGTACACTCATAATTTTGCCAGTTGAAACACTTGAACTGCATTCACACAGAAAGTGACCAACAACTATGCAGATTAATTGATTGCCAGTGAAATGACGAGGAAATTTTCTCTGCACGTTTGTCTGATGTGATTCGTGTAATTTACCAATCAGAGCTTAAAGATACTTAAACTTAGTAGTGCCATGAAATATTTCTCATAATGAAACAATGAATAGGAGTTTAATTCTTCCACATTCAACACGGAAGAGACACTTGTTATTGCCATGTGCTTTATGGCTTCCCACAAACATTTTACAAGAATAATAACAAGAAATGCCATACCTGGGTCCAACAGTCTGCGTTTTAATGAGTATATATTCATACATGCTTAACCCTTCCTAGTTAATGATGAACAAAAGTCACCGTTTGATACTTGCTCTGCTATGATAATGAAAGAATCATCTATTTATCATGATAATGTGAGCTATATATATAAAATAATATAAGCTATTTATTAGTAAACTAACTGGATACTTCTGGTGGATCTACACTTCTTCATGTAGGGAGATAGCTGATCATTTTTACATTTGCAGTATTTGACAGGCGTGCTTATCCAGAGCGACTTAACGATGATGTTTTTAATCCAACTGAGCAAATGAAGGTTAAGGGCCTTATTCAAGAACCCAACAGTGGCGAAAGTGGGATTGAACCGCTGACCTATGGATCTGTTAATCCATCGCTTTACCCGCTAAGTCGAAGATTTGCTTGTGCTGTGAAATAATTTGCTTTGTTGCTCGTTGCTTCCTGTGTGTAAGTAGCTGAAAGATAAAATGAAAAAATACACACACACTAAAGCATAACAGTGCCATTGTTATTCATTTATATTTCAAGATTAGTTGTTTATTATCTTTTTGAAAAGTGAATTTATTTCTTATTCTTTAACTCTGAAATTTGACTTGGCTCATCCCATGTATCTGCCCTTCCTCTCTGTGTTCAGGTCTTGCAGTTTCCTCCTACTTTGTATCACTACATCACAGGTGAATTGCAGAAGCAGATAATTCTGGTGCTAAATAAGATTGACCTTTGCCCTGCACCACTAGTGTTGGCATGGAAACACTACCTGAGCAATCATTTTCCTGGCCTGCACTGTGTATGCTTCACCTCGCACCCTGGACAACCTTACAACAGCTGTAAGAGCACACTGCTTCCTGCACAAAAAAAGCTTCAGTGACATTCTTGTGAAGAGGAAAAACCTGAAGGTTTTCAGCCATGGAGAGTGCATTCTACTAATTATTATGATTTTGTATCTTGCTTTACGGTAGTGTTTCAGAAAAAGAGAATGAAGAGAAAGGGTGGATGGGGCCAGGCAACAGGACCAATCCATATTCTGAAAGCGTGTCAGGAGATCACGGCAGGGAAAGGTCAGCTTACATACATCAATCAGTCAAGCTGAGATTTCTGGTTATACTAATAGCATATTAATAATGTTTTTGTTGTTGTTCAACAGTGGATTTACGTAGCTGGGAATTAAAGATACAGAGGGATGCACTGGCCACAGGTACAGAGGATGATTGGACTGAGACGGTGCTGATGGAACACCACACTGATGTCGCCATGGAGCCAAACTGTCCCAAACAAGAACTTTACAAGGAAGGAGTGCTCACATTAGGCTGTATAGGTAAAAATATACTGTGGAATAAAAAATATCCTGAAAGACAATGACAGAAAAATTAATGCCTCTAATTCTTGTGTAATCAAATCAATAAGCAGCCCCCTCTAAAAGCATTGGAACAGTATCAGCAGGTTTTTGTTGTTGTTGTTGTTTATTTGCGCTGTACATTGAAGACATTTGACTTTGAGATCATAGGATAAATATTCCTAATGCTTATAACAGGATGCATTGAGAACCTGGAAGTTTGGGTGGCAGACCATCCAATAATCATTTGAGTAAAGGTAGGAACAGGTAGAGAAAGTGACAAAGTTTAAAACTGTTGCATGCTTCTTTTCTGGGCGCGGTACTGCAGTGTCTTTCAGTTCTTGTTTGTTTTGGTGATTTCCTTCCTTTAGTCTTTTTTTTTCTCTCCAGGAGATGACATGTATGATAATTTGGGTTAAGATCTGGTGATTGGCTTGGCCGGTGGAAAAAGCATCTTTAAAAAAAAAAAAACTTTTTTTTTGTTAAATCCAATGCAGTTCTTAGTTCTGTGTGACGTTGTTTTGGGCGATTGTCTCAATTTCTGATTAACTTTCTATTCGATTAGATGTGGTCTTTATGTAAATTCTGGATTTACTGTCTGTTTCAGTTAGCAAAGCGATTCTGCTGCTAGCATTTAGATGTAGATAATTGATAATCGTCAGTGAGGCTATTTCAGATGTAGCCATACAAGCCCATGCCACACTACCTCCACCATGCCTGACTAGGTAACTTTGTATGTTTTAGATTATGAGCAGATCTTTTCTTTCTCTGCATTTTAGCATTTCTACCACTTTGAAGGAAGTTTGTTCCGGAACTTCAATGTCTCATCTCTGCATTTCTTTGTGAAGTCCAGTCTGATATATATATATATATATATATATATATATATATATATATATATATATATATATATTTTTTTTTTTTTTAACTGCTGATGAATGGTTTGACTTCTAAATTTCTGTTCCTGACATCTTCAAGCTGAAAGCTGGATTGTATAACTTCACTTTTATGTATAGCTTCACCTCTACTCTATGGATGTGGTTGTTAGCCACTAACAATTGGTTTGGGGATTTATTTTTTTCTTGTACGGTTCTCACAATGTTTGTCAGATGCTCTTCTTTTTCTTATCTGAGCTGTTCAAGGTCTGATTTAGTACATTTGTCGTTTCCTTCTGTTAAGCACATTCTAATTTACTGTGTTGTCTTTGCCCAAATGCTTGTGTAATGGCTGTGATTGATCTTTCTCTCTTTTTCTCAGCTTTATTTGGGTTGGTTTATCCTTCCTAATAATAGTGCTATATGTGTCCGGAAATCTCGGGGTTGAAACAGCGATGTTCTTCCCCCCTTCAGATAATGAAGGTTATTAATTGTTCAATTGGTCACTATTGCAAAGACAAACACCAGTCATGTGTTCCAGTATTTTTACACACTTGAAAATAAGTAGTCTCAAAAAGATGTGCCGTGTCTTAATTTCTTCAATGCATCGCTGTAACCCTCTCTTTCATTTTTTGATCTCAAAATCAATCATCTTCAGTGTACAACAAAAACTTGAATTGGCTTCACCATGCCATCATATTTAGAGGAGTTGAATGCTTAAGTTACGATCACAATCCAGAATTTAAACTTTTGAAATTTATTAACCACACAGTGTGACCAAAAGTATGTGGACACCTGACCATCATGCCATTCTTTTGAGTCTTTTCAAAGTTTTGCCACTTTACATACTGCTGCATTACAGTTCCTTTAATTTCTCTTCACTGGAGCTTGGAGGTTTAAACTATTCCAGTACGTCAGTACTCCTGTACACAAAGTGAAGTCCATGAAAATATGGTGGGCCAAATTTGGAGTGTTTTGGATGTTGTGAGACTTTGCTTTGTGCCTAGAGGCCACTGTCATGCTGGAACACATTTGGGGTTTCAGGGACAAGAAATTGTAAATGTACAGCATACAGAGACGTGTACAATGCTTTCAACTTTAAGGAAAAAGTTTGATGAAAGTCCACATACATGGGTGATGTTCAAGTACCTACAAATATTTGGTTTTATTGTGTATGTATTTGTTGCTGATTGTATCTGTTTGTTTCTACAGGATTTCCTAATGTAGGAAAGTCTTCGGTGTTGAATAGCTTAGTTGGAAGGAAGGTTGTTAGTGTGTCTCGAACCCCCGGTCACACAAAATATTTCCAGACGTACTACCTCACCCCTACAGTTAAACTGTGTGACTGTCCTGGACTCGTATTCCCCTCGAAAGTGAACAAGCAACTCCAGGTAAAAATTATACACCTGCTAACTTCCACATGTGGAATTATAAACAAATGCAATACAAACACCATTTCCAAAGATGTGACTGTTGATCTATATGCATGTCAGATTCTGGCTGGAATTTACCCAGTGTCCCAGCTCCAGGAACCCTACAGCTCGGTGGGATATCTGTGCGAGCGGACTCCTTTCATCTCAGTATTGAAACTTGCGCATCCTGAACAGTGCGGTGACTCACCACATACTCCTAGCACACATGAGTGGACAGCATGGGATGTGTGTGAAGGTAAAGACTGAATACATTCAATTCTCCTCAGTTTGAAAAGATGTATTTTCTCTTATTTTTCCAAAGACATTTTTATTTATAAAACATGATATTAGGCTTCTGTTATTTAATATTTATAAAGGAGTAATGGACATATTTTATTAATATTTCCCTTGTGTTGCTCTTCCTCACATGAACAGCATGGGCAGAGAGAAGAGGATATAAAACAGCAAAGGCAGCTCGAAATGATGTCTATCGAGCTGCTAACAGCCTTCTGCGCCTGGCCATGGACGGACGCTTATGTCTGTGTTTGCGGCCACCAGGATACACACAGAATAAAGGTTTAGTTTAGTTTATTTTACTTTGTGTGCATTTAGTATCTTGCTCTAGACTATTCATACTTATTCTGCCTTAACTTCATCCATCTGATCACAGCCTTGCCACCAAACCCCTTTATTAATTTTTTCATCTTTCTTTTTATTTTTAATATTATCACTTATTTCAAAGAATAAGTTAAATGTCATTGGGTTATTGTCCTCCAGAAACTCAAAAAAGACCAATGACTGCCTGGCTTCAGTTTTTACCCACATGATGTAATGACTATTTATTAGTATGTTGACAGTCATATTGGACACCTGAATCTTGATCCTTATTTTATTACGTTTGCCACAAAACAAGTGGATCACTGTTGGGTTTTTCGTTGTTGACACTCCCGTGCCAGGATTCTCTCAAACTTGATAACAACACTACCCTACCTAAGCCCCAGAGATTATTTGATTTTGGAAGCTCAAGATCAATGTCACAATTGCAGATAAGCATTTCCTGCATTATCATAGAACCACAGGACAATTTACATAGGAAACTATATACAAATTGTTGTTCCTTGAGTGACCTTCAAATGTGAAAATCAAGTTCACAGGATATTAAGCTCTGATAGCTTCAAAATAAGTGCTAGTATACATACTTTTGCTATTGAATGCGAACATATACATATACAGTAGGCCCTTGACTAGTCGCGGTTTTGCACTCGGGGCTTTGCATATTCGCGGATTGCCGAGCAACAGTCACGTGATTCAAATTCAGCCAATGGCTGTCCTCCTTCCTGCTGATTGGTTGAGATAATGTATACGCCCCCTTTTCCTCATTCGCACACACATTGTCAATGAGTCTTTTTTGTAGTGTGTTTTAATCACCACTTAAACTCTATGATGCTACTCAAACGTCGGCTGAGCGCCAGAAAAAGGTAATGACATTGGATGTCTCTTCTGAAGAAATAAGACTTTCTCCGGAAGAAATGACAGTTTCCTCTGAAATGCCCGAAGAGGAATAATCATCTGAACTATTGTAAAACAATCCACTATTAAAGTCTTTTTCAATTATTATTCCAGTAGAGCAGCTAAGTTAATGTTTAGAATGTTTGTGTGTGTGATTTTTATGTACTGTGGTGTAGCATGTTTCTTATTTTGTTTAGTTTATCCAATTTATTACATTTCTTGTTTTTTTTTTTATGTCCGTTTTGTTATAGTCTGTGTTTTGGGGGGACTTTGATTTTGGTGGCTATGCCTCTAATTAACTGTTTTCTCTCCGCTTCGGCTGCGGAGCGTGGCTGAGCTGCTCGGTGGCTCACAGCTGAATTCACTATTCTCATTTCCTCCCAATAAATAAAAGCACACTCACCTCTGCACCAGAGGATTAACTCGCATCACGTAAACGCTTCTTTGTATTGTCACGCTTTCTAACTGTCTCACGCTGAAACTCTGTTTTCTACCAGCTCCAGCTGAGGGTCGTGGCTACGCTGCTCGGACTGAATGCAGTTCATACCTGAATTCAGTCATCTCGTGCCTAATGCAATACCTTTCTCTAGTGGGCATTTTTGAAAACTACAGTCTTGTATGTTCCAAGGAAAATATATTTAAAGGTGTTCTTATTTATTTATTTATATATATATATATATATATATATATGTGCCGGTATATATTCCCTTATGCCGGTCCCAAGCCCGGATAAATGCAGAGGGTTGCGACAGGAAGGGAATCCGGCGTAAAACTTCGGCCACATTTAAAAATGCAAATGATCAGTACAGAATTCATACCGGATCGGTCGAGGCCCGGGTTAACAACGACCGCCATCAGTGCTGTCAACCAACAGGGTGCTGATGGAAATTGGACTACTGTTGGTCGAAGAAGGAGAGGCGGGAGGCGTGTCCGTAGGCAGAGAGAGAAGAGGAAATGCGTGAGCCTAGGACTGAGAGGAGGGACTTTGAATGTTGGAACTATGCAAGGAAAAGATAGGGAGCTGGCTGACATGATGCAGAGGAGGAAGGTGGACATACTGTGTGTTCAGGAGACAAGGTGGAAAGGTAGCAAGGCTAGAAGCTTAGGAGCAGGGTTTAAACTGTTTTATAATGGTGTGGATGGGAAGAGAAATGGAGTAGGAGTCATCTTGAAGGAGGGGTTTGTCAGGAATGTTCTAGAAGTGAAAAGAGTGTCAGACAGAGTGATGAGTCTCAAGTTAGAAATTGAAGGTGTGATGGTCAATGTTGTTAGTGCTTATGCCCCACAGACAGGATGAAGGAGAGATTCTGGAGTGAGTTAGATGAAGTGATGCAGAGTACCCCCAGAGGTGAAAGAGTGGTCATTGGAGCAGACTTCAATGGACATGTTGGTGCAGGCAACAGAGGGGACGAGGAAGTGATGGGCAGGTTTGGTATCCAGGACAGGAACACAGAAGGACAGATGTTGATCGATTTTGCAAAAAGGATGGAAATGGCTGTGGTGAATACTTTCTTCAAGAAGAAACAGAAGCATAGGGTGACTTATGAAAGCGGAGGTAAGAGCACACAGGTAGACTACATCTTGTGTAGGCGATGTAATTTGAAGGAAGTCAGTGACTGCAAAGTAGTAGTGGGTGAGAGTGTTGCCAAACAGCATAGGATGGTGGTGTGCAGGATGACACTGATGGTGAGAAAGGTGAAAAGGCAAAGGCAGAGCAGAAGACAAAGTGGTGGAAGCTGAAAAGGAAGAGTGTCGTGTTGTCTTCAAGGAGGAGTTGAAACAGGCTTTGGGTAGTCAGGAAGTGCTTCCAGAGGACTGGACAACCACAGCCAATGTGATCAGGGAGACCGGTAGGAGAGTACTTGGTGTGTCCTCTGGAAGGAAAGTAGATAAGGAAACTTGGTGGTGGAATGAGGAAGTGCAGGAGTGTGTACAAAAGAAGAGGTTAGCCAAGAAGAAGTGGGACATTGAGAGGACCGAAGAGAGTAAACAGGAGTACAGGGAGACACAGCGTAAGGCGAAGGTAGCAGTGTCAACGGCCAAACAGAGGGCGTATGATGACTTGTATGATAGGTTGAACAGTAAGGAGGGAGAAAATGATCTATACAGGTTAGCACAGCAGAGAAATAGAGATGGGAAAGACGTGTAGCAAGTTAGAGTGATAAAGTACCGAGAGGGAAATGTATTGACTGATGACAGAAGTGTGAATGAGGAAAATGAGAGAGAAAAAAGAGTAGAAGGGGTGACCGTTGAGGAGCAGGAAGTAGCAAAGATTAGTAAGGGGAGGAGGGCATTGAAGAGGATGAAGAGTGGAAAGGGTTAGGTTAAAGCAACTGTAAGTAAAATACTATGTATCTATTACATGCGCTAAGAAACAATTTGACTCTGAGAACTCCGCGACGTTGCCCTCTAGGTAGCGCCATCTTGGAGACATCACTCCAAGTTCAATGTAAAAGGACATGAAGCGTAATAAAGTTCATCCTTTTGGTTTCATTTATTAAACATGCTACAGAACATAAAATCTCACGCACAAACATTCTAAACATTAACTTAGGTAGTGTACTGGAATAATAATTGAAAAAGACTTTAAAATGAGTGCTTTACAACAGTATATGTAGTATAATGTTTATATTTTATCATCAATAAAAATAAGAGAAAAAATTAAAAAGTTTTTCTTAATCATTACTATATTTTACTACATTAACACTGTATTAATGAGTAAGACTGTCTATAGAATGTGTTTAAGAAGCATATTTTAGCGCATGTACAGACTCTCCCCGACTTACATTTTTAATTGGTCCCGGACGGCCCAACGTAAGTCGGAGAGAGTCTGTACATGCGCTAAAATATTACAATATTATGTTTATAATAATTGAAAAATAATATCAACATTAATTTCAAATAAGTCACTTATTTATACCAAGTCACTTTACATGATGCTTAAAACAGTCAATCAACTCTTACAATATGTGAAGCGCTCAATACCGAAAGTAGTGTACTTGCTGTGGGTTATACGGACTTCTGGTCTTTCAAGTGCACAAGGGTGCCGTTGAAGTCGTTTAGAACACAGCCTGCACTGTTGCAGTCTCCCAGCAAAGCGGGGAGCTCTTCCTTTTGTGTAAGTAAGTAAACTTTATTCAAGAGATGCATACAAAGAACAAGTACAAATCCTAATGAATATTAATATAAAAATAAGTATACACTCTTAGGATTCTGATAAAAGATAATAAATATAAAGATTGTGCCAATTTGAGCAGATAGTTAATTCATCCGTGCATGAGACTAGCACCCATGCAAGTAGGCTTACACTTCTGACCAACCATATTTGCTTAGGCTTACAAAAGTCCACAAAACAGTGCAAACACAAAGATCACAGAGACGACTTCTTAACACAAGGGTAACACTATATAACTGAGATATTGTCTTCCTTTCGGATTTTTCCCTTTTACTCGGAAGTCGCCACAGCGAATCATCTGATTCGCATGTTTGATTTGGCAGAGGTTTTTATGTCAGATGCCCTTCCTGTCACAACCCTTTTAGCAAGGGACAGAAACACGCTGACGACTTTGCAGCCTACTCTTTATGAAAGTCAGCAATGGTTCTTTTACATGCCTCTCACCATAAACAGTGAGGGACATGACCAGCCTTTTTATAACCCAGTTAGCTGCAATGGGGGGGGACAGTGACAACCTTGTGGAGAGTGGGACTCGAACCCCCAACCTTTGGATCAGCGATCCAGCGCCATATACCGCTAGACCACCACTGCCTCACATATATATATATATATATATATATATATATATATATATATATGAGGATTTTCTGAGTAGATCCTTCCGTAGGAGAGTGCTCAATACTTTTTGGTAGAGCAAATAAAAGGACAGGACAAAGACTTTCTATTGAAACTCCATTTATCACTACAGATCTGTTTCGAGGGGTGGTGAAACCATCCTCTCTCTTCAGGTGATTATAGAAGAATGATTACAAAGTGTTGGGGGCGGTACTATGTCGATAAACATGGCGTCCTCTAGATGGGGTGATGTCCATTATGTATTCGGGGCGGGTTCTCTTAAATATTGGTATTGACATTGATCACCAGATCTCATGGAGAATTTTATCATCACACCCGACATACAACAGCTCAAACAAAAGATGCAATTTATGCCTCAGGGAGAAGTTCCTCATTATATACAGACCCGATCTGTCTTCATTAAATAAAAGAAACGAACTTGTAACTTCATGCCGACACAGGAAAAAATCATTATTATGCAACACACAATCAAATACTTGGTGTACTTAAGGGGGTATCAATCTGTAACTATACATTTTATATATATATATATATATATATATATACATGTGTATGTGTGTGTATGTGTATACGCACGTGAATGTACGTGTACATATGTATAGGTAGATATATGTATGTGTGTGTGTGTGTGTGTGTGTGTATATATATATATATATATATATAAATATATGGATATGTATGTATATATGTGTATGTATATATGTGTATGTACATATGAGTTCACGGGTATGTAAAAAATGTATGCACATATATGCATGTATTGATACCAATATTTAAGAGAACCCACCCCTGAATACATAATGGACATCACCCCATCTCAAGGACGCCATGTTTATTGACACAGTACCGCCCCCAGCACTTTGTAATCATTCTTCTATAATCACCTGAAGAGAGAGAATGGTTTCACCACCCCTCGAAACAGATCTGTAGTGATAAATGGAGTTTCAATAGAAAGTCTTTGTCCTGTCCTTTTATTTTTATTATATATATATATATATATATATATATATATATATATATATATATATATATATATATATATATATATATATATATATATATATATATATAATTATATACATACACACACACACACACACACACAGTCTGTAGTTTGTAAACAATGAATGCAGCATCATGACGTCAGCGTGCTACGTAGGCACGTCTAAACTCAAAATTTGACGTTTTTTTAGGGGGAAAAAAAACCATAAAATTGAAAAAACAGATGAACGTAAGTCGGGGAGCGTCTGTAATAGATACATCATATTTTACTTCCGGTTGATCATTCGCGCATGTGATATGATACATGGGGTTTTACTTCTGGGTACAGAACTCGCGGATTATCTTCATTCACGGGAGTGGCCGGAACCAAACCCCTGCGATTATCGAGGGACTACTGTACATATAAAGAAAGCATATATGAACTTTCAAATGAGATCATTATCTCTGACATTGACCTTGAAAGGTCAACCCCAAGGCCACATTGAAAACTTTCTAACAAGGGAGTTTTTTTAAGCTAATTTGGTAACGTTTGCTTATTATAGAACATATCATACAAGGAGCACATGAGTAAAAAACAAGGCCAGGCCAGAAGGACATGTGGCCAGGACACAAGGGGGAACTCCTTCATACCACAGAACAAATTTCATAGTTTGTTGGGTTTGTTTAAGCATATTAAAAAGTGACAATTTAGAAACAAGTGACTAATTTTCTTCTGAGCCTTGTCACAATCTTCTAGGGCACTCTGTATGCATACAATGAGGTTTATTGCTCTAAAGTCTGTGCATATTATGTACGATTTCATATGAATAAATATACAATAGTCAGGAGTACCTTTAAATACAAAAGAAATGAGTATCATATCGAAAATGTATACAGAGGTTAAATTTTGGACGAATTTCAGTTTCCCAATTGAAAAATTCTCAGGATTCCAACCAAAACAATTTTCAAAGGAGAATGTTTGTCAGAAAATTTTTTTCCATTTAAAATTGGTTAAGCATGTTATGTAAGGAAATCATGCATTGGAGGCAATATCCACGATTCGTTGTGCATAGGGCAGATCTGAATACTGTACATGCAAGGAAGTGTCCGCCCAAAATGTCCACTTTGACTTTTATATCTGTTTCATGAATGAGAAATGTATCTTTTTCAACCAACTGCACTTTTCATAAAGTACATCCAGGTATATAACTTTAGAGCAAAACATATGAGACCGATTCTGAAGTGTTGATTACACAAGCATGTAAATATGAGCCTGTCCAAAAGTGTCCACTCAGAAATCTATGTTTATCATAAGATATTTTTACTAATAAAGGCTCAGAAAAATAACAATTTCCTACAGAATTTATATACTATTCATTTAGAATCTTACAGGCTGCTGATTTGGATGCAAGCCCACACTGAAAATATGTCAAAGTTTGTCCAGTCCAATCCCTTATGTTACAAAAACTTAAGGTGTACTATGTTTGTTGTCATCTATCTTCTTCTTTTCCTTTCAGCTTTTTCAGGGGTCGCCACTGTGAATCATCTGATTCGCATGTTTGGTTTAGCATAGGTTTTTAAATCGGATGCCCTTCATGATACAACCCTTTAGCAAGGGGTAGAAACACGCTGACGGCTTTGCAGCTACTCTTTACGAAAGTCAGCAATGGTTCTTTTACATGCCTCTCACCATTGACAGTCAGAGACATGGCTGGCCTTTGATAACTCAGTTAGCTGCACTGGGGGGACAGTGACAACCTTGTAGAGAGTGGGACTTGAACCCCCAACCTTAGGATCAGTGATTCAGGCCCTTTACCACTCGGCCACCACTGCCCCGAGACTATAAGTCAGGCCTGTATCAACATTTTGAAGACCGTGTGACCTTATATTCATGAATCACAAGCATAAACTGGTCATTCTTCTACAAAAGCAGTAGACTTGTCTCCCATGCTTGGACAATATTTACAAAAATTTTAAATTAAATGAAAATTTTCTATTAATAATTAATGTGATTTAAAATTTAATAAAAAAGAAAAACATTGAACGGGTTTTCACTAAATCTTACTACTATTGTCAATGATAGGGTTTGTTTGTTTGGTTGGTTGGTTAGTTTTTATACATGCATTGCATTGTTTTGGACATGCATACTTTCCAAAGGCCATAACTTCCAGGAAAATAACGTCAGTCAAAATTTTAGGTTTTTTATAACCTAAACATTTAAAAAAAGTTACTACTTATACAATAACAAAACATACATTCTTTTGAAATTAAATTAAATTGTCATAGATGTATAATAACTACAATTCTGACTGTATGGAAAACAAGTGATTTATCCTGGTCCCGTTGTCTTCCCCATCGGGCAGTCAGTGTATAGGCCTTGTGTTTTTGCCAGTTATAGCATTCTAACTCAACCGTCTCTTTTCTTTTGCCCGTTGCAAAAATTGAAATGTAGCAGATGGGAAAATATGGCCAAGGTTTAAAAATGCCAGAGATTCCTATTAAATTAGAAATGTATTCTTGTCACAAAACCCTCGGTATAGCCCCCGCATGGTCAACTAGCATTGACCTCTAGAGTGTGAACAGGCATCTTTTGATGAGATAACCTTTATGATCTTGAAAAATAGGTCAGAGTGACCCAGTTTTGATAGGCTGGTAGGGTGTTGTAGGGACAATTCACAATTAAATATAAAATACATCCATAAAGAACAGGCACCAGTAGAGTGTTAACAAGAAGTGTCTGCTGTGGCAGCAGATGCGGACAGCCCTCAAGTTTCATGGAGGGATACGATTAGGAAAACACATGCCAAGCTACAGAGGCTGTAATTATTATAAGATGTCAGATCTCATTATTATGGCGAATCAGAAGTGTTTTCATGCCTCAAAACTCCAGTTTCAGGGTTATCACTGTATTTTTAAAATGACTCCAATGTTCTGTTTTCCTTGTTTTAGATAAATGGGAGTCTCACCCTGACTTGGCAGAAATCATTGCTCAACAGGGACAAAAGCCTGAGGATGAAGAGCGGGATGAGGAAGATGAAGAGTCGAGCTCTGACCCAGAGGAAGAAGACGATAGAGACGCAGATGATGATGAGGATGCTGATGGAGATGACGAAGATGAAAGTGTGAGATCCGATAAAAAAGGCAGGATCTACAGCATGAATATGTTTGGGTTGCTGGGAGAGAACGAGTGTGAGTGAGGGAGAAGCTTGATTTCAGCACTGAGTCAGTCATCTCACTCAGTCATACGCTCAGTTTCCTCTCAGCTGCATACTTAGAGCTTAAGTTGTTACTTTTCATTTCTCAGTTCAGTACCAATGGTTTCACTAGTGTGTGCAAAGCTTATATTGCTCAGTACACTGGGACAATAAGCAACTGAGTGTGTGTTTGTACCCTCTCTCAGCTTCGTTTCCTGAGTGTAATTTACACAATTTATTTTCATCTGTTGGATTTTGAAAGTTTAGATTGAATGTAAATGCAGTCGGCCATCTGTGCAGACTATGCATCGAGTACAATCGTTGATTGATCAAACTTTTGTGAGTTCACAACTTTATTGCCAAAAGTCAGTCATTTAAATATAAGGAAAGATGAGAGGAAGCCGCGGTGCTGGGTCATCCTGCGTGCAGCTTTTGGATGTATGAACCAGGTGCATTTAAAGTATTTAAAATAATAAATACAGCTAAGTAAATAGAAAAGTCAGCCATGAGAAATAAGAGGCAACTATGAGAGACATTGAGAAGCACAAAAGTACAAAGAGAGCAGCGTGGCAAACTACAGCACTTTTAAAATTCAGGAAGAATGATTTTATATTACTGAATAGGTCTTCACAAGACCAGAAGTGTGACTGATGTAGACAATTACTGCCTGCTAAGGCTGTGGGCAAGAAAACATTGTTGAATCATGGCAGAATTCAATCAGTTGAATGTATGCTGCATTCTCATTAGAGATGTTCTGATATCATTTATTCTTATCAATACTGGCACCTTACAGTACCTGCTGATACCAATCAGATACCCATGAATTAAAATACAGGGATCCCTCACTTTCTGCGGTTAATTGGAACCGAGATCCCCCCACCCCCACCCGCCAAATTCCACAAAGTAGGATCGAACCCCCCCCCCCCCTAACAATTAATTATAATAACAATTAAAAGTTCGATAGTAATGCGTAAGATATAAATACACACACATACAGACGCGCGCGCACAGATGCGCACCTCACATAAAAATGTAAGTAGGTTTGATGGGGGGGGGTTGCTGTTGGGTTTTCTTTAGTTCGAGGTTTTTGCATAATTGGCCTTCTTTTGTGGCATTTTCCTTAACTTTCCTCTATTCTTCCTTAATTTCCTTATTTTTTTAATTCGATGAATATTTAAAAAAAAAAAAAAAAAGCCCCCGATGTACTGAAGCCGCATGAATTGAAGTGCGAAGTAACGAGGGATCCCTGTATGTATGTGTGTATATGTGTATATTATTTTTATTTTATATATATATATATATATATATATACACACATACATACACGTGTGTGTGTATACAGTGTGTATATATTACAACTGCTTCAACAGTTTTATACGTGTGTGTGTGTGTGTGTGTGTGTGTGTGTGTGTGTGTGTATAAATCAACTATTGAAGCACAGTTGTAATAAATCAAGGTAAAATAAAACTTGTGCTATAGCATCTTCAAAGATTGTTACATTTCCTCTAAGCTAACTGTTTATCGCCATCTCCAAAAAGTGGTAATTTAAAGTCGCCTATTTTGTCTATAATCAGCTTTGCTTTCAGACTGTCTCTTAGAACTTATCACAGTGTTTGCATTTTGCAGCAGTTCATCCTTTTTTTTTCCTGTGAAATTGTATTCTTTTACATGGCGCATCTTTTTGGGATGTAATGTAATAATCTTGCAAGATAAATTTACACTCTGCTTTTAAAACCATCCAAAGTGAACACATGCATGTGCAGATAGACATACATCCAGAGCACACTTGGGGGTTGAGCACCATTTTACAGGTATTGGAAGCATAATATCGGTATTGGCCCAACTCTAGCTCTTGGATCATGATTTTTGAAGACTTCTTTGCATGCGTGTTTCTCTCCATACTGGCACCAGCTGATTCCTTACAGTTGTGCTCATAGCTGTTGAAGTTCTGCCTTTGAAGTCACAGACTTGGAAGATATCGTAGGCATCAAGGCTTTTGTTTTGACACTGCTCAGGTTTTGAGCACTAATAAGAATTCGTTTGAAAGGAATTGTTGGTAATTGTTTAAGCATATACATTTTATTTACATTTACAGCATATTTGTCAGACGCTGTTATCCAGAGTGAGTCAAAATTATGATTTTTTTTTTTTTTCATACAACTTGAGGGTTAAGGGCCTTGCTCGAGGGCCCGACAGTGGGGATTGAACCACTAGCCTTCGGATTAGTAACCCTTTTCTTGATATAGCTTTTGCGTGAGTGCCATCTTTTTTTTTATTTTTTTTTTTTAGGTCGGATCATAGTAGTGGAATTAATATAATTACAGGTAGATATTAATGGTTGAATAAAATTTTGTAGTACGGAAGAATGCTTATAATCTTGTACATTATTAGATGTATACATACATAAAAATCGGTGACCAGTTTTTTAGCCGTGGAGATATTTTCTCTTGGTATAGATTTCTATATGGGCCAGTCTGGATGTGTTTGACGTACAGTTTGTAATTCAGGGTTACAGGGACTCAGTTTGTGCCTGCGCTCATAATGAGCTATACTATGCAAGGTGAGGTATTTTGGTGAGATTAGAATTTGAAGAATAAATTATTTCATTTGCACCTTCTTCAGTATGATGTGTACCGTACTGAGGTGTAATTTGCACTGAGTTATGTTCCCAAGACCACTTAAGAGACCAGATGGAGTAAATGTTAATATCCAAGGACCATATGACTCTAATATTCATGTTTAAGACTCATCAGAACCGACACAATTCCAATGTGAAGTCCTCATAATGTTATCTGATGTATTTATACTACCCAAAGGACCGGGACCATGAACATGGATTTTGTTTTGGAATGTGTAACTGTAAAGGAGATGCGTGTGCTGTGTACGAGTGACCCAGCAAGGAAAATTCTGAAGTAGCCTTCCGCAATAAAGATGTCTCTATCACTTGGTTACTTGTGTGGTGTGTTTGTACATTTTGAAAATCTAGCTTATGTGCTTCATCAGACATTAATTCCAGTGGTTACAGTGACCACTGTAACACCCAGCTGTGTATTATGCAACCAGGGCTTCTGAACAGGGTAAACCACCAGAAGTAGTGAAAGGAAAAATACAGCATTCAGTACCTGATCCGATCTGTAATACCTGGAGTTGGCAGCATCATGGTTCTGGTCTGTTTTGCTGCATCGGGACCAGGACAGCTTGCTATCATTTATGAAACATTTTATTTTTAAGAATAAACCAACAAATTCTAAAGATAAATTTTATGACACCTGTCTGTGAAGTGAATCTGAAGAGAAAGTGTACCATGCAGCAAAACAATGAGCACACGTTGTTCTATCGAAGAATGGTTAAATAAATAAATGAATAAAGTGCTATCCTCCAATCTAATTTCCAATTCGGGTGAATAGATTCTAGATTTAGTTACAATTATTCTTTCACAAGGTGCTCAAACCAGATACTGAAAGCAATGGTTCCCATACCATGCACAATTATATTATATATTTTGGATAATTTTCTTCAATAAAGAAATGTCCATATTGAATATTTTGCCCAATTTATGAATTGGTTCTCTTTGCCTTAATTTTGAAGTGAAAAAGTTTTAAAAGTTAAGAGTTCATATACTTTTGGGGGGGGGTGGGGGATTGTGTACATCTGACAATCACATCATATATGGTTCTTTCCCAAACTTGTCACAAAGGTTTAAGCAGCCTACTGGTTTGGGAAAAATATACATAAACAGTTAATATATATAAAATTTATACCGTGTATATATATATCTATATATACACACACTAGTCCTCAAAAAATTAGCATATTGTGATAAAGTTCATTATTTTCTGTAATGTACTGATAAAAAGTAAACTTTCATATATTTTAGATTTATTGCACACAACTGAAGTAGTTCAAGCCTTTTATTGTTTTAATATTGATAATTCTGGCAAAAAAAGAAAAACAAAATCTCTCTCAAAAAATTAGCATATTTCATCCGACCAATAAAAAAGTGTTTTAATACAAAAAAGTCAACCTTCAAATAATTATGTTCAATTATGCACTCAATACTTGGTCGGGAATCCTTTTGCAGAAATGACTGCTTCAATGCAGCGTCGCATGGAGCCAATCAGCCTGTGGCACTGCTGAGGTGTTACGGAGGCACAGGATGCTTCGATAGCGGCCTTAAGCTCATCCACAGTGTTGGGTCTGGTGTCTCTCAACTTTCTCTTCACAATATCCCACAGATTCTCTATGGGGTTCAGGTCAGGAGAGTTGGCAGGTCAATTGAGCACAGTAATACCATGGTCAGTAAACCATTTAGCAGTGGTTTTGGCACTGTGAGCAGGTGCCAGGTCATGCTGAAAAATGAAAATCTTCATCTCCATAAAGCTTTTCAGCAGATGGAAGCATGAAGTGCTCCAAAATCTCCTGATAGCTAGCTGCATTGACCCTGCCCTTGATAACACACAGTGGACCAACACCAGCAGCTGACATGGCACCCCAGACCATCACTGACTGTGGGTACTTGACACTGGACTTCAGGAATTTTGGCATTTCCTTCTCCCCAGTCTTCCTCCAGACTCTGGCACCTTGATTTCCGAATGACATGCAAAATTTGCTTTCATCCGAAAAAAAGTACTTTGGACCACTGAGCAACAGTCCAGTGCTGCTCCTCTGTAGCCCAGGTCAGGCGCTTCTGCCACTGTTTCTGGTTCAAAAGTGACTTGACCCAGGGAATGCGGCACCTGGAGCCCATTTCCTGCACACGCCTGTGCACGGTGGCTCTGGATGTTTCTACTCCAGACTCAGTCCACTGCTTCCACAGGTCCCTCAAGGTCTGTAATCGGCCCTTCTTTCACTTTTTCCTTCCCACAGACGTCCCACTGAGGTGGCTTGATACAGCACTCTGGGAACAGCCTATTCGCTCAGAGAGTTCTTTCTGTATCTTACCCTCTTGCTTGAGGGTGCCAATGATGGCCTTCTGGACAGCAGTCAGGTCGGCAGTCTTCCCCATGATTGCGGTTTTGAGTAATGAACCAGTCTGGGAGTTTTTAAAAGCCTCAGGAATCTTTTGCAGGTGTTTAGAGTTAATTGGTTGATTCAGATGATTAGGTTAATAGCTCGTTTAGAGTACCTTTTCATGATATGCTAATTTTTTGAGATAGGAATTTTGGGTTTTCATGAGCTGTATGCCAAAATCATCAGTATTAAAACAATAAAAGACCTGAAATATTTCAGTTGGTGTGCAATGAATCTAAAATATATGAAAGTCTAATTTTTATCAGTACGTATATATAAAATGTTTATACACAAACATATATACACACACAGTACTGTGTGGCTGCAGTTCTAACTTTTCAATTCGCTCTGTGTACAAAATTAGAGCCAAAGTTAACTTTGGTTTCCTGAGTTAACACCCCACAGAGTTGAGTGCTGAGTAAGACTCTGTGTATGGATCCCAATCTAACTGATATTTAATTGGACAATTAATTGAATTGTTATATGGAAAAGCTTAATTTTCCTTCAAAAACATAGCAGACTAGCATCTATGATTTACCCTTGTGATGACCCTCATTGTGGTCATTTCTTAAATTTTTTCTTTGATTCGAAAGCCAATGACCTGTAACCAGCACCACTCCATATACACACAATGTGCATACAAAGCAGCCAATAGAAAATAATCTAATTTCGTGGAGTTAGTGTAAAATCATGTGCCTGCTCATGATTGCCTTGTTCCCAAAGCTGCTCTCATGTTTCACTCAGCAGAGCATCTATAAACTGCTAATTAAATTCTGGTGTGTCAGAATCGAGGCGTCATTGGCTGTGCCAGCAGTGTCCATATGCAGTGCATTAGTGTGGAGTGAAACATGGAGCGGCCTCCCATTCCCATGATGTTCCAAACAACACTCCAGCGCTCTCAAGAATCTTTACTCAAACCCACACACATGCCCACCATCTATTCCATATAAAGTAGTCAAACAAGATGGGATAATGAACTGGAGGCATTACATTACTCGCGTCTGTGACTCTTTTTGCCACATAAACCTCAGCTAAACAGTAAACAACAGTTTCGACAGGTCAGACAGGCACCAGCCATAAAGGCATCAACCTAAACCAACCCGCATCGGACTTTTGGTTAAATAAGAGATTCCAGACGTGTGGGACTCATGGGCCACTCAACTGCACAGTTTTGTGTTCAATATCTGTTGACACTTCTGATTCAACCCACGTGAGCTGACTTTGGTGTGATGGAAGAGAAACTCGAGCTCTGCAGACTGCAGAGTTCTAACATGAGTATAGTACACATCAGATAGTCCCCCAGGGGGCAACACAGTTTCATTATTAGCATATTATTCAAATCGATCTGGGTTGATTTAGCAGAGCAATAAAGGGGAAAGGTTAAAACATGAATCCATATTTTTCTCATTCTTAGCCAACCCCATTTACAGTGTTGGCAGAAGAGTATGAACACAACAAAATACAGTATTTCTGCGACATTATGAAAAACTATATAAAACAGGAGGTGTAATTCATTCGAAGATTGTACAAACCTCATGTCACACATACATTCATTCATTTCCCAAACTGCTTATTTAGGGTCACAGGGAGGTTGGAGCCTATCTCAACCAACTCTGAGCAAAGGTGGGGTACACCCTAACCTGCTAATCCATCGTAGGGCAACACACATGAAATTACTCACATTTCTCAAACTCACTGCATATGGTCAGTATTTAATTATGTATTTGTCAATTATGAAAAATTACTCAATTATGTCTCAACCTTGGGTCATTTTTTTCACCCTGAATTTTACTTCTTTATTATGGAAATTTATAATTCACAGGATTTAATAGCAGCTGTCCAAATAAGATCGCTACATTTGCAGAATGTATTATTAATTAAAATAATATTAATTCAATTCACTTTTATGTGTATCGGACTTTTTACAAATGACATTGTTGCTCAGCAGCTTTACATAATAAAAACAAATTATTTATTGTTCATTTTATGAACCGCTTAATCCAGGGGTGTCAAACTCGTGCCACAAAGGGTCATGTGACTGCAGGTTTTTGTTTCAACCAAGCAGCAGCAGCACACCTGACTTGGCTCATTTAATGAACTGATTGGAGTGTTCAGGCAGTTGATTGGTTAGCCTCTGTACAGAGCATATAAATTGACCAATCAACTGCCTGAACACTCAAATCAGTTCATTAAATGAGTCAAGTCAGGTGTGCTGCTGCTGCTTGGTTGAAACAAAAACCTGCAGCCATATGGCCCTTCGTGACACGAGTTTGACACCCCTGGAATCCTAATTAGAGTCGCGGGGAGGCTGGCAACCATCTCCGACGACTCTGGGCAAGAGCAGAGTACACCCTGGACAGCTCGCCAGGCCATCGCTGGGCAGAAACACGCTGACTGCAAGCTATTCTTGACGGAAGTCAGCAATGGTACCTTTACAGGCCTTTCACCAGTAAAAACAACTTTGATAAAGAATTTATACATTTCTCTATCAACCCTACATATGCCCAATGAGCAAACCCGCAGCATTGGTGGCAAGAAAAATTTCTCTCATTGTATTCAACTTTTCATTTCCATTACTATTTACATTTTATTTTTTTAATTTATGTAATACAATTTACTGTGTGGGGCAGTGGTGACCCAATGGTCTTCTTCTTTTCCTTTCGGCTGTTCCCTTCAGGGGTCGCTGCAGCAAATGATCTGCCTCCATCTCTCCCTATCCTCTGCATCTTCTACTCTTACTCCAACGACCTTCATGTCCGCCTTCACCACATCCATAAATCTTCTCTTTGGTCTTCCTCTAGGCCTTCTGCCTGGTAGTTCCATCCTCAGCATCCTACTACCAATATACTCACTGTCCCTCCTCTGTACATGTCCAAACCATCTCAATCTAGCCTCTCTGACTTTGTCTCCAAAACATATAACATGTGCTGTCCCTCTGATGTACTCGTTTCTGATCCTATCCATCCTCGTTACTCCCAAAGAGAACCTCAACATTCTCATCTCTGCTACCTCCAGCTCTGACTCCTGTCTTTTCCCCAGGGCCACTGTCTCTAAACCATACAACATCGCTGGCCTCATCACCGTCTTGTACACTTTTCCTTTCATTCTTGCCGATACTCTCCTATCACACATCACACCGGACACTTTTCTCCAACCATTCCAACCTGCCTGCACACACTTCTCCACCTCTTTTCCACACTCTCCATTGCTCTGGATTGTTGAGCCTAAGTACTTAAAATCCTCCACCTTCCTTATCTCTGCCCCCTGTAACCTCACTGTTCCTCTTGGGTCCTTGTCGTTCACACACATGTATTCTGTCTTACTGAGACTTACCTTCATTCCCATCCTTTCTAGGGCATACCTCCACCTCTCTAGATTTTCCTCCACTTGTTCTCTGCTCTCACTGCAGATCACGATGTCATCTGCAAACACGATGCAAACCCAATGGTAAGGTGTTGAATTATCAATCCCAAGGTTGTGGGTTCAAGCATCACTATCAACGGTTGTCATTGCTGTCCCCCCAGTGTAGCTAAGTGGGCTATCAAGGGCCTGCCATGTCTCTGATTGTCTGCAGTGAAAGGTCGTAACAGAACCGTTTCTGACTCTCATCAAGAGTAGACTGCATAGCCATCACCGTGTTTCCATCATGCAATGGACTGGCGAGCTGTCCAGGATGTACTCTGCCCTCACTCAGAGTCAGCTGAGATGGGCCTCCCTGCCACTCTAATTGGGGTTAAGCGGTTCAGAAAATGAATTAATGTAATGAATGAATAATCCTAATAATGTACAAAATGTGCTCAGTAAAACTCAGAAATGAATTTCTCTCAGTGCCTCGACTTGTTCAGTCAGAAAAGTCACCACTAGTTTCCATGGTTACATGGTTTCACCGCAGTGTGAACTGCATGCGTCATCACATGTGAGACTGACATAATACAAGATTTCAGAAATATAAATCAAGGTAAGCATGCCAAGACATCATCATTATATGATAAGTGTCCTTAAACGAGTGTCCCTTGTCCGTGTTCTGTACTTTGAAAGCTAGGTGCAGACCTGAGGGAGCGTTTGATAGCTCGCATTTTTGCCCTTAAACTTTGCTGCATTCTTGTGATCCTGCAGGTTTCCTTTAACCAATCCTGTGTTTTAATTCTGATATATTGTCGGTTAAATTTAGGACGGCAGCACAGCGGCGTAATGGCATGGCGTATGTCCATCTCACAGTAAGAAGGGCTCAGGCGTTTCTGAGGTGTGTGGAGTTTGCATGTACTTCAGGCACTATTGTTTCTTTTCTCAGTCCAAATATGTACATTAGGCTAACTAGAAGTAGCAACTTGAAGGACTTTAAGAGTTTGGTGTTGATGAGTATAGTCTCATGATTTAAGGTATCCCCACAGAAAAAAAAAATCACAAGGGGTGAGGCCAGGGATAAAGAGTAGACCCCCAACCCCACCACACAATGAGATCACCCAATCTGGAAACATTTCCCTCGGCACAACCAATGATCTTCAAGCTGTGTGCTGTAGTTCCATGTTACCGAAACCACACATCGAGTTCTCCAGCCTCGAGGTGTACAAGTTAGGGAAGGGCTACCCACAGACCTTAGCACCACCTTGCCTACCTCACTAAATTTCATGTGTGTAAGTAATCATTTGATTATGTTTAACCTTTTTAAATTTCTGTTTGATATACAGTATGGGAGGTCGCTCTGCATTGGTTCGTAGTACCAAATTGAATAGCACACTAAATTAAAATGTTATGATCAATTTATGTATTATATTTTAAATATGATGGAGACAGAAAAGCTCTCAGAGTGGTTTATTTCTGTAGTTATAGTTTGTACAAACATTCATTCATTTTCTGAACCACTTAATCCTAATTAGAGTTGCAGGGAGGCTGGCACCTATCTCAGTTGATTCTGGATGAGAGCGGGGTACATACACCCTGGGCAGTTTGCCAGGCTATCACAGGGCCAACACTCACACAACCGTTCCAAATCTTGAAACCAGAGTGCCCAGAGAAAACCATGCGGAGACACAGGGAGAACATGCAAACTCCACATTAAAACGCCCACGCTGGGAATCAAACCCAGGACCTTCTTGCTGTGAGGTGGACATGCTAACCAATACACCATCATGCCACCTGTGTATGAACAATGAAAAACAAATTCAAATGAGATTTATTAAATATTTTCATATTTTATCTACAATGCTGAGGCAGGTCAGGTGATCCACTTTTTGAATCAGCAAAAAGACAATTTGTAGCTAATGGCTTCTGCTCTCATCTGTTTGGTGTCCTCATTTAACTTTACATTAAAATCAAGAAACACAACCTATTTTTTTATTCTCAAACACATAGTAGACATTTGAATGACAAAATAATTGTAAAGGAAGAGACAAACACTACAAATACAATGGAAGTCCAAACAAGAGTGATGTGCCTGTGACATCATTATGTATGACTTGAGGTTGTTCGAATTATTAGCAGGGCAGCTGGATGGCATAGTGGTCAACATGTCTGCCGCACAGCAAGCAGGTTCTTGGGTCAATTTGCGGGCTCCGGTTCTGAGTGGAGTTTGCACTTTCGTGTTGAAAATCGACCTTAGGTGTAAGTTTAAGTGTGAATGGTTGTGTGTTGCCCTGCAAGAGTCTGCAACACTGTATAGGGTGTACAGTACACCAGTTTTGCCCGGTGTCAGCTAAGATGGGCTCTAGTATCTGTTTCACCCCAGTAAGATTAAGCAGTTTGGCAAACGAATAAACATCCTACTACCAATATACTCACTATCCCTCCTCTGTACATGTCCAAACCATCTCAATCAAGTCAGAGAGGCTAGATTGAGATGGTTTGGACATGTACAGAGGAGGGATAGTGAGTATATTGGTAGTAGGATGCTGAGGTTGGAACTACCAGGCAGAAGGCCCAGAGGAAGACCAAAGAGACGATTCATGGATGTGGTGAAGGAGGACATGAAGACAGTTGGTGTAAGAGAAAAAGATGCAGAGGATAGGGTGAGATGGAGGCAGATGATTCGCTGTGGCGACCCCTGAAGGGAAAAGCCGAAAGGACAACAAGAAGAAGAGGACTAACAGTCCAAGTAATACCAGTGCACCAGTTAGAATGAGGAACACCTTGCTAATCGGTGGCATGGTGATTCACACGTCCACCACACAGCAAGAAGGTCCTGTGATCGATTCCCAGCTTGGGCGTTTCTGTGTAGAGTTTGCATGTTCTCCCTGCGCTTGCGAGGGTTTCCTCTGGGTACCCTGGTTTTCCTCCCACAGTCCAAAAACATGCACAGTAGTTTATCTGGCTGTTCCAAATCAGCCATAGGTTCAGTTCATTTTCTGTAACTGCTTAATCCTAATTTGGGTCGCTGGGAGGCTGGCACTCATCCCAGCCGACTCTGGGCGAGGGCAGAGTACACCCTGGACGGCTCACCAGGCCATCGCAGGGCGGAAACACACTGATGGCTTTGCAGCCTACTCTTGTCAAAAGTCAGCAATGGTTCTTTTACATGCATCACACCATAGACAGTGAGAGACATGGCCGGCCTTTGATAACCCAGTTAGCTGCAGTGGGGGGGGGGGGGGGGGGCAGTGACAACCTGTGGAAAATGGGACTCGAACCTCCAAAATTAGGATCAGCGATCCAGCGACCTATACCACTAGGCCACCACTGCCCACTCACACATAGGTGTGAGTTTGAATATGAACGGTTGAGCATCTTGGTAAGTACAAAAAAAGATTAGTAATTTGGGATGTTTCCAGTAAGTAAATTGTAATGTTTTTAATTCTATTTAATGGATAAATTAATGTTTATTCATTACGTCGAAGGGCTTTTGCAATAATATGCATGTATGTACGTATGTGGTGTTATATGTATAGTGTAGATAAGCCTGCTTATGGCGGTTCTCCCCAAAGACCTTTAAATAACACATGTCCCACATGAGGTATGGCTTGCAAATCATCTGGTGACCTGAAAAGACATTTCAGGCCCCACAAAACTCTCCCGAGCACTTGTCCGAGAAAGAAGTGAAGGTAGATGATATTTTTCTGGTAAATAGAAGCAGTTATCGTCTATGTATATATGTGTGTGTATGTATTGAATATATATGAGCTTAGATATTAGTTTAACTCACTTTAAGTAACCAATTTATCCTGGCCAGGGCAAATTCCTGTGAACAATGAGAGTGTGAGGTGGACATACACCCATATACAATATACAGGTGGGAAAAGGGTCCATTCGTTTATACCTGGGGGCAATTTAGAGTTTGCGGTATAGTGGCACCTTGGTTAGCATGTCTGGTTCACAGCCAGTAGGCCTGGGTTCAGTTCCCGGGCCCTGGCATTTTTGTGAAAAGTTTGCATGTTCTCCATGTGTTTGTTTGGGTTTCCTCAGGGTACTCCGGTTTCCTCCCACAGTCCAAAAACATGCACAGTAGAATAATTGTTTGTTCCAAATCACCCCCTAGGTGTGATTGTGTGGGTGAATGGGTGTATGTGTGTTGCCCAGCCATGGTCTGGCGAACTGTTCAGGGTGTACCCTGCTTCTGCTCTTTCGGTATGGCAATAACGAAGATTCAAACTCAGCAGCTGGTGTAAGAACCAGGAGACAATAAGAAGGTTTCATTAGAAGCTCTGTTCCACTTATGCAGTTGTGTAGATGAACAGCTGAAAGGTCAATTTAGTCTCTAGTATAGTCCCACAGAGTCCATGCGTTCTCATGCAACTTTTTTGATGTTTGTACGTCCTTATAACGTGTGTACTCATGATTGTCCTTGAGGGTGTCTCCGTGATGGTGTTTACCCTGTCCCTCTTTGGGACTCAGAGTCTGTGTGGCAATAGATATATTTAGCCTGGACTCTCACTCCATTGCAATGGCAGCCATTTGAAAAGAAACCCACAACCCCCCAGTCTGCTCACTCTCACTATAGAGCGAGATACAGTCTGGAGACAGAAAGGGGGGGGGGGGGCATCAAAAGAGGGTTGAGGTTATACCTGGGGCTGTGGAATTAGACCCCTGTATCCATGAGTGACAATCAGAAAATAAGCACGAGTGTGTTCGGACTCACCTGCCTTCCTGTTTTAGCTCTGAACCTCTGGTGTTAAATTGCAGCATATAGTGGTTTGGCATATTCAGAACAGACAGACAATTATAGTCATTTATACAAAGTAGTTTCAGAGAACAAGGAGAAGAATGTGTGAAAGGGAGAGCGAGAGAGAGCGAGAGAGAGCGAGGTATAAAGCAACTGTAATTAGGAAGACAATGAGTCAGACAAAGGATCAAGTCTCAGACAAGGGAGCTTTTCAATTAAAACAGTCTTACCAAAAAAAAAAACCACTTATTTTCTCCTGACACTGGTTAATCATTAAGTTTATAAAGGAAAAATGTAGGTTTGGATTGAGGGAGAAGGAAGCCTTAACTGAGAGAGAGAGAGAGAGAGAGAGAGAGAGATCCAACCACTCCTCTCTTTTCTTCTCATTACAGAAATTAGATATCATGAAAGGGTGGGTTGGAACAGAACGCTGTTCCTGTAGGACAGGGATCACTTTCAGACATGCACAACTACCTTTTTCAAAAACATCACAGAGGTGTTCAGTGACAGACTAACTGGGCAACTGGACTCACACACACTCAGAAGTCGAGGTACAGACAACACATATCTGTACTTATAGGTACATTTTGGGGAAAATGTAGTTACTTAGTTAGTGGTGGTCTAGTGGTATAGGGCGCTGGATCACTGATCCAAAGGTTGGGGGTTTGAGTCTCATCCTCCGCAGGGTTGTCACTGTCCCCCCCAGTGCGGCTAACTGGGTTATCAAAGGCGGGCCATGTCTGTCACTGTCTATGGTGAGAGGCATGTAAAAGAACCATTGCTGACTTTCGTAAAGAGTAGCTGCAAAGCCGTCAGCGTGTTTCTGTCCCTTGCTAAAAAAGGGTTGTGACAGGAAGATGAGCATCCGACGTAAAAACCTCTGCCAAATCAAACATGCGAATCACATGATTCGCTGTGGCGACTCCCAAGTAAAAGGAAAAAAGCTGAAAGGAAGACAGACAGTTAGTTAGTAGTTAATCTGACATGGTACAAATGGTCTCACCGTCCCCCCAGTGCATCTGACAGGGTTATCAAAGGCGGGCCATGTCTCTCACTGTCTATGGTGAGAGGTTCATGTAAAAAAACCATTTCTGACTTTCGTAAAGAGTAGCTGAATAACTGTCAGCATGTTTCTGCTCCTTGCTAAAAGGGTTGTGTCAGGAAGAGCATCCGACATAAAAACCTATGAAAAATCAAATGTGCTGATCAGATGATTCGCTGTGGCGACCCCTGGAAAAGGGAAAAAGCCGAAAGAAAAAGAAAGAAGACAAATTGTCTCGCCATGAAGGGTACTGTCTCATTACTCTTCATTATTCATTAATCATTACCCTTCATACCATTCTCATTACCCTCATTAACATTAACTGTCTCTTAAGAGTGAATAACCCAACACTACAAGACCCGCTCACCCTGCATTACACAGAACTGCCTACATTTCTGAATACACAGCGATAAAGAGAGGGACATTCTGATTAGCCGTCAACTAATTCTTGGTGTTCTCTTACAAATCAAATAATTGCATCACTGACATCAGATAAATTGAATGATTATTTCACGATTGGCGAACACCAGTGATCTTCCTCATAGATATAATCATACAGTATAAGATAGACAGGTTACAGCCCACAGCGGATGGTTCCTCCTGTCACTATCTTGGCTAATTAGTCAGAACAGTTTAATGTTGGTGGCATCGAAGTGTGGTGGTTAGCACATCCGCCTCTCAGAAGGAAGGTCCTGGGTTTGAGTTTGTATGTCCTCCCTGTGCTTGTGTGGGTTTCCTACCACTTTAGGCTAATTCACCGTTTCAAATTACCCCTAGAGTGAATGAATTTGAGCGTGTTGGTCATGCAATTGATGTGTGAGCTGTTCAGGGTGTACCCCATCTTTACTCAGATAGACTCCATGTGACCCTAGTAGGATAAAGCAATTTGGCAAATGAATGAATAAATATTTATGCTGTCACAAGCATAAGCCTTTAAAGAGCTCGTGACACCATTTATCTTGCTTATTTCTTGAAAATCAGCATATTTTATCAACACCAGGCAAATATAAAGTTACAGAGCAAAGCACACTTGCACGGAAACTTGCTCACAATTTGAATTGCGTACCATTGAAAGATCGGTAATTCCTGCACTGAAAATGCACCAAGGAAGAACGCAGAAATTACGGTATTGGCAGAAATCCAGTCTTGACCTGTGTACTATCGCTTGTAGCTGCCAATATTCCTTATTTGTCGGAAAAGCCAGCGTGTGGGAAAATTCTTATTTTATGTCTTATATTTGTATTTTTCTTGAAATTTAAGCAATAGCGGATAATCACAGTATTAAGGTGAAAGAAAATATTGTTAAAATTGCAAGAATTATGATTGTATGTAGTTGTATGAGAACTGTGGATGACTAAAGGGCGATGAGTTTACTAATATAAAATAAAATCATGCTAAAACTTGAAGTAGAGAAAAGAAAGATTTGTTAAACAATTTGAACATTGGCCAGTGGTGGTCTAGTGATATAAGGTGCCGGATCGCTGATTCAAATGTTGGGGGTTCGAGTCCCACTCTCCACAAAGTTGTCACTGTCCCCCAGTGCAGCTAACTGGGTTATCAAAGGCCGGCCATGTCTCTCACTGTCTATGGTGTGAGGCATGTAAAAGAACCATTGCTGACTTTCGACAAGAGTAGCTGCAAAGCCGTCAGCATGTTTCCACCCTGCGATGGCCTGGCGAGCTGTCCCGGATGTACTCTGCCCTCGCCCTGAGTCGGCTGGGATGGGCACCAGCCTCCTCGCGACCCTAATTAGGATGAAGCGGTTACAGAAAATGATAATGAACTGAATTTGAACATTACAAATGAGTCAGAATGTCTAAGGGAATGATTGACACCACATCAGTAGAGGAAGAAGGAGGCTCAAATATGACGGGAGAAGTAGTTAATAGTCATTTGATGAATCAGGCCAATTTCTGGGTCTCCAACATTGGGAGGCAGAGGAGAAGGTGCTGGAGAAGAGTAGTGAGGCAAGAGTAAAGGAATATAGGGAGAACCAGGAGAAGAAGATGAAGCGGCAGAGTATCCATCAGAAATAAGATCATCAGTCTGGGTGAACTGGTCACACGTCCCTGGGTAAGACTGAATGGTCTGTTCATGGGTAACAGGAGGCGCAGGCTGGAATTGGGTAGCTGCTAAAAATTTCATAAAATCCAGGAGCTCAGCAGAGAGTATAGATGGGTGAGGTGGTTGGCAACGTCCTATGGTACTTCTTCTTCTCCTAAAAATGGCACGACAGGATGACTGAGCTAAAACAGCAGATAATGAGAAATTGAGGGGATAATGTGCATGTGCTGTGACTCTGTAATCAACTATAATCTTATGCAAGAGCAAAACAAAATATAATGCAACACTTAGAAAGCTTGACGCCCAGAATATGCCCCAAACTAGGAAGAAAGGTCAAAGAAGAGAGAAACAAGGAAGTTGACTCAGAACAATTAAGACTATAAGTCCTGAGGATTTCTGGGGGGATTTTCAAACTCTAGGCTACTTGACTGACTGCTGTTGGATAACTTATTTTTTCTGCCATACCTGATTAATTGATGGTGTGAAAAGAAAAAAAAAAAAAGGATATCGCCTCTTCTCATCTGGTTGTATTAAGCTTCTGTATGTTCTATTAAAAAGTTTGAAGTATCACTAGAGCTAAGTGAACAAGAACAAAGGACTTTTAGAAGATTGGGACCTTGCTTTCCATTGGCATATGTCCAACTTGGGCAGGAGGGCCTGATTTTTTTTTCCGACACCAGCCGCCTCCAATTAAAACCTTTAACATGTTATCGCTTCCTGGCTGACATAGCTGCTGATTATAGGCATAAGCACAAGACCGGACAATACCCTCGCATAACATGACTTTAAAGACTAAAATCTGCCGTTCCTCTGTGTTAAATGTTGGTTTTCAACAGTCGGTCTTGTATGTATAATCTATACCAGGGGTCGGGAACCTTTTTGACTAAGAGAGCCAAAAATAACACATTTTAAAATCTAATCCTCTGGGAACCATATACATGTATATATTTTAATACTGAATGCAACGAAATGGAAAAAGAAGACCAACAATTTTAGAGTACAATAAGACTCTGAATTTATTTTAAACAAAATTGTTATAACAAAGTTATTTATTCATAAGAAAAGTACTTTTCACTATTAATGCGACTTCTGGTGCTGCATGGTGTTGCTGATGGCTTTGTAGTCTGGTTGATACGTGCTGAGGTTCAGCTTTATGCAGGCGTTTAGGCTTACAGCTGTTAAACATGACCGCAGGTTCGTCTTGATGTTTTTCACGTGTGAGAAGGACTGCTCGCATGCACATGTGGAGCCAAACATGATCAATATGGCACGACTCACATGCTGCAGTGTTTATGTGACAGGAAGCGTGTTCCAAGTTTTGGCAATCAGCTGGTCTGCGGGTTGAAGTTTTTTCATTCTATCCATTTGTGTTTTGCTTGCCAGCTCTGCTTGGCTTCATGCAAATGAGAGGATCAAAAATGAGGGAAATTTAGCTCTTAACCCAAAAACAACTTGAGCAAGCTGTTGCATATAATCCAATAAAATTAGAATTTCAAGGTATCAGCCCCGCTCACACACTGGAGTACAGAAAGGATTGGCTCTCCGCTGCGTGCCACAGCGACAAGTGGCATTGAAAATAGATTTATAGATTAAAATGCATGAGATTTATTTATGTTTTTGTTTTATTTGATGGCTTTTTTCTGTATTTTTATTTAAAGAACGGCGAAATTATATACAGTACTCGATATTCTGTTAAGAAAGACCACCTGATTTATCTAAGAGCCAGATGAAGTCATCAAAAGAGCCACATCTGGCCCGCGAGCCATAGGTTCCCGATCCCTGATCTATACCACTGTCTTTTTTAAATATCTTTTTACATAAAAACAACTCTAATAGAAGAGCATTGAGGATTTCAATAACTTCTGTGACTACACTAATAACTTTAAAGCATTTCTTCTTTTGGCTGTTCCTTTTTTTTTCAGGGGTCGCTACAGCGAATCATTCACATGTTTGATTTAGCATAGGTTTTTACGTCGGATGCCCTTCCTGACGCAACCCTTTAGCAAGGGACAGAAACACACTGATAGCTATGCAGCTACTCTTTACGAAAGTCAGCAATACTGTAGTTCTTTTACATGTCTCACACCAGACAGTGAGAGACATGGCCCGCCTTTGATAACCCAGTTAGCTGCACTGGGGGGGGACAGTGACAACCTTGTGGAGAGTGGGACTCAAACCCCCAACCTTAGGATCAGTGATCCAGCACCTTTTATTAAAAAAAAAAAAAAAAAAAAACAAAGTTCACATTAATTTCAAATGTGTTTCGTTTCATGCATCATGTTTTTTGTTTTAGAAAAATCTTTATTTTTAACACAATTTAACAATTCCACACTGCACACAAACAAGTGCCCGTCCTCACGCTGGTCCCAAGCCCGAAAAAATGCAGAGGGTTGCGACAGGAAGGGCATCCGGTGTAAAACTTTTGCCAGAATACAAAATGCAAACCATAAAGACAAATTTCATACCGGATCGGTCAAGGCCCGGGTTAACAACGACTGCCATCAGTGCTGTTAACCAACAGGGTGCTGGTGGAAATGGACTACTGTCGGTCGAAGGAGAGGTTGAAGAAGGAGAGGTCGAAGAAGGAGAGGTCGAAGATGTGTCCGTAGGCAGAGAGAGAAGAGGAAAAGCACGAGTTTAGGACTGAGAGTAGGGACTTTGGATGTTGGAACTATGGCAGGAAAAGGCAGAGAGCTGGCTGCCATAATGCAGAGGAGGAAGGTGGACATACTGTGTGTTCAGGAGACCAGGTAGAAAGGTAGCAAGGCTAGAAGCTTAGTAGCGGGGTTTAAGCTGTTTTTTTCATGGTGTGGATGGGAAGAGAAATGGAGTAGGATTAATCTTGATGGAGGGGTTGGTCAGGAATGTTCTAGAAGTGAAAACAGTGTCAGACAGAGTGATGAGTCTCAAGATAGAAATTGAAGGTGTGATGTTCAATGTTGTTAGTGCTTATTCCCCACAGGCAGGATATGAGCTAGAAGAGAAGGAGAGATTCTGGAGTGAGTTAGATGAAGTTGATGCAGAGTATCCCCAGAGGTGAAAGAGTGGTCATTGGTGCAGACTTCAACAGACATGTTGGTGCAGGCAACAGAGGGGACGAGGAAGTGATGGGCAGGTATGGTATCCAGGACAGGAACACAGATGGACAGATGTTGATAGATTTTGCAAAAAGGATGGAAATGGCTGTGGTGAATGCTTTCTTCCAGAAGAGACAAGAGCATATGGTGACTTATAAAAGTGGAGGTAGGAGCACACAGGTAGACTACATGTTGTGTAGGCGATGTAATTTGAAGGAAGTCAGTGACTGCAAAGTAGTAGTGGGTGAGAGTGTTGCCAAACACCAAAGGATGGTGGTGTGCAGGATGATGCTGATGGTAAGAAAGGTGAAGAAGGCAAAGGCAGAGCAGAAGACAAAGTGGTGGAAGCTGAAAATGGAAGAGTGTCATGTTGTCTTCAAGGAGGAGTTGAAACAGGTTTTGGGTGGTCAGGAAGTGCTTCCAGATGACTGGACAACTACAGCTAATGTGATCAGTGAGACAGGTAGGAGAATACTTGGCGTGTCCTCTGGAAGGACAGTAGATAAGCAGACTTGGTGGTGGAATGAGGAAGTGCAGGAGTGTGTACAAAAGATGTTAGCTGAGAAGAAATGGGACAAAGAGAGGACCGAAGAGAGTAAACAGGAGTACAAGGAGGCACAGCGTAAGGCAAAGGTAGCGGTGTCAAAGGCCAAAAAGAAGGTGTATGATGACTGTATGCTAGGTTGGACAATAAAGAGGGAGAAAATGATTTATACAGGTTGGCACAGCAGAGAAATAAAGATGGGAAGGACGTGCAGCAAGTTAGAGTGATTAAGGACAGAGTGGGAAATGTGTTGACTGATGACAGAAGTGTGCTGGGAAGATGGAAAGAGTACTTTGAAGAGCTGATGAATGAGGAAAATGAGAGAGAAAAAAGAGTAGAAAGAGGTGACTGTTGAGGACCAGGAAGTAGCAAAGATTAGTAAGGGTGAAGTGAGGAGGGCATTGAAGAGGATGAAGAGTGGAGATGCAGTTGGTCCTGATGACATACCAGTGGAGGTATGGAAGTGTCTCGGAGAGGTAGCAGTAGATTTTCTGACAAGAACATTCAACAAGGTCTTAGAGATTGAGAGGATGCCAGAGGAATGGAGGAGAAGTGTGCCTGTGCCCATTTTTAAGAACAAGGGAGATGTGCAGAGTTGTGGCAACTGCAGAGGGATAAAGTTGATGAACCATACGATGAAGTTATGGGAAAGAATAGTGGAAGCTAGACTAAGGGCAGAGGTCAGCATTTGTGAACAACAGTTTGGTTTCATG
This sequence comes from Plotosus lineatus, assembly GCA_024760905.1. Classification (NCBI taxonomy): domain Eukaryota; kingdom Metazoa; phylum Chordata; class Actinopteri; order Siluriformes; family Plotosidae; genus Plotosus; species Plotosus lineatus. The sequence continues at coordinate 55,272,436 of CM045728.1, read as the reverse complement.
CCAAGAAAGAGCACCACAGATGCAGTGTTTGCTTTGAGGATGTTAATAGAGAAGTACAGAGAAGGTCAGAAAGAGCTGCATTGTGCCTTTGTGGATCTGGAGAAAGCATATGACAGGGTGCCGAGAGAGGAACTGTGGTTTTGCACGAGGAAGTCTGGAGTGGCAGAGAAGTATGTTAGAATGGTGCAGGACATGTATGAGAGATGTAAGACAGTGGTGAGGTGTGCTGTCAGTGTGACACAAGAGTTCAAGGTGGAGGTGGGACTGCATCAAGGGTCAGCTCTGAGCCCCTTCTTGTTTGCTATGGTGATAGACAAGCTGACAGACGAGGTTAGACAAGAATCTCCATGGACTATGATGTTTGCAGATGACATTGTGATCTGTAGTGAGAGCAGAGAACAAGGGCAGGGAAATCTAGAGAGGTGGAGGTATGCCCTGGAAAGGAGAGGAATGAAGGTTAGCCTCAGTAAGACAGAATACATGTGTGTGAACAACAAGGACCCAAGAGGAACGGTGAGGTTACAGGGAGCAGAGATAAGGAAGGCGGAGGATTTTAAGTAGTTAGACTCAACAGTCCAGAGCAATGGAGAGTGTGTAAAAGAGGTGAAGAAGCGTGTGCAGGCAGGTTGAAATGGTTGGAGAAAAGTATCCGGTGTGATGTGTGATAGGAAGGTATCGGCAAGAATGAAAGGAAAATTGTACAAGATGGTGATGAAGCCAGTGATGTTGTATGGTTTAGAAACAGTGGCCCTGGGGAAAAGACAGGAGGCTGAGCTGGGGGTAGCAGAGATGAAAATGTTGAGGTTCTCTTTGGGAGTAACGAGGATGGATAGGCTCAGGAATGAGCACATCAGAGTGACAGCACATGTAAGACGTTTTGGAGATAAAGTCAGAGAGGTTAGATTGAGATGGTTTGGACATGTACAGAGGAGGGATAGTGAGTATATTGGTTGTAGGATGCTGAGGTTGGAATTACCAGGCAGAAGGCCTAGAGGAAGACCAAAGAGACGATTCATGGATGTAGTGAAGCAGGACATGAAGGTAGTTGGAGTAAGAGTAGAAGATACAGAGGATAGGGTGAGATGGAGGCAGGTGGTTTGCTGTGGCGATCCCTGAAGGGAAAAGTCGAAAGGAAAAGAAGAAGAAGAAGAAGACAGAGCAAACATTCACAGCACGTCCTTAAACATAACAGTATCCCAGTCCCACACCCAAACATGCACACATATAGAGTATATACAAACATGCATGTAACATAATAAATAAAATAAATTAAATTAAAATAATATTAATAAAAATAAATAAATAATAATAGCAAATATGTCAGGCATTTATTGGTTGAGGACTGTGTCATGTTGGATCAATGTCAACTACATCTACTATTATACAGCTCATCTACGTGGGCTCCAGAGGGATAATTACAAATCAACTCTCAGTGCTTCCACCACATGGCACAGCTCAATTCTTTCTAGAAAATGCATAAAGGGACCCCAGATCTTCTAGAAGGCTGATTGTTTGCCCTTAATAACATGCATAACATTTTTAAGGGCAGGGACGTAGATGGTTCTGAAATCAGTTTACCCATCTTCAGCATATCCACCTCCTTCCAGACTGTATGCCTATGTCCAAAAATGTTCTCGGTTCTGGTTTTGTTCAAGGTGGCACGATCGTGACACGACATTGCTGTATTTACATCATGTTTGGGATGTTACTGATATTATCTGAATCTTTTATTTTATGTATATTTTTTATTTTATCTTTTTCAACTTTGTGTATTTTGTGATGTCAGGAGCTCTTTAAGGCTTTGGCAGATAACAGCCCTCAACCAAATAAGTCTTCATATCATATTTCAGCTCATTCAATAGCTATTCTCCTCATCTCTTCTTGATAACATTGTGTGAGAGAGATGTTTCTAAGCACTTCTAATATCAGGTTTTACTCCACCTGCAGTAAACTTAGAAAAGAAAAAGAATGAAGAATCAAAGCAACTCTTGTTCTTCAACCATCTAATTTATTCTGTATTCTATTAGGAATGCTTGGAGCTTAACTCATGTGACTTATTCTCATTTTTCACAGAGATCCTAGACCTGCATACTAATCCCCCACTCAGACATTAGTCCAGCACACAGGCAATGTGACCCTATGACCTCCTGACATCTGTACCTTTCTGAAAGACCTTCAAAGACCCTACGCTGAACCAGCCGCTCCAACCTAAGTCACAAAAACGTCCACCCTGCCAGCTCTCCAGCATATTACACAGACTTACTATCATCTAATCATAATATTCAAAACCATCCAGACAATCAGAACGAATATTAAATCCATTGTGATTCCTCATGTCTCATTATGGGTGGAATTTCTAATAGGGATTCATAGAATTGTTCAAATTTCCTCCAAGTGCCAGAGACTGAAATGACAATTATATATTAATAACCATGTTACAAGATTTGTTCAAGTATTCACCTCCCCTTTATTCTTCAGTACAGTTCCATTAAACTAAACATGCACACACACACACACACACACACACACACACATATGCAGACGTCCTTCAGAATGTCTCCCTGAATCATCCTTTTTATTCATCTTGAGCAGCTTCTGTGTGAAAAAAAGATCTTTCACACCCCAGCCCTCCTGAGGCAGCATGAAACTGTATTACCCTTTGAAAACTGGTACCATTCCTGGTCCCTGATGTATTACCCTGAAGCTAAACATTTTGTACCGTTCATATTTTTAACTTAGAAAGTAATATGTGTATATCTACATTTCCAAGTGACAGATACATAAGTGTACCAATGTAGCAAAAGGAAAAGTACCCTTGAGTACAATTTATATGATGGTGTAAATACAAAATGGAGGACAACAAGAAGAAGGTAAATGGTGTGTGTGTGTGTGTGTGTGTGTGTGTGTGTGTGTCAGTCAGTGATGTTGAGGCAGAATGTATAGATGAATAGGGAGAGACAAGGAGAAGGAGAGAGGGACATACAGAGAGAGAGAGAGCGAGAGAGAGAGAGAGAGAGAGAGAGAGAGAGAGAGAGATATTAAATGCTTTAGCAGGGGAATGAATGGAATGTAAGTTTGTGTCAAGTTCCCAACATTTAGTGGGCTTGACATACTCAGAGTGATCAGACTGCTCTGCCCCTCAACAGCTGGTGCATGTGTGTGTGTGTGTGTGAGAGAGAGAGAGAGAGAGAGAGAGAGAGAGAGAGATAGGAAAGGACACAAAAGAAGTGTGATTATGTGTGAATGTGTCATGTCCTTAAAAATATGATTGAGGTTTTGTTGAGTGGTTAATGTAATCATAATAAACACAGACTGGATAATTTATACAAACCATGATATAATGAAATTGAATGCTCTCCTGGTATATAAAACACACACACACCTCTCTCCCCCCTCTCTTTCTCGTCCTTTTTCTATCCTGTAGATTTATAACATTGTCAAAACTCGAGGTCTATCTTTCCTCTGCTTTTATTTTTTTACCATCTTGCTTCTTTGTTCTCTCCCTTTTTCTCTGTCTCTCTCCCTCTCCCACTCTCCCCCCTCTATCTTTGCCTCTTTTTCTCTCCCCCTCCCTCTCTCTCTCTCTCTCTCTGCCTATCTCTCTCCTCTCTTTTCCTCAGTGTGAATTCCTCACAGGATAGGACCTGTATTTTTCACGCTTCACTGTGTCCTTCACAAAGCATGAAGGAAAAAGACAAAAGTAAAAACTTTTGCTGTGACATTACAAAAAGAAAACAGTTCCAAGAAAAGTGAGAGAGAAATAGAAGCACTATAGTGACAAACAGAGCAAAGTCAAAACAAACCTGAAGAAAGGAGATGAATACCATGACACTCAAAGGTCATAGCAAATTGAAAAGTGGAACCAGAGTTACCAGAACAGCACACAAAGCATGTCCCAGAGAAGCAGCGTGGAAAAAAGGGGGGTTCGAATGAAGGAGATGGGGGAAAATCAAAAGGAACTCGAGAGAGAGGGAAAGATTATCTTGCTATGATGGTAAAAGTTAAATCCATGTTTTGTAAAGGGCTGCTCTTAGGCACTCGGGTATATCATATTGCTTCCATATCCGTAGGAATAAATTTACAGCATGAAGCCTAAAGCTCCACGTCCTCCACCGACACTTTACGTTTTGTACTGTGCTGCTGTATCATTCAGAAATGACTGTATTAGCTATACACGTAGTTGTCGTTTTGTGGGTATTAATAAAGTATTAAAGTCTGACTGTCTGTGTAAATATATCGATATATCGTGTCTGTACATTGAGTCGTCAGTTGGCAATTCTCAAGTGATTTTTCATCAGAAAGCTTATTTACTCTTACTTGAGTTAATAAGCTTTCTGATGAAAAACCGCTTGAGAATTTTTTTTACACATCTACAGCTAACACAAATACTATACTGTAATGCAAAAAAAAAAAAAAAAAATCTAATGTAATCATCTTTAGATTGTGAGAGGAAACCTGAAAACACACACACACACACACACACACACACACACACACACACACACAGGCACAGGGAGAACATGCAGATTCTACACAGAAACACCCTCACTAAGGCCGGGACTTAACCCAGTGAAGGACCTTCTTGCTGTCAAGTCGACGTGCAAATCACTACGTTACCATTGTGCCCAATCTTTATACAGTATCTGCTCTCTGAAGACATATTAGTTAACATGTGCACTGATTTTTAAGTTATAATTTGCATTAGCTAAAGTCGACCTACAAGTAGAAATTTGTGGTTGTTCTTCCTTTAAAAAAAAAAAGTTAATGACCAAGTCACGGTTGCATCCAAGTGGGCAAATACAATGGACTCTGCCAGGCACAACAGTATGCAGCGAAAGGTGACGTTAGCTAGGACGGCTAGTTTACTAAATACTGTTGAGGGTTTGGTAGCATGCTAGGTTTGTTTGCTAGCTAGCATATGGAAAATCCCATTTACACAGTATCCTGAGCGTTGTATATAAACTGTAGTAGCACTTGGATGGATTTAACACAACCGGAAATTTCTGCAAAATATCAACAAGTGGCATACACAGCTGTAGAGCTTCATGCTGTACAATATCAAAACATCTGGCTCGCTGGTCTGTTTCATTCAGCTTGCTAGTGCTGTGCCTATGCCTGTTTTCACAGGACAGATTTTAATTTGGGAAATGCTGCAGACATACTGCCAAAGGTTTTGGCTCCGGAGAGAATTTGAAGATCATTATCATGCTGTTGCCTTTGAAGTATTTTTTAAAGATTTTTGATAAATCGGGATGATGGTGCACATATTGGGTGCTTGAGGTATGGATTTTCATCATAAAACTGAATTATTTAAAAATTGTTCATGAAGTTGTACTTGTAGCATGACTGCTGTATTTTTACTCTGTAATAGTAATTTAAAAATACATTAAATGTAAAAGTACTATGACTTAGTTAATTAATACATTCATTCATTTTCTAAGCCTCTTTATCCTAATTAGGGTCATGAAGAGGGTGGCATTCGCCACCTCAGCTGACCCTGGGCAAAAGCAGGGTACACACTAAACAGCTTGCCAGACATTGGAGGACCAACACACACACTTGGGGGCAATTTGGAACAACAAATTAGCCTACTTTGCAACTTTTTGAGCCGTGTGAGGAAACTAGAGAACCCAGAAGAAACCCACACAAGTATGGAGAGAACATACAAACTCTAGAGCAGGGGTCACCAACATGGTGCCCGCCTGCACCAGGTTGCCCGCAAGATCAACATGAGGTGCCCGCGAGCCTGTTCACTGCTATTTTTTTTTTTTAACAGGCCTGTGGCTCTATAGTGCCACTCTCCATTAAGCTGCATCTAATTTTTTTTGCTATTTTTTTTTTTTATCAAATCAATATATTCACATAGATGAATATCATTCATTATTAATAATAACATAAAATTATAGGTAAATTGAGCAAATTAGTTATTTCAGAAGTGTGTATCGTCCTGGTAGCCCTTCGCATTAATCGGTCCCCAAGAAGTAGCTCTCAGTTTCAAAAAGGTTGGTGACCCCTGCTCTAGAGAGAAATGCCTGAGCCTGGGACTCAAACTCAGGCTATCTTGCTATGAGATAGACGTGCTTACAACTGTGCCACCATGCCACCACTGTGATTTAATTATACTAAAAAGATCATTACAGTGACTTTACAGTTACTACAGTTATTCCCCTTACTGTAGCAAGAGTCATTTGTTGCTTTCCACTTTCGTAAGTACAGTATTATTGTAATGATTTACTTTTCTATTTATTTTCTGACCGACTTAATCCTGATTAAAGTTGCAGGGAGGCTGGCACCTATCTCAGCTGACTCTGGGTGAGGGCAGCGTACATGCTGGAAAATTTGCCAGACCATCGAAGAGCAGAAATATGCTGATGTTAATCCAACAGCCTCCTCTTTACAAATGACAGCAATGACTCCTTTACATGTCTCTCACCTGAACCAGTGAGAGGCATTGCTGGCTTTTGATAACCCAGTTAGGTTCACTGGGAGACAGCAGTGACAACCTGTTGATAGCGGGGCTTGAGCCCCTGACCTTCTGATCAGTAAGCCAGCACCGGCCATTTATTACTCTAATAATTATTCACAGAAGTTGCCTGAGACAAATAGGGTCCTTTTTTTTAAATTTTTTTTTTTTATATAATGTATTAATCTACAAGGGAAATGATCTTCTCTGCATTTAATCCATTCAAAGCAAGCACACACAGAAACAGTGAGCGCACATACTCAGAGCAGTGCACACATTGAGGTGAAAAGAGAGCAGTTAGTTAGGTGCCTTGCTCAAGGGCACTTCAGCCATGAAGGTGGAGGAAAGGGAGGAGCAGCTCACTCCCCCACCAACATACACTTTTCCTACTATTTGGGAATCAAACCAGTGACATTTTCGTCTCAAAGCCCCTTCTCTAACGAATAGGTTACGGCTGCCCCAGAGTTTACTTTTTACACATTTTAATCATTACGGTATAGATCAGTTGAGCTCCATATGCTCTGTGAAGAGTTCAGAATTTTAGTATATACTACACAAAAATGTAAGATAACCACACTGTGTAACATTTTTCAAGCTCATTTAAGATTTTAGTACATACAATCCAGACACTCAAAAAGAACAAATTAAAAGTACATTTTTATGGTTAAACTTTCTGTTTTAGAGAATAATTATAGGCTGCATGGTGATGTAGTTGTTAGCACCTCCACCTCACACCAAGAAGGTTTCTAGGTTTAAGTCTTGTGCTTGAGTGTTTCTATGTGGCATTTGCGTGGGTTACATGCGAATCATTCACTGTGGCGATCCCTGAAAAATGGAAAAAGCCGAAAGGTAATCTCTCCTCTAGGTATTCCAGATTCCTTACACAGTCCAAAAACTGTTCTGTGCCAAATTGTAATCATGATTGTGAATTGTGGTGGTGTGTGATGAGCCCTGTGATGGTCTGATGAGCTGTTAAGGGTGTACCCTACCTTCGTCCAGTGATGACTGAGGTAGGCTCCAGCCTTCCTGTGGCCCTAACATGGCAAATGGTGATGCGTAAGCATGATAACAATTCAATTCAATTCAGTTCAGTTTTATTTGTACAGTATAATGCTTTTTACAATTGAGATTGTCACAAAGCAGCTTTACACAATAAAAATAGGGGCTTACAAAGTAAAAAAGAATTTAAGCATTTCCTACCACCCCTACACATCCCTAATGAGCAAGCCGTGGTGACGGTGGCAAGGGAAAACTCCCCCAGTTAACACGAGGAAGAAACCTTGAGAGGAACCAGATAAAGATGGGAAACCCATCTTCATTTGGGTGAAACAAACCTCACTACAGTACAAAATGTAGTTCCATTAGTTATACTGTACCACAATTGCAAGTCCAAATTAATTGTGGGGAAAAAAGTTTATATCACCAGCAATGAAAAGTCATCTTCACAGCCTGAGTGCACATCTAAGCCCATATAAATCTTCATCAGCAGGAGCAAGGGCCTTCCAAGATGAGAACTCCAGCAAACCAGAATACTCAGAAAGCAAAAGTATCAGAATCACCGGCATCCAAGAAGAAGCATGTGTACCTTAGCAGAGAGAGAGAGAGAGAGAGAGAGAGAGAGAGATTGTTAGGTATACTCATAACAGTGTAATGGAAATACAATAATTTATTATTCCTGAGTGCAAGCAGGAACTCCACCATGACTGGCTATGGTAGCATAACTAAAAAAGATGGAACCTGAAGGAAGACAGACATGATGGCACCCTGTGATGTTGCGTAAACAGCCACTGCATTGTTAAAGGACCTGGGTGAGCATGTAGAGTGAGGGTGTGACAGCACCCCAACATCACAGTTTGCCAGAATTCTCTACGCCTGAGACCCCAGATCTTCTCCTTTACTTAATAAAAGGCTATTAACAAAATGCTTGACTAAACAAGTAAGTTTTCAGCCTTGTCTTACAAACAGAGACCGTGTCTGAGTCCCAAACTGGAAGGTTATTCCATAACTGGGGCTTTGTAACAGAAAGCTCCGCCCCTGCAGTAGTCTTCATTATTTGAGGTATCACTAAGTATCTTGCACCTTTAGGTCTAAGGTGGCGTGCCGAATCATAAACAACAAGAAGTTCACGCAGATAATGTGGCGTGAGACCATTAAGTGCTTTATAGGCTAAAAGTGGTATAATATTTTATATTCGATTCAAAATTTAACTGGGAGCCAGTGCGGTGTAAATAAGGTCGGGTTGATATGCTCATGTGTTTTGGTCCTTGAATCCTCTGTTCTCGTCAGCTATTTTTCTCTTTTTTCCTTTGGGATCCATGGCCATGACACACCCAACGGTTTGTTTACAAGAGCGACCAGCCCGGCAAAGCGTCGCTCCGAAACGTGTGTCGCAGGCTATGACGCAAATCTCCACTGTCAGAAATGATGCAATGTAGGCCTAATATTTTTATACAAATTTTTAAAACATTGGAAAATGTTAAGAATGTTTGTCAGGCTTGTTCTCCTACAGAAAACATATTAAAACAAAAAACCCTGGGAGCCACTAGAGTGGCGCTAACGAGCCGCATGCGGCTCTAGAGCCGCGGGTTGCCGACCCCTGTTCTAATCGTATGATCATTGTGTGATCAACAACGGTGTCAAAGGCTGCAATAAGATCAAGTTATACACGAACCGGTACAAGTAACACAAGCAATATAAGTAACGCAAAGTTAGTTACTTAGTTACTGACTGTCTTTTACAGACTGCACGTGTAGAACTAAGAGCTTTCTGTAATTAAGGAGACTCTCCTTCCATTCTTTTTGGAATACAATTAACTTAGTTTGACGCCATTTTCATTCTAATTTATGGGTGTTCTTGTTTGGTGTGTGTTCCATCATTAGACCAAGGGGATAATTTTTTCTCTCTCTGATTGGTTTTCTTTTAAGAGGAGATACATTATCTAGCGTTTGGCATAAATTGACTCAAAGCACTTGGAGGCTTGATCGAGTTCTGTGGGGTCTGATGGTGATCCAATCATACTTGGTAATTCTGTAAGATTATTAATGAAACTCTGAGCAGTAGTCGATGTGAGTAGTACGCTTAATGCGATAACATGGTGAGGTGTATACAGTATATATATATATATATATATATATATATATATATATATATATATATATATATATATATATATATATATATATATATATATATATTCCTTTTGGCTTTTTCCATTTTTCAGGTTTTCAGGGGTCGCCACAGTGAATTATCTGATTCGCGCATTTGATTTGGCATAGGTTTTTACGTCGGCTGCCCTTCCTGACACAACTCTTTTAGCAAGGGACAGAAACGCGCTGACAGCTTTGCAGCTACTCTTTTACGAAAGTCAGCAATGGTTCTTTTACATGCCTCTCACCATCGACAGTGACAGACATGGCTGGCCGTTGATCACCCAGTTCGCTGCACTGAGGGATACGTTTTTTTTTGTTTTTTTTAAGTCTGTTGGGTTTTTACACCTGGCTCATCAGGCCGGTGCTTATCCCCGGTTTCCATAGCGTGAAGCGACCAGGAGTTCAACTCCCCCTGGATGGGACGCTAGTCCATCGCAGGTTACCTTCCCAGTATATTTTACTGGTACCCATTTATACTGCTGGGTGAACAGAGGCACACTTGTGGTTGAAACCTTGCCCAGGGGTCTTAGCACAGTGAGGATCTCAATGGGATACGAACTCACAACCTCCCGATCATGAGCACAGCACCCTAACCACTACGCCAGCACCCTAACCATCTATCTATCTATCTATCTATCTATCTATCTATATGTGTATATATATTAGAACTAAGGGGCATTGTAAGCAAAATAAGATAATGATCTGAAATAGTTTCTGACTGTGGAACTGCGAATCTATTTTCAATATTTAATCCAAAAGTTTGTATTAAATCAAGAGTGTTGCCAACTTTATAAGTGGGTCCTATTACATTCTGATTTTACTCCTACTGAATCTAGGATTAATACAAATGCTGCTCTTAGAGGGTCCTCTGGGTTATCACAATGAATATTAAAGTCCCCAATAATTAAAGCTTCATCTAAAGAAACAACCCGGTTTGAAATTAAATCAGCAAATTCACATAAGAATTCTGAGTATTTCCCTGGGGGTCTTTAAATAATTAAAGGAATCAGCTGTGTGGGCAAATTTTTTCCAAGAATATAAGTAATGTTAGTGTATAGAATTCAAACATGTTAAATTCATTTAGGGATTTTTATATAAGGCTGAGATTATCAGTATAAATAACTGCGATGCCTCTTGCTCTGCCACTTAGACGAGGTTGGTGTATATAACTGTATCTGGTAGGACTGGCTTCATTTAATGCTACATACTCATTGAGTTTAATCCATGTTTCTGTTAAACACATTACACTAAACTCCTGATTAGTAATGATTTCATTAACAATAAGCGCTTTAGATGTAAGAGATCTAATATTTAACAACCCTATCAATGCACAAAAAGATACCTTTGCTTTTATGAATCCCATTTCCAACAGTAAAAGTCATGATTCACAAAAGGAAAAAAGCTGGACACAAGAGTGGAAAAAAGCACCGCCAGAGACATTAAACAGGCAGACCTGAAAAAGTTCTTCAATGAAAGGTGTTTCTATCATATCCAGAAATATCATCTGGATTGTTTCTTTTTTCTGACTTTAACCATTTTTTGCAGTTTGGTACTTGTGATTTTAGAGACATATATGTGAAAGAATTACAATTGAAACACAAAAGATAAAATATTTCTCTGCCTTCCTAATTCCAGAATAAAGGCATGCAAACTTTAGCACCGAGTTATCATTTGTGCAGCTGTACCATCTATTACAGCCTGGCTCTGTGTTATTAGTGTGTTACTGTGGTATTACTGTGTTACTTTATTACTGCCCTGCTACTGAATTTATTACACTGCACCCAATGTCATGCTGAAACGATGCATTCACAATTATCTTATCTTAGATTCAATAAACTAAATGTACTTTTGGTCTTCTTGTGTGAACAGATCCCCATCTTATATGGTGCACTATGATCCTGCAGAACAAGCAAGCTGTAGGTGAGATAAAAAATTTTCCCTCAACTCTGAATGCTAACTGGCATGTAGATGGCATGATTATACTTCACTCATTCATTTATTTATTTGCTATAAACCGCTGAGAGGCTGCAGCCTATCTCAGCTGACTCTGGGCGAGGACGGGGGATATTTGGAACAGCTCACCAGTTCATCACAGGGTCAACACACAGTCGAATGTGCATATCGTAGGTAACCCCTGCAAGCATATGGAGAACATACAAGCTTCACACAGAAATGCCTCCACCAAGCCCATGACTTGAACCTAGGACCTTCTTGTCGTAAGTTAGAAGTTCTTAACACTACTTTACTGTGTTGCCCACCAGCACGATTACGGTATACTGATTCTTAAAGTTAAAGACGATCCATTTTAGCCGTATCAGTACACATTCATTCATTATTCATCTTCAGCAGCCACTCCATTTTGGTCAGAGTCTTAGATTTTATGAGGTAGGACACACCTTTGATTAAATGTCAGTCCAATGCAAGGTACCAAGGGGATGGTAGACGGTCAGCTTGCTGCTATATCATGATTGTCCTTTCGAATGTCCTCGGAGACCCGTGTGCCTTAATTATTCATCAACTTTAATTCAAAAACTTGCAACCTGTTGCTGAACCCGAAGTTGTGTGGAAAATTGTATATAAAATTGAAAATAAAAGCTACACATTCACACACTTACACTAGTTAAAATTCAGTGAAACCAATCCACCTACTGGGACACAAGAGAACATGCAAAATGCTGTACCGACAGTAACCTGAGCTCAAGACCATAAAGCTGTGGCATTACAGTAATCCATTGGTTTAAATCATAGATCTATTCATGCCAAATGATATTATCCACACCAGTATGGCAGTAAAGCTAAGGGCGTTAAACAAACAGAGCGAGAGAGAGAGAGAGAGAGAGAGAGAGAGAGAGAGAGAGAGAGAGAGAGAGAGAGCATGCAGCACGAAAACAGAGAACTTGAGAGTTGTAAAAAGATTCAGGCTAAGCACCTGCATCTGGGTCAGTATTTAACAATCAAACACCTGGGCTGTATAAATATCTTCAGGGAGCAGGTATAGATTGGATATGGTAAGTATGAACAACCAGAGGAATCAGGGTTCCATAAGAGCACAGAGTAGAGAAAGCATTTTCTCAGTTATTATTAAAACTACTGAATATGTTGACTGTCTCTTATGTAATTTTCTACTAACATAAAACCTGCCTTCTTCTTTTTCTTGTGCCATGGGTATACCACCTAGCATTTTTAATTGCGGTGAAGGTGGTTCATCCTCATGCAGTAGGTGATTTGGCTCATGTTAGAGCTGTGTGTTTACATGCTAATGCACGTTGAGTCATAGTGATGGATCTCACTCTTTTTTATTATCGCCTTGCCAGAACTGGGCAAGTATCGACACATAACTGTTTCACAGTCTCTCTTTCTTCCATTCTCCATCATCCATTAATGCACTGCTTTTACTTCATCACACCCTTTCTCTGTTTTTGAAACCTCCTTCAAGGAGCTTATTTTTTTACCAGTCAGTTTGTATATTTCTTTCCTTGCAGGATTAAGCAAAAAAAATGTTAGATGCTGGTTTTCATGAGCTTTCTGGGGGGGGGGGTTGTTTATCAAGAAACTCAATTCTATTAATATTTGGCAACACACAACTCAATACAGAAAGAGCCTGGGATTTTATCTCATGACCAAATTCTTGCTGTGATGCACATGTGCTCACCACCACACCACTGTGCCACCCACAGATGAAATTAAGGATCCAGGAATTTTTAAAAAAAGATTGTTTAGCATAGGGCAATACGATGTGGTAGTAGTTAGCATATCCACCTCACAGCAACAAGTATCTGGGTATAAACACACACACACACACACACATACACACACACACACACACACACACACACTCATGCATAAACACCAATGGAAGTTTCGACCACTGGTATACTGAGTCTGTGTCATAATGCACCAGTATAAGAATGAATTCACTGATGGTGACTTTAAAGCACTTCTGTAAGTCGCTCTGGATAAGAACATCTGCTAAATGCTGTAAATGTAAATATTATTATAAAGGTCCTGGCTGGATCGCTGATCCTAAGGTTGGCGGTTCGAGTCCCACTCTCCACAAGGTTGTCACTGTCCCCCCAGTGCAGCTAACTGGGTTATCAAAGGCCGGCCATGTCTCTCACTGTCTATGGTGTGAGGCATGTAAAACAACCATTGCTGTCTTTCGACAAGAGTAGCTGCAAAGCCATCAGCGTGTTTCCGCCCTGCAATGGCCTGGCGAGCTGTCCAGGATGTACTCTGCCCTCGTCCGGAGTCGACTGGGATGGGCGCCAACCTCCCTGCAACCCTAAATAGGATTAAGCGATTACAGAAAATTAACTGATAAAGGTCCTGTATGAAGTTTGCATGTTCGCTCCATGCTTGCATGGGTCTCTATTGGGTACACCAGTTTTCTGCTACAGTCCAAAGATATGGACATTAAGGTAATTGTGTGTTCCACTTATGGAACTATTGTATGTCAGGGTTGGCTCTGTGATGGACTGGTGAGCTGTTCAGAGTGTACCTTGCCTTCACCCAGAGTTGGCTTAGATAAGCTCCAGCCTCCCATAAGCTTTGTAGGAGTGTAATAAATATAATAGTTCTTTTTTATTATTTTTTTTTTTTACATTTTTGATGATTTCTTGGTACTGTACTTTGGTTTATATGGGGATTGCTGGACTTGGTGGATTTGTGAAGGGGAGATGTGTACACCAACTGAGCCATTCCTCACCACCGTGTTCACAGAAAGATACACTCCAGTGCTGAGCAGAAAGTTCAGAGCTCTTACTGTTACCACTGAGAAATTGAAATCACTGTCTGTACTGCCTCAGGCAGGTAATTGTATACAGTTACAGATCCATTCTCTAAAATAATGGACTCTTTTGAAACAACAAAGAGGAAAATCTTCAAGATTTAGTTTTAAATTATTTGATTTTTTCCCCTCTAAGTATAAATACATGGGCAGTGGTGGTCTAGTGGTTAGGGTGCAGGAGCGCTGATCCTAAGGTTGGGGGTTCGAGTCCCCACAAGGTTGCCACTGTCCCCCCAGTGCAGCTAACTGGGTTATCAAAGGCCGGACATGTCTCTCACTGTCTATGGTGAGAGGCGTGTAAAAGAACCATTGCTGTCTGTCGTAAAGAGTAGGCTGCAAAGCCGTCAGCGTGTTTCCGACCTGGAGAGGGATGGGCTCCGCCAGGCCAAATCAGCCCAAGTCTCGCCATGAAGGCGCCCCAACGACATCCCCGGATGTTGAGGGATAAGTGAGTGAAGTGATAAATACATATTCATACTTAAAAAAACAATTAGCAAAATAAAAATATCTTATGTATTTATTTAAACAAAAGCTTATAATTTCATGTACGGGTTAACAAGATGAATCCTGTTGTTTCCTTTTCAGTAATATGATAGCTCATCACCCCTTGACAGACCTCACTGTTCCAGTAAAAAATGTTTCTCTCGGGCGCGAGCGCACGTCAAGTATCATTTACAACAGCCCACTGCCAGGTCACGGGGTCTTTCCCTGTGCTCGTAACTCATTGGCCGAATGCCTGATCAAATATTTAAATCAGTGAGCTGTGATTGGATGCGATGGCAGCAGGTTATGCAAATGAGCACCTGGTAGCGGTCTCTGGGAGAAGAGGAAAAAGCTTAAGCGGCTGTTCGAGCGGTGTTATTCGGTTTTGAGTTAACGTGAGAAACTAGTTTTTGAATACTGTTTGTATCTAGACGTGTGTCTAGGCGAGGTTTTAAAATATTTACCCTTTAAATATCATTTACTATTTAAATGTTTTACTCTTTCCGTGTCACTAGTCAGCTCGCAGTGTGATTTAAGTCGCACGCGCGTATACTGTATTTGTTTGTGCTGTTTCTGTTAAATTCCGTTATAATATCGGTTGGATTTTCAATACCTGCATTGTAATACTGAAGATTTCGGGTTCAAGCGGGATCCACGAAAACTTTTTCAAGCGGCTATCAAGCCCGAAAGCTTCTCGTCGTTTGGTTTGCCTTTTCGGTAAGTAATGTGAACTATTTTTATCCGCTCACACACCGTCTGCTAATGTGTGTAATTCGGGATTGTATTATAAATCTACACACACTTCCAGTGTATACACCACACTTTGTTTGTTTGTGCTGCTGTGGTGGATTCGGTGTTCTGTTCGGGTTGAGCAGTTGTTGCTCGAACTGTTGATGTAGTTATCACGAGAGAGATCACGCATGGGCTGAGACCGCTCTCTCTCGCGCGCGCTCTACTTTCCTGTGTAAATTTTATGTCCCTTAACTACAAAAAATTGCCTTTTGCTATTGCGAAAATTATTTTCATCTAATGTGTCCGATCCATGTGAGTATAGAGAGGGTTAAAGGCTTTGTCCAGGGACCCAACAGTAGTGGTGCTGGGGGTCAAAACACAGATACCTTAAGCACCATCACCACATATAATAATAATAATAATAATAATAATAATAATGAACATTATTGAAGCACTGAGGTGTGTGGTTATGTCTTGCCTCCTTTCTTGGCGTCAGTGTCTCTCTGTTGGTGTGTGTGTGTGTTTGTCAGAGAGAGAGAGAGAGAGAGACTGACTGACTGCCTGCCTGAATGCTGGACGGCGGCCACGAAGAGCTTGAGCTGTTTGTTTGCCTGTAAAACTGCAAAGTGTTCAAGTTCCTCTCCCTCTCATACACTCACCTAGTTCCCAGAGCTGCTGCTGCTTTTTCTTTTTCAGGGGTCGCCACAACGAAGGATTCGCATGTTTGATTTGGCAGAGGTTTTTACGTCGGATGCCCTTCCTGACACAACCCTTTAGCAAGGGGCAGAAACACACTGACAGCTATGCAGCCTACTCTTTACGAAAGTCAGCAAGGAATGGTTCTTTAACATGAAGCTCTCACCATAGGCAGTCAGAGACATGGCCAGCCTTTGATAACCCAGTTAGCTGCACTGGAGGGGATGACTTGTGACTTGTGGAGAGTGGGACTCGAACCCCCAACCTTAGGATGAGCGATCCAGCACCTTTTACCACCAGGCCACCACTGTCCCATCTAGTTCCCAGAGCATGGTTTCATAACAGCAGCACATGCACATCTCTAGTAATGACATGAGATAATTAGTTCTCATACACCTGCCATGTCTCCAATAAACTAGTGTAATTTTTTATTTAAGGGTCCACTGTTCATTTCACATTTTGGTATTAATCTTCTGAGGCACTGCATCTTGATGAAATCCGAGCAAAGATTTCATGTGAGTGTTAATTACCCCAACAACATCTTCAGGAATTTTGACATGCCTGGGGAAATGCTGAATCATCTTTTTTAATTTGAACACAAGTTTAGGTTGAGATGCATCCTGTTAATCCACTAGTAATCCAAGTCAAGACAGATTGGAATTACATTTCCTGAAATGAACAGCTCAATGGGAATGAAAGCCCTTTTCTAGGTTCTGTTCATGGGGCAGCCATGGTCTCATGCAGGGGTCGGGAACCTCTGGCTAGTGAGCCAGATGTGGCTCTTTTGATAAATCAGATAAATTTTGATAAATCAGGTGGCCTTTCTTAACAGAATAACGAATACATAATTTCACTATCATTTAAATAAAAATACAAAAAAAGCCATCAAATAAAACAAAAACAGATGAATAAATCTCGCACATCTAAATCTATACTTTTTTTTATCTATACGCATTTAAATCTATATTTTCAATGCCACGTAACTGTGGTGCGCCTATCCTTTCTGTACACCAGTATGCGAGTGGGTCCGATACCTTGAACTCTAATTTTATTGGATTGTAACAACAGCCACAGACTGCGCGTGTTGTTTTCCCTCGTTTTTGATCAGCTCATTTGCACGAAGCCAATCACAGCTGGCAAGCAAACACAAATGGACAGACATGGAAAAACTTCAACCCGCAGACCAGCTGATTGCCAAAACTTGGGACGTGCTTCCTGTCACATACCAAACACTGCAGCATTTGAGTCCTGTCATATTGACCATGTTTGGCTCTACATATGCACGAGAGCAATCCTTCTCACCTGAAAAACATCAAGACCAATCTGCAGTCATGTTTAACAGATGGAAGCCTAAACGCCTGCATGAAGCTGAACCTTAGCACGTATCAACCAGACTGCAAAACCATGCGGCACCAGAAGTCGCATTAATAGCAAAAAGTACTTTTCTTATTATTAAATAACTTTGTTATGACAATGTCGTTTAAAACCAGAGTCTTATTATACTCTCAAATTGTTGGTCTTCTTTTTCAATTTAGTTGTACAATAGGCCCTCGACATTCGCATGGGTTCAGTTCCGAGCCCTCCTGCGAATCGAGATAATCCACGAGTTCTGTACCCGGAAGTAAAACCCCATGTATCACGTCACATGCGCGATTGAGCAGCTGGTAGTAGAATACTATGTATCTAATGTATCTATTACATGCGCTAAAACATGCTTCTTATACACATTCTATAGACAGTCTTACTCATTAATACAGTATTAATGTAGTAAAATATAGTAATGATTAAGAAAAACTTTTCAATTTTTACTCTTATTTTTATTGAATATAAACATTGTACAGCATATACTGTTGTAAAGCACTCATTTTAAAGTCTTTTTCAATTATTATTCCAGTAGAGGAACTAAGTTAATTCTGAGAATGTTTGTTCGTGAGATTATCCGACTACTCCAACTTCAATGTAAAAGGACATGAAGAGTACTGTAATAAAGTTTATCCTTTTGGTATCGTTTGTTAAACATGCTACAGAACATAAAATCTCACCCATAATCATGAACTTGGGTACTGTACTGGAATAATAATTGAAACGGATTTTAATACAACAGTTCAGAGAAAACCATCGTTTCTCAGGAGAAAGTCTTATTTCTTCAGAAGAGACATCCAGCGTTTTCTATCACTTAGCCAGAGAACACACATAGCATTTGAGTGGTATCATAGAGCGTAACTGGTAATTAAAACACACACAAAAAAGAGGCTCATTGACAACTTGTGCACGAATGAGAAAAAAGGGGTGGGACATCAGCTCAACAAATCAGGAGAAAGGAGGAATTTGAATCACGTGCCGGTTGCCTACTCAAACCTTGGGTGCAAAACCGCGAATAGTCAAGGGCGTACTGTATTCAGTATTTAGGGAAAAAAAAAAAAAAAAAAAAAAAAAAAATATATATATATATATATATATATATATATATATATATATATATATACACACACACACACACACACACACTAGTATATATGGCTCTCAGAGAATTAGATTTTAAAATACGTTTTTTTTTTTGGTCTCTCTTAGTCAAAAAAGTTCCCAACCCCTGGTCTAATGGTTAGAGAAGCGTTTTTGGGACTGAAAGATGCCAGTTCGAGTCATTTTGTGTCGGTGGGGGTAGTGAGTAACACTTCACAGCTTCATGTGGTACAGTAGCTCAATGGTTAAGCGTCTAGGTTACTGATCTATAGGATGGGGGTTCAAACCCCAGTACTGCCAAACTTCAACTGTTGGGCCATTGAGAAAGGCTCGTAAGTTTAAATAAATAAATAAAAATATTCTGGATAAGGGTATCCGCTAAATACTGTGAATGTAAGTGTCCTTGAGCAAGGCACTGAATCTTAAACTGGGCACTGTAATGTGACTTATGTTATGTTATCCAGACTGTACTGATTTTTTATGTGTAAATTCCAGATGTCTCTGTGAAGGAAGCAGTGATTTGATGATGGATCCTTGTGTCAGGGTTTTTTTTGAACAACTTGGATTGCTTTGGTGTAATAATGGCCTTAGTTGTGAAAAGCGGACGAACAGGGACTTGAATTGTTCAAATAGATTCATTGGATTATGAGTGTGTAAGATTCGGAGACATGGCTGGATGAATTAGCTGAAAGTCTAGGTGGCTGATGTTTGTGAAGAACAACTGCCTGATTGACTCCCTAAAGGCCAGGTCACCGGACACCAGAACACCAAAAGCAAGCATAATACTGTTAATACGTTGAGCAAATATCACTGAATTAACCTGGGTTTCTGTTGAACTTCTCTTGATTGAGTGTGTATAGGTGACATTCATATCGTGATAAATTAGATAATGCGTATGGCCAGTGATGGTGTAGTGGTTAAGGCTGTTGATCCAAAAGTCAGTGGTTCAATCCTCACTGTCAGCACTGTTGTGCCCTTGAACAAGACCCTTAACCCTTAATTGCTTAATTGTATATAAAAACTAATTGTAAGTCGCTCTGGATAAGAGTGTCTGCCAAATGCTGTCGTGTTTTGATAAACATTGTTTATCCTTCTTTTTTCATTTTCTCCCCTAATTGAGTCATATCCAATTCCCACCCATCAAGTATTGCCTTTCCTATCACCAGCCAGGGAAGGGTGCAAGCATGCACACACACCACCTCCATCACATGAAATGTTAGCTACCCGCCTCTTTTTCGAATTGCTACGCATGCATATTTGGGGTGGTCTAATGCATTTGGAGGGAAGGTGCCATCTGCCCCTAATATGAATGAGCTCACAGACACCCATGATTGGTGTCGCAATTGATGTGACAGTGTAACATACCTCCCAATGGTGAGAGCTTGGACAATAGGTTCCTGTGGATGCCCAATCACGGATGGTATTAATCTGCATTCGAACTTGCGATCTCTGGGGTCAATAGTCACATGTGTTGATGTGCCACTCGGGAGCCCTACATTGTCCTATTTCATTTTTTTTTTTTTAAATCAGAGACAAATTAAACATGCACTTCATGACATTGGTACACATTCATCACTATTTTTTTCTTACATTCACTACTGAATGATTTCTAATAGTTACTAAATTAGATAGAAAAAAAAAAATACATTTCTTAATTTCATCATGCTATGTATCTGAAATCAGAAAAGAGGTTTCTGAATGTTTTATATAAGGGTTGACCCCCATTTACCCTTACTCTTAGAGTTATAAAAATCATAATTTTCTAGCTTTATTTATTTTTTTTCCAACCAATTTTCTCTATTTTTCCACACATCCAACCCAAGAAGCGATACTTTTTCTATTAAACCACAAGTACCAACCAGAAAGAACAAGACAAGTGTGTGTTTTCCCCACGTTACGTGACACAAGCCGAATGTATGCATATTGAGGGGTGCCCCTTGGAGGAATACAATATTTGTTTTTTCTTGTGTTCATGAGCTCAAAGACACCCATGATTGGCTAGTGGTGTATGTGAGTGAGAGGGAAGAGATGCGGTTCTTTAGCCAGTTAACTGACATTGGCTCCTGGGCACGGATGGTTGCATGCATCAATAGAGGCTTGAACATATAAACTATGATGTGATAGTGGTGCATATTTTATATTACTAAAAAAATCGGAAATCCCATGCTTTTATTGCTGACCATATTTTGTGCTATTCTTTGTGACCCCCAGGAGGTGGGGGGTCTTTCTCTACAGTTATAGCAGATTACGATTAAATACAGTGGTACCTTGACTTACAAGTGTCTTTTATAACAAATTTTCCATGATACGAGCTTCAATCCCACCAAAAATCTGGCCCATCCAACGAGTAAAATTTTGATTTGAGTTCTTCTGGGGAAATGGCTTTTAGGGCCGATTAGCCTTGCATTCTTCCGTGTGTATTCTTCTGTGCTCTGAGAACACCTTGTGCCGTGCTTCTCAATTATTTTCTGCGATGCCCCCTATAGGAAGAAACAAAAACATTTCACGCCGCCCCGAGCGCCCCATGTGTGACTATAGTGTTTACTGAACTTCATGTTGTTTGCTTGGTGCTTTTTTCCTACACTATAGAGAACTCAGTGAGGGCACCACTGCCACCTATTGTACAAGATGTGCAATTACACTTAAGTCTAGTAAAGTATGGTAAAAAA
This sequence comes from Plotosus lineatus, assembly GCA_024760905.1. Classification (NCBI taxonomy): domain Eukaryota; kingdom Metazoa; phylum Chordata; class Actinopteri; order Siluriformes; family Plotosidae; genus Plotosus; species Plotosus lineatus. The sequence goes on along the minus strand of CM045728.1, from coordinate 55,250,995 downwards.
GCATGTGCCCTTGGGTAATAGGTGCCCCCTGGCATCATACCGTGTCCCCCAGGGGTGGCGCACTCCACTATTTGAGAAGCACTAGCCTTGTGAGAGCTCACCACAAGCCTTTCCTTGCTGGCATTCGTTGTGTGCACATGCACAAAAACTCTCCTCCTCTGTTACGCACCAACTCCTGCCTGCCCACGTGACATCTTCTCCGCAGTCGATGATCGGAAGGGTTAGTTGACTTATTGATTGTTCTTGTTTTATTTATTATTTATTATTAATGTTAATGTACATGTATTATTATTATTATTAATAATAATAATAATAATAGTAATAATAATACATATGAATTGTTTTTACATGTTTCTTTACTATATTAGGTCAAATATACATGTTTGGGTCAGGTCATGAGTTTGGGATGGGGTTGGAACGGATTAATTGGTTTTCTATTATTTTCTAGGGGAATTTTTGGTTTATCAAACGAACATTTTGACTTATGAGCTTGCCCTCGGAACGGACTAATTTCAGAAGTCAAGTTACCACCGTATGTTTCAGTGATAGATTTTTTTTCACCTGATTTTCCTTTTCCAAGAGTTTAATTTCAAAGAGGGTGGAATTTGTACAAGGTCATGATCTTTTACTCCCTTCTCAAACAGAGCAAGAACATTTTTTTATACACTGTTGGGAATTAAGCATCAGAAAGAGTAAGTAAATGGCTCTGATTAAGCTTCTCGATGTGGAATATTAAGCTCAGGAAGCTACTGATAAGGTTTGATTAGATTTGGTGCAGGTGCTTCATATCCCAGACACGACTGTCGAATTCAGTCAGGAAGTTCGAAACCATCATTCTGATGTGAACTTGGAGAATCAGTCATCAAATCAGTAGCTGCTTTATATAGTCTTTAATGCTGGTGTGGCGTTAAGGGGGGACAAACTTCAGTGACTTTAGTACTGCAGATGTTTTCACATCACTCCTCATTTCTTTCATCGTTACCATGTTATCTCAGATTACCGGTGACCTAAAGGAGTCAATAAATGTGGACGTGCCGTCCGTTTCCTTGTTGCATTACGTATACTCCTAATGCATTGTATCCCATCATAAATCAGTCTAGCTCTATCTTTTGTCCTCTTGGCACTCCCTTACTTTCTCCATTCCAAACTGCCCCTGCTTTGGTACCGCCATAAATCATTCAACCATCACAGCATGCTAACTGGTCTGTTTTCTGTACCTCCCTGTTGCTTTCTATCTTATGAGGGTCGACAGTTCTGTGCATCTACATGTTTGTCTGTCATTCTAAATTATTTAGATTTAGAAGCACTGCGAGGGTGTGTATTTGGATTAGGGCTGCAACTAATGATTATTTTAATAATCAATGAATCGATCAATTATTTTTTCGATTAATCGGAAGAGTACAAACATTTTAAAATTCGCATTTCTTCTTTTCCTTTCATCTTTTCTATTTTTCAGGGGTTGCCACAACGGATCATCTGATTCGCTTATTTGATTTGGTTTTTATGTCGAATGCCCTTCCTGACACAACCCTTTTTAACAAGGGGCAGAAACGCACTGACGGCTATGCAGCCTACTCTTTATGAAAGTCAGCAATGGTTCTTTTACATGCCTCTCACCATAGACAGTGAGCGACATGGCCGGCCTTTGATAACCCATTAAAAAATAGACCATTTGTTTTAAAATTGCCAGTCCAGAGTGTCCAGTCATTTGTTAATTCTGTGATAGGTAATCATAGATCAACATATTCATTATAAAAAAAAAAAAGAAAATAATATATATATAGACGCTCCCCAACTTATGTTTTTAATTGGTTCTGGACGGCTGAACGTAAATTGAAAGTGAACGTAAGTTGTTACGGTGACGTATGACGTGTGGCGTATGACGTTCATACTGTACTATACATCCATAAATACCATTACTGTATCTCATAAAACACCCCTAAATCAATTATTATAAACATAACATTGTAAAATAATATCAACATTAATTTCAATATGTCACTTATTTATACCGAGTTACTTTACATGAAGCTTAAAAACAGTCAATCAACGCTTACAATATGTGAAGCGCTCAATACCGAAAGTAGTGTACTTGCTGTGGGTTATACGGACTTACGGTCTTTCAAGTGCACAAGGGTGCCGTTGAATTCGTTTAGAACACAACCTGCACTGATTCAAAGTGGAGCAAGGTCAGCAAAGTGGAGAGCTCTTTCTTTTGTGAAAGTAAGTAAGCAAACTTTATCCAAGCGCTGCATACAGAGAACAAGTACAAATCCTAATGAATATTGATGTAAAAATACGTATACACTCTTAGGATTCTGCTAAAAGATAAATATCTGTAATTGTTCTGTAATTTGTGGATTCGGGTTTTCATTTTACAACTCTCTTTGCTTAACTGAGTATGCATGGTAACGATCTGAGCAGATAGTTAATTCATCTCTGTGTATGAGACTTGCACCCATGCTAGTATGCTTGCACTTCTGACCAACCATATTTGCTTAGGGTTACAAAAGTCTGCAAAACAGTGTAAACACAAAGATCACAGAGATGACATCTTAACACGCTATATAACTGATATATATATATATATATATATATATACACACTCAGTCTGTAGTTTGTAAACAATGAATGCAGCGTCATTGCGTCATTACGTCAGCATACCATGTAAGTACGTCTAAACTCAAAATTTGACTTTTTTTGAAAAAAAAAAACAACGTAAAATCGAAAAACAAAACATAAAACAGATGAACGTAAGTCGAGGAGCGTCTGTATAGACACACACACACACTCACACCGTATTCGACGTGATAAGTGCCCAGGGCGCTTAAAAAAATGGGAGTGGGTGGGCGCTTATTAAAATGTTACCAACGGAGTGGAAGGGTAAGTGTTTATTACCATCGAGGTGGAAAACTTGTATAATAACAGAACAATAAAAGAGTTTTACTTGTATGTGTGTTATTAATTTTCTGGAGTCAACCAAACTACTTACATGAAAGCTGAAAATAAACAGAAAACAGCATAAATAAAAAAAGACTTTTCCTTCTCTTACTTTTCCCTCCTAGTGCTTTTCCCTTTAAACGATTCCTTTAAACGATTCCTTTAAACATTTCCTTTAAACATTTCCTTTAAACGTAAAATGGGCCAATCAACACGAACATAAACAAAAGCACATGGCCAGGAACGTCTTTAAATTTATGAAGTTCGTGAGCAGGAGAATCAAATACTTTTCATTATTTCTGATAGGTCCATATCTGGCTCATCGCTCCATTCATTCAGAGCATCCGATAGATTTGCTGTAACAGTTTCTAATGGTTCATCGGTTGTTGGACATTTACCAAGAGAACAAAGCAAAATATTTCCTGTTTTTTAAAGCACGGCGGAACAATCAAATGTGTTGTTATTGATGAATATTATAGACATTCCCCTGTGGCAGGGGGTCTTGAAATACCGTGTGAACTCACTTTTTCAGGCAGTGACCGCCTCATTTTATGGTTACAGAGACTGATCAAATAAAATTGGTAAGTTTGATCTACGGTTTTGCTCCCAGTACACATGGGTGGTTATTAGACGTAACATCAAAAACACGGGGTGGGGTGGTAGGGGCTTATTGGAGCAGCACGCTTAGTATGTTGAATACGGTGTGTGTGTGTGTGTGTGTGTGTGTGTGTGTGTGTGTGTGTGTGTGTGTGTGTGTGTGTGTGTGTGTGTGTATATATATATATATATATATATATATATGTGTGTGTATACATTTATACACACAAATTATTTATTGATATAATTTTATACATGCTATCACATAATTACATGCCATCTATCTATCTATCTATCTATTCCTTTCGGCTTTTCCACTTTATTAGGAGTCGCCACAGCAAATGATTCGCATGTTTGATTTGGTATAGATTTTTACATCAGATGCCCTTCCTGACACAACTCTTTAGCAAGGGACAAAAACATGCTCACGGCTTTGCAGCTACTCTTTATGAAAGTCAGCAATGGTTCTTTGACATGCCTCTCACCATAGACGGTGAGAGACATGGCCGGCCTTTGATAACCCAGTTAGCTGCACTGGGGGGACAGTGACAACCTTGTGGAGAGTGGGACTAGAACCCCCAATCTTAGGATCAGCGATCCAACACCCTTTACCACCAGGCCACCACTGCCCTTATTTATAATTATAATACTACTTATGATTAAATGCTGTATGGTTCTCAAATGCTGACTTAATTTTAGCTAATTTTTATGCAAATTGTGTATTCTAAAGAATCAGTAGAGGTGTTTTGTTCTACACTCTATTAGCATTGCCAAATTGCAAATCATGAAAGAGGTCTATTGCTTCTATAAATAATACAGCAATTTTCAGCACTCAACATGAGTTTTTAATGCTAATGTAAAGAAATAATAAATGCTAATGACGAGAGGCTCCTGGGTATGACGTTAAACTGCACCCCAGCGTTCAACTGGCCTGGTTGATAGCACTCCGACAAAGGGCCCTGTCAGGGTTACGGCAAAGCTCTGGGCAGCAGCAGAGTGGATTGCTTCTGTGGGTATTGTTAGTTCAACTGCCTGTTCAGCCACAGAACATTATGCCTGGCATAATCATCATAAGCAGAGGTAGGATCAACCATCTTAAGCTAGTAGAGTACTGCGACCACAGAAGGCAGTTGGCAGACCATCGTGGGATATTTCTTCTGCTTTCTTAGTCAAAATGAATCATACACAAGGAAGTCATAACATCAACAGTGTAAATAGGATTTCAGGAATTTCCTTGCAGGATCTTTCACCCGGTAGGGAGGAGTTGCTTACACAGTACACTCCAGACTGCCATCATACTACTGTGTCCATGAATCATCAGTCTTTACGAATTTGAACATGAAATGTTCGTACGATGTACCAAGGTGATAAGCTTGATAATGTCATCCATGAAATTCAGCTTCTCCATCTTGATGTTCCTTGGATGCAGTTAAGTTCGGTGGACCAAATCTGGTAAGATCAAGTTGAACAATACTACGGTTGTGTATTCTCGAGATGAGACACTTCATGTTGGAGGAATAGGAATAGGAATCCTGAGTCACGAAGCATCTGCTGCAATGATGGATTATTGGGCTGTTTCAGATTGGGTTATTCTGGTGAAGTTGCAAGCAAAGCCTTTCAACATTAACATCATTCACGTGTACACACCAGCTAGCACTAGTTCAGAAGTAATGGAAAAGTTTTGTGCAGATTTAGACAAAGTAATGAAAGAATGCAAATCTAAAGAGGTCAAAGTTGTTATGGGAGACTTAAATGCCATTGTAGGGGAAAGGAGGTACCAAGACAGTTGGACTTGGACTGAGAAACACATATTGCAAACAGAATTTACAATGAAGGACGTTTTCCAATTGAGATGGACAGTATTCATAGCAATACCAAAGAATCCAGTAGCGACCAGATGTGAAGAGTGGTTATCATGCAATCAGTGAAAGAAATGGATGGATTTTGAATCGGAGGAGTCAACACAACAAATGTCAGATATGCAGATGACACTGTGGTCATCAGTAACCCAGGAAAATCTGCAGAATCTCATGAATGTTATTGTCGAGGAACGGTTTGCTAATAAACAGCAAGAAGTCTTTTTGTCTTGTCTTTTAAAAAACATCCCCAGTTCCACAATGTAGTTTGCAGGTGAATGGAGAAACACTTGAACAGGTTACATAATTTACATACCTGGGCAGTACAGTATCTTAAGATTTGAGATGTGAAAAAGAGATCAAGTGACGGATTGGAATTGCAAAAACTTCTTTCAAGAACATGGAAAGAGTACCGACAACAAGGTAAATAAATCGCCCCACGAGACAAAGATTGTTACGTTGCTATGTATGGTCCACACTTCTGTTCAGTTCATTTTCTGTAACTGCTTAATCCTTATTAGGGTTGCGGGAAGGCTGGCACCCATCCCAGCCGACTCTAGGCAAGGGCAGATTACACCCCGGACAGCTTGTCAGGCCATTGCAGGGTGGAAACACGCTGACGACTTTGCAGCCTACTCTTATCGAAAGTCACAAATGGTTCTTATACAGGCCTCACACCATAGACAGTGAGAGACATGGCTGACCTTTGATAACCCAGTTTAGCTGCGCTGGGGTGACAGTGACAACCTTGTGGAGAGTGGGACGTGAACCCCCACCCTTAGGATCAGTGATCCAGCGCCCTATACCACTAGGCCACCACTGCCTGAGCCACACGTCTATATTGATTTGAATGCTGGACTTTGAACAAGACCATGCAACAGCATTTGGAAGCTGCTAATATGTGGTTTGTACATATAGGATGATGAGAATACCATGGACGGATCATGTAAGCAACAAAGATGTCCTTGCTTGAAAGAGCCAAGTCATCCCGTACCTTACTTCGTACTATTGCAACTTGACAAATATGCTTCTTGGGTCACGTACTTTGTAAGAATGCTCTTGAGAAAGTTGCCCTTACTGGGGCAGTGGAAGGACGGAGAGCACATGGACGTCAACGATTGACTTGCCTTTCCTGGCTCAGTGATGTCACTGGCACAAGGCCTCTTGACCTCATATGCCTATGCAAACAAAGGGAAGAAAACATTTTGATAGTCAACAGCAGATTCTGACAAGCCACTCCAATGGATGGAATGAAGACAGCATGACAAACAACCTTAACATTTCAAATAATTTAATTAACTTTTGCAATTGTACAACATTTTGGCCCGCGCAGTCCGGTAAAGGTTAAACAACCTTGCTAGGAACATGACAGCTGCCATCTTGACTTGACGGACCTACTTTAGATCACGTGACAAGCAAACATGCTTGTGTATTACTACTTTTAGCTCATTAGCTGCTCAGTCCGACTGCTGAGGTTATTTCTCAATGAACGGAAACAGCGGAATGAGCCGATTCATTGCATTTTAACTTTTCATAACACACACACACACACACACACACACACACACATATATATATATATATATATATATATATATATATATATATATATACACACACACACACAAAACAGAATAAATTTAGGATTCTGTCATCAATTACCCTGCTGATGGACCGGGTTCCTCATCAATAATAATTCCTACATGTTTTCTTTTAAAATGCTCCCATGTCACTGTTGAGCTCGCGTCCCAAACCATCTCACTTTTTACAGAGCCTGCTGCATTCAACACATTTTTGGGGACTAGGGAGATTAAAATGCTCCCAAACTTTTGAAGATTTTGGTCGAACATTTTTTTTCCATCCCGGTGCCACTGGCAGTCGACTGAGCCATGTTTTGTAATGTTTATGAGGATGCGAGGCGCTCGTATGACATGTCCGTTCAACTCCGCACTGAGTGACACTCGTCTGTAGTGGCTGACTTGCGCAATAATCACGAGACTTATTGATAATGAGATTTGTTGCCAACACTTTTAATAATTGATTTTTATCAATTTTATTGATTTGTTGTTGCAGCACTAATTGGGATGAGCTTTCCATTCGGGACAATGAATCTTTAATATCTTAATATCTTTAATCTAAACAGCAGAACAAAAGTTGTTCATAATCTTCTTCTTCTTCTTTTCCTTTCGGCTTTTCCCTTCAGGGGTCGCCACAGCGAATCATCTGCCTCCATCTCACCCTATCCTTTGCATCTTCTTCTCTTACACCAACGACCTTCATGTCTTCCTTCACCACATCCATGAATCGTCTCTTTGGTCTTCCTCTAGGCCTTTTGCCTGGTAGTTCCAGCCTCAGCATCCTATTACCAATATACTCACTATCCCTCCTCTGTACATGTCCAAACCATCTCAATCTAGCCTCTCTGACTTTGTCTCCAAAGCGTCTTACATGTGCTGTCCCTCTGATGTGCTCATTCCTAATCCTATCCATCCTCGTTACTCCCAAAGAGAACCTCAACATTTTCATCTCTGCTACCTCCAACTCTGACTCCTGTCTTTTCCCCAGGGCCACTGTTTCTAACCCATACAGCATCGTTGGCCTCAACACCGTCTTGTACACTTTTCCTTTCATTTTTGCCGATACCCTCCTATCACACATCACACGGACACTTTTCTCCAACCATTCCAACCTGCCTGCACTCGCTTCTTGACCTCTTTTCCACACTCTCCATTGCTCTGGATTGTTGAGCCTAAGTACTTAAAATCCTCCACCTTTCTTATCTCTGCTCCCTGTAATCTCACCGTTCCTCTTTGGTCCTTGGCATTCATGCACATGTATTCCTGTCTTACTGAGGCTAATCTTCATTCCCCTCCTTTCCAGGGCATACCTCCCACCTCTCTAGATTTTCCTGCACTTGTTCTCTGCTCTCACTACAGATTACAATGTCATCTGCAAACATCATAGTCCATGGGAATCTTGTCTAACCTCGTCTGTCAGCCTGTCCATCACCATAGCGAACAAGAAGGGGCTGAGAGCTGACCCTTGATGCAGTCCCACCTCCACCTTGAACTCTTCTGTCACACCGACAGCACACCTCACCACTGTCTTACATCTCTCATACATGTCCTGCACCACTCTAACATACTTCTCTGCCACTCCAGACTTCCTCATGCAATACCACAGTTCTTCTCTCGGCACCCTGTCATATGCTTTCTCCAGATCCACAAAGGCACAATGCAGCTCCGTCTGACCTTCTCTGTACTTCTCTATTAACATCCTCAAGGCAAACACTGCATCTGTGGTGCTCTTTCTGGGCATGAAGGCAAGCTGTTGTTCACAAATGCTGACTTCTGCCCTTAGTCTAGCTTCCACTATTCTTTCCCATAACTTCATCATATGCCTCATCAACTTTATCCCTCTGTAGTTGCCACAACTCTGCACGTCTCCCTTGTTCTTAAAAAGGGGCACCAGCACACTTCTCCTCCATTCCTCTGGCATCCTCTCACTCTCTAAGACCTTGTTAAATGTTCTTGTCAGAAAATCTACTGCTACCTCTCCTAGACACTTCCATACCTCCACCGGTATGTCATCAGGACCAACTGCCTTTCCATTCTTCATCCTCTTCAATGCCCTCCTCACTTCACCCTTACTAATCTTTGCTACTTCCTGGTCCTCAACAGTCACCTCTTCTCCTCTTTTTTCTCTCTCATTTCCTCATTCATCAGCTCTTCAAAGTACTCTTTCCATCTTCCCAGCACACTTCTGTCATCAGTCAATACATTTCCCTCTCTGTCCTTTATCAATCTAACTTGCTGCACGTCCTTCCCATCTCTATTTCTCTGCTGTGCCAACCTGTATAAATCATTTTCTCCCTCCTTACTTTCCAACCGAGCATACAAGTCATCAAGCCAGCGCTCTGTTTGGCCTTTGACACTGCTACCTTTGCCTTCACGCTTTCGTCTCCCTGTACTCCCTGTTTACTCTCTTCGGTTTGTCAATGTCCCACTTCTTCTTAGCTAATCTCTTCCTTTGTACACACTCCTGCACTTCCTCATTCCACCACCAAGTCTCATATCTACTTTCCTTCCAGATGACACACAAGTATTCTCCTACCTGTGTCCCTGATCACATTCGCTGTAGTTGTCCAGTCATCTGGAAGCACTTCCTGACCACCCAAAGCCTGTTTCAACTCCTCCTTGAAGACAACCCGACACTCTTCCTTTTTCAACTTCCACCACTTTGTCTTCTGCTCTGCCTTTGCCTTCTTCACCTTCCTCACCATCAGCATCATCCTGCACACCACCATCCTATGCTGTTTGGCAACACTCTCACCGCTACTACTTTGCAGTCACTGACTTCCTTTAAATTACATCGCCTGCACAAGATGTAGTCTACCTGTGTGCTCCTACCTCCACTTTTATAAGTCACCCTATGCTCCTCTCTCTTCTGGAAGAAAGTATTCACCACAGCCATTTCCATCCTTTTTGCAAAATCTACCAACATCTGTCCTTCTGCGTTCCTGTCCTGGATACCAAACCTACCCATCACTTCCTCGTCCCTCTGTTTCCTGCACCAACATGTCCATTGAAGTCTGCCCCAATAACCACTCTTTCACCTCTGGGGGTACTCTGCATCACTTCATCTAACTCCCTCCAGAATCTCTCCTTCTCTTCTCGCTCACATCCTGTCTGTGGGGCATAAGCACTAACAACATTGACCATCACACCTTTAATTTCTAACTTGAGACTCATCACTCTGTCTGACCTCTTTTCACTTCTAGAACATTCCTGGCAAACTCCTCCTTCAAGATGACTCCGACTCCATTTCTCTTCCCATCCACACCGTGATAAAACAGCAAACCCTGCTCCTATGCTTCTAGCCTTGCGACCTTTCCACCTGGTCTCCTGAACACACAGTATGTCCACCTTCCTCCTCTGCATCATGTCAGCCAGCTCTCTACCTTTTCCTGTCATAGTTCCAACATTCCAAAGTCCTACTTTCCAGTCCTAGGCTCATGCCTTTCCTCTTCTCTCTCTGGCAACGGACACGCCTCCCGCCTCTCCTTCTTCGACGTCTTCGACCAACAGTAGTCCAATTTCCATCAGCACCCTGTTGGTTGACGGCACTGATGGCGGTCGTTGTTAACCCGGGCCTCGACCGATCCGGTATGTCATTCTTTCTTGTGATTCGCATAGTTTATTTGGCATTTGTTTTACGCCGGATGCCCTTCCTGACGCAACCCACTGCATTTATCCGGGCTTGGGACCGGCGTGAGGGAGAGACACTGGTTTGTGCCCCCCCCTCACGGCTGCATTAAAAAAAGTTGTTCATAATAATTATAGTTTTATGGTGTGCATGAAGAGCTAAAATAATGCTTAATGCCAGAAGGCATCCTACTGTTTTGATGTTGCATCACTCTGCTTTAACTGGCACATAATAGATAGAAAATGAGTGTAACAGCAACGTCACATGTGATCTCTAATGGAAATGTTGTTAAGGTGATCTGTACAATATTAGGTGGTGCTCCTTCAGCACTACAGCTCAGTTAGTAAATATATTTATAATTCACACACAGTATATGTTTCCCACACAGATCGAAGAAGCATGTTTATATTTCAGAGAGTTTAAAATGGACATGAGATAAAATATCAGAGTCATTAAGTAAATAAGATTCATCAGCATGAAGAGGGAAGCTGACCCTGCCCTCCTTCGTACAATCATAGGTAAGGAAGTACATCAGTGAAACTACTGCAAAAAAGCACAAACTGAGAATATACTAGTCCTTCTCAAAAAATTAGCATGTGATAAAGTTCATTATTTTCTTTAATGTACTGATAAAAATTAAACTTTCATATATTTTAGATTCACTGCTCACCAACTGAAATATTTCAGGTCTTTTATTGTTTTAATACTGATGATTTTGACATACAGCTCATGAAAACCCAAAATTCCTATCTCAAAAAATTAGCATATCATGAAAAGGTACTCTAAACGAGCTATTAACCTAATCATCTCAATCAACCAATTAACTCTAAACACCTGCAAAAGATTCCTGAGGCTTTTAAAAACTCCCAGCCTGGTTCATTACTCAAATCCGCAATCATGGGTAAGACTGCCGACCTGACTGCTGTCCAGAAGGCCATCGTTGACACCCTCAAGCAAGAGGGGAAGACACAGAAAGAAATGTCTGAGAGAATAGGCTGTTCCCAAAGTGCTGTATCAAGGCACGTCAGTGGGACGTCTGTGGGAAGGAAAAAGTGTGGCAGAAAACGCTGCACAACCAGAAGAGGTGACTGGACCCTGAGGAAAATTGTGGAGAAGGGCCAATTCCAGACTATGGGGGACCTGTGGAAGCAGTGGACTGGGCTGTTGCTCAGTGGACTGGAGTGGGCTACAGGTGCCGCATTCCCCAGGTCAAGCCACTTTTGAACCAGAAACAGCGGCAGAAGCGCCTGACCTGGGCTACAGAGAAGCAGCATTGGACTGTTGCTCGGTGGTCCAAAGTACTTTTTTCAGATGAAAGCAAATTTTGCATGTCATTCGGAAATCAAGGTGCCAGAGTCTGGAGGTAAGACTGGGGAGAAGGAAATGCCAAAATGCCTGAAGTCCAGTGTCAAGTATCCACAGTCAGTGATGGTCTGGGGTGCCATGTCAGCTGCTGGTGGTGGTCCACTGTGTTTTATCAAGGGCAGGGTCAATGCAGCTAGCTATCAGGAGATTTTGGAGCACTTCGTCTCCATAAAGCTTTTCAGCAGATGGAAGCATGAAGATTTTAATTTTTCAGCACGATCTGGCACCTGCTCACAGTGCCAAAACCACTGCTAAATGGTTCACTGACCATGGTATTATTGTGCTCAATTGGCCTGCCAACTCTCCTGACCTGAACCCCAGAGAGAATCTGTGGGATATTGTGAAGAGAAAGTTGAGAGACACCAGACCCAACACTGTGGATGAGCTTAAGGCCGCTATCGAAGCATCCTGGGCCTCCATAACACCTCAGCAGTGCCACAGGCTGATTGTCTCCATGCCACGCCGCATTGAAGCAGTCATTTCTGCAAAAGGATTCCTAACCAAGTATTGAGTGCATAACTGAACATAATTATTTGAAGGTTGACTTTTTTGTATTAAAAACAGTTTTTTTTATAATTGGTTGGATGAAATATGCAAATTTTTTGAGATAGGAATTTTGGGTTTTCATGAGCTGTATGCCAAAATCATCAGTATTAAAACAATAAAAGATCTGAAATATTTTAGTTGGTATGCAATGAATCTAAAATATATGAAAGTTTAATTTTATCAGTACATTAAAGAAAATAATTAACTTTATCACAATATGCTTATTTTTTGAGAAGGACTAGTATTATATTTCATTTTGATGATAATTGAGCCTTGTCAAAGTGTAGTGTTGTCTTAGTAGCATGTATACACAACTGAAATGGCATGGAAGGAGAGGAAGAACAGTTTCTCCCAGCTTTGTATATTAAATATCTGTATATTAAATATTCTGGTGCTGGTTGATGTTATCATTTATGTTGCTCACAGACCAATGTTCATACTTATTTGCCAAAATAGGTAATCAAACTGCAGGTCAAGTGTGTGTGTGTGTGTGTGGAGAAAAACTCCAGTGATTAATTTGCTGAAACAAGTAAGGCTTTAAATTCAAAAGAATTACCTTAAATTAACTTTATACGATATATAACTTAACCTTAGTTCCGTGTTACTAGTGTAGACATGAAATGATCAGTGACTTTCCTTGATTTTTCCGCCTTGCAATGACACCCTCCCCATGTGCAGTTATTTCTGTTTTATAATCGCACATGAAAAAAAAAACAGTTATGAAATAGTACAATTTATATAAATAGGCATAAATTATGCATGCAATTTAATTTTTCAAGTGAACCACTCGCGAGGAGAGTATGCTATGATTACGTCAATCAAATGAACTGCATTGGAGAGATCTTTTTGGTCGTGGTGCAGACTGTCTACGGTGAGATGGTCAAAAATTGGGAAAACACAATGAACTGTTTTATCTTTGAGCTTTAGAATCCTAGGAGCACCTGCACCAGAATCACATAATAAATATAAATTATCCAGAAGTCACATAATATCAACTCCATGCTGGTCTATTGCATTGATTGGACAGGGAAGAAGGGGAATGACTCGTTGAGCTTGGCAGCATTCACTGCAGTCTTTTATTGTACATTTCAGGGTCAGAAATTCTTATCATATTTTGTAGAGCAAATGCCGAGGATGAGCACAATTTTCGAAAAACTTATTTTCATAGTTTTCAGAATAAAAAGCAGAAAAACACATCCTGTAGATTCTGGTATCATATTTAAGATGATTCTAAAATATTTAACATATTATTTTTCCAAAAACACAGTTAGTTTGGGTTAGTGTGGATCTCAGTAAGGTAGGTAATAATGTGGGTTATTTCACATTTAATATTCTATGTTTAGAGAGTACAACTATTGAGTTCCTATTACAGCCTCTCCGTTTATTGTAAATGTACAAAAAGTGAAATTAAAGTTAAGTATATGGTCAGGTTATGATCTCCAAAATTCAGTTTGTACTCACCAGCTACTGTCTGCTTAGAACAGCAGGATGTTTCAGTCGAGTAAATTCATCCTGCTTTTCAATCTAAACTCAGAATGGTATAAATATTTAGGAGCTTCCCAAAATAGGATCTTTCAAAATGTTTGCATTTATTTCTGGTAAAGAAACAGCCATAATATAACTTACATTATTTTCAATGGAATTCAAAAACTTAGTTTACGCTTAAGATGGGGGGAAACAACTGAATAAACAAGAATGCTTTGTTGAAGTACAAACTGGATTCCAAATTGCCACAGTATACAAATTGTGAATAAAAACTTAATGCAATGATGTGGAAGTGTCAAATTTCAATCTTTGATTCTGAATAGAACATAGGTGACAGGTCAAAAGTTTAAACCAATTACCACTAATGAGGTCCATTGGCAACATGACTAAGTATAAAAAGAGTTTCTCAGAGTTGCAGTCTCTCTCAGAAGCAAAGATTGTTAGAGGATCACCAATTCCTCCAATGTTGCCCTGAAAGATAGTGGCGCAATATCAGAAAGGTGTTTCCCAGCGAAAAATTGCAGTTTGAAGTTATTGTCATCTACAGTGTATGGCATCATCCACAGATTCAGAGAATCTAGAACAATCTGTGTGTGCAAGGGTCAAGGCAGAAAAACCATACTGGATGCCATTGAACGGCACTGCACCACAAACAGGAAATACTGCTACTGTAAGGGAAATCACAGAATTGGCTCAGCAGTACTTCCAGAAACCATGGTCGGTGAACACAATCCACCGTGCCATCCGCCGTTGCCAGCTGAAACTACAGTACGAAGAAGAAGCCATTTCTAAACAGGACCCAGAAACGCAGATGTTTTCTCTGGGCCAGGTGTCATTTAAAATGGAGTGTGGCAAAGTGGGAAACTGTTCTGTGGTCAGACAAATCATGATTCGAAGTTCTTTATGGAAAACTCGGACACCATGTCATCAGGACTAAATAGGACAAGGACAACCCAAGTTATTAGCGCTAAGTTCAGAAGCCTGCATTTGTGATGCTATGGGGTTGCGTGAGTGCGTGTGGCATGGGCAGCTTGCACATCTGGAAAGGCACCGTCCATGCAGAAAGGTATATTCAGGTTCCAGTACAGGCAGTGGTGGCCTGGTGATAAAGGGTGCTGGATCACTGATCCTAAGGTTGGGGGTTGGAGTTCCACTCTCCACATTGTTGTCACTGTCCCCCCAGTGCAGCTAACTGGGTTCTCAAAGGCTGGTCATGTCTCTCACTGTCTGTGGTGAGAGGCATGTAAAAGAACCATTCCTAACTTTTGTAAAGAGTAGGCGGCATAGCTGTCAGTGTGTTTCTGTCCCTTGCTAAAGGATTGTGAGAGGAAGGGCATACAAACACGCGAATCGAATGATTTGCTGTGGCGACCCCTGGGAAAGGGAAAAAGCTGAAAGGAAAAGAAGATATTAAGGTTTTAGAAGAACATATGCTCCCATCTAGATGTCGTCTCTTTCAGAGAAGATCTTGTATTTTTGAACATGATAATGCCAGACCAATGCAGAATTAATTACAACATCATGGCTGCGTAGGAAAAGGATCCGGGTTTTGAACTGGCCAGCCTGCAGTCCAGATCTTTCACCTATAGAGAACATTTGGTGCATCATAAAGAGGAAGGTGCAACAAAGAAGGCCCAAGACAGTTGAACAGTTGGAGGCCTGTATTAGACAAGAATGGGACAGCATTCTTATTTCTAAACTTGAGAAACATATTGCCTCGGTCCTTCCTCGGACTGTTAAGAAGAGGAGATGCCTCATATTGGTGAAAATGGCCTTGTTCCAACTTTTTTGAGATTTGTTGACGCCTTGAAATTTAAAATCAACATATTTTTCCCTTAAAATGATGCATAATGTTCAATTCGGAATAATATATTGAAATTTTACACTTCCACATCATTGCATTCAGTTTTTACAATTTGAAAATGTTCTAACTGTTTTGGAATCCAGTTTGTAAAAATGCAGTAATGGCATGTACGCTTTGGGTTGCCTGTGAGTACAGATGCAAAAACAAAATCGAGCTCGTGGCTTTGGAGCTCTGCTATAAAATATGAAATGGTGGATGCAATTATCTACCTTACTTTCAATCCAAACTAATCAGAGATATTCCATATCAACCTGTAACATTAGAAGAAACAAGTAACATGTAAACACAGCACAAACATAGAATGCACCCTGGCATAAAATAAATAAGAGCAGAAAATAAGATTAAATCTCCATCAGTTTGGTTTAATCACTTTTTACACAGACTGGGTTACTGCTACCGTAACAGAGTTGTGCTGTTTAATGATTACACACATCAACATAGGTCTAGGTGTGCTTTAAGAGAGAGAGAGAGTAACTATAGATGATTCAGTGTTTCCTTGGTGGACTGGTAGCTCAGATGGTTAGGAGACATGCTGGTACATGAAAGATTATTTCAACATGCAGGCTCAGGTTTGAAACCCACCACACTTAAGTGATGAACTGTTTATAAATTAGTATTAAATTAATTGTCTTGACAAATCTGCAGAAGTAAGTTAAATGTCAGCAGAAATATTGATACAAAGGTAAGCATATATTGCAATTAGGGCTTATTTTGCACTGCATTTTGCGATGTGATGCCGGATATATTGGTCCTTGCATCTACAGAGATGTGATGAAACAAGTGTATGTTTGTATGTCAGTTTTGGCAGAGTTAAATCTTAAAAAAAAACTTTGCAGTACTGCATGCTTATCAGGCTAATGTACCCACAAGGATTGAGGTTGGCTCCCAAGGCTGGTTTGTTTTGTTTTCCAGCACACACCCCATTGATTTCCCCAGCAGCTTGCTTCATATGCATGTTTCTGCTTGTTTTTTTTTTTTTTTTGACTCCTAATGAAGTCAGTTGGTGAAATACCAGCAAATATAAACAAACCTTGTTTTTAATGAATACAAGATATAGAGAGATTGATTTCTCATGCAATCAGAGCCTCACAAGCCTGAAGCCCTGGGACTGAATGCAAATATTTACCTGGTGAAAAGCCAATTATCTTGAAACAAGAAGGGATGCAATGTTACGAGAAAAAGAAAGAAATTTGCTTCTGACATTGATGAATGTTGAGTTCATAAAGGTGGACGTCAACACAAACATGAGCCATAACAAGCCATCAGGACCCGCCATGCTTTCTTCTTCCTGGAAACAAAGAAGATGGAATGGTGATCATTAAATACCTGTTTTTAATCTCTGTTTCTGACATCCTGCTGTGCTGGAAAGTATTTCCTACTTTTATGTGGACGACATAGGCTGACGTAAATATTTGATTAGTGTGGAGAGGAAGAAAAATCATTTCAACTATGTATTATGATTCTTCTCTCTAGCAGGGATTACAGTACACCTAGGACTCAAACCCAGGCGTTCTTGTTGTCAGTTGTTCTACGTATTACGCTTCTTTGCCAGCAATCGCCACATCGGCTTTAAAATATAAATTTAAATAAGAATTTATAAAAATCTAACATTGCCATTCCTCTCCAGTCCTACAGGTGGTGCACTGTAAATCTTAATTCACCTATTGGTAGGCAGTACAGCATTTCATAAATAGCGGCTGAAGTGCCCTTGAACAATGTACCTAACTCCCAATTGCTCTGTGTGTGTGTGTGTGTGTGTGTGTGTGTGTGTGTGTGTGTGTTCACTTTGGATGGGTTAAAAGCAGAGGAAATATTTTCCTCTTGCAAGAATAATACAGTACAGCAAAGAGAAAAACAAAACAATTAACAATCTTTCTTTTACATGGATAATGGTTTTAAAATTGTAACATAAAGCAGAAAAAATTGCTATCTGGATTCAGTGTACAGTCGGCCCTCTATTTACGAAAACCTCTGAATACGAAAAATCCAGGTTACGAAAAACATTTTCCTAAATTTTCGCTGTCTGTATATGAAACAACCTCTTATGAAAAAGCGGCAAACGCGCCATTTCAAAAATTCAAACAGTGTGCGAGTTGCTCTCTCATTGGCGGTCTCCCAACATGCCGCCCCACTGGCCTCCCATTGGCCAGGAGGGAGCTGAATCTCCATAATACTGTACCCATAAGCTTGTTTATCACACACATAAAGGAGAGCTGTACTGTTGGCTCGTGAGTTTCGAAAGTGCTCATTGCAGCTTATTTTTCGTTCTTTAAGTTGTTTAATTCAGTAAATGTTTAATAAATGTGGCGCACTCTGCTGAATGTGAGCAAAATGCGGCTCATCTGGACCTCCGATCCAGTGCTGTAGTGGTCAAAAAATAAGTGAGTGCACGATGACAGTGAAGTAACCGAGGTGCGCAGCAGCGCCTCTTCCACAAAGTGGGCTGAGGTGCGCGGAGGGCGGGGAGGGTGCAGCTTTGGCTTTGAAACTATTTAGCACTTCATCTCCTCTTTTTATTTACACAGTAGCGGAAATTTATGTTGATCAACTATAAAGTAGACCAAATTAAGTCAGTACACGCAACTCAGCCACTAAAACAAGTGGGTGTTCTGGCGTGTACCCACCACTACAGCACTGCTCCGATACCTCAAGCAAACAGGCGAATATTGAGTACTAAATAAGTGTTCAAAGCGCACTTGCATGCTTGACATATTGAAAGTCCGGACAAGCCACGTTCCTCCCCAAAAGCTCCGGTGTCGGCCGCGACGCCTCCCACACTTGGCGGAGCAATTTTGTTTGGTTTGGTTAATAAAAATTGGTTAATAAAAAATGTTTAATGTTTAATATAGTTTGGTTT
The DNA here is from genome assembly GCA_024760905.1 of Plotosus lineatus. Lineage (NCBI taxonomy): Eukaryota > Metazoa > Chordata > Actinopteri > Siluriformes > Plotosidae > Plotosus > Plotosus lineatus. The sequence continues at coordinate 55,232,280 of CM045728.1, read as the reverse complement.
GGTTAATAAAAAAATTGGTTCATAAAAATTTTTCTGAATCGCCATAGTAGTGTACCCATGCCTGATTATCATACCCATAAAGGAGAGTTGTACTGTTGGTTCGTGAATTTCGTGAGTTTATTTGAGGGGGCTCGTCTTATAATCTTATAAACACGGTTCATTGGTAATGATTATGGGTTTACATGACTAGACAGCTAAGTGAAACAATAAGAAATGAAGACAGTTTTTGTGACCGATTTGAGCAGAGATGTGGCGCACTTGCCCTGACAGACACAGGATTGCGTACAGAGGCAGGTGTTCTTTAACTCTCTTTTGAGAGAGCTCATTGCAGCTTATTTTTCGTTTTTTAAGTTGTTTAATTCAGTAAATGTTTAATACATGTGGTGCGCTCCGTCGAATATGAGCAAAACGTGGCTCATCTGGACCTCCGATCTGTCAAGGAAAGAAGTTAATGTTGAGTCCAGACCTCCTATCCCTCAAGGAAACAAGTTAAGGTTCAGTCCGATGTGTCAAGCGTGCTTTGAACACCTCGTCTCAAAAGCTCTGGCGTCGGCTGCACGCTGCGTGTGGGTGGAGCCCCCATTCGGCGGAGCGCGCCACAAATGTGTGTGTGTGTGTGTGTGTGTGTGTGAGAGAGAATGAGAGAGAGAGAGAGAGTGTGTGTGTGTGCGTGTGTGTGAGAGAGAGAGGCTGTGTGTGTGTGTGTGTGTGTGTGTGTGTGTGTGTGTGTGTGTGTGTGTGTGTGCGCGTTAATAAAAAATGTTTAATAATGGTTGAATTAATAAATATGTTAATAAAATGGTTTAATATGTTAATAAAATGTTTAAATGGTTTAATAAATAATTTTATTTTACTTTTAACACATTTCATACATAAATGATGTACCTTTATATTTTTTAAGTGTTTATGGGGTAGTCTTTGGAGCCTTGGAACGAATCATGCGTTTTGCATGTAAAATGCACCTCTACTTACGAAACCACCAGGTTCCGAAAAAGGATCTGGAACGGATTAATTTCGTTAGTAGACGGCCGACTGTACATGTATTTATAGAATAGTGATCGAGGTTCTCAGTAAAAATTAAACTATCACCTATGACATATGATGGGAATATCATATTTGGTGGTCCCTAGTGATTTCCATTCTTTTGCCCCATTCTCACAGATGAAACTTCACTCACGTGAACATGAGAAAACTTTCCATTTTCTGGATCTACATTGCAGGGTGTCCCTCCCCCAGGTACCGCAGGTATTCGCGTGAAAGGCGTGTTGGAGCAAAGCATTTTCTTTACTCTTCACTCTACTACACATTATCATGAGGTGCTTTTGGCTGTACACGAAACAAGTTCACATTTATGTTGGGATGATTTGGGGAAAATCCATACCAGTGTCTACAGATACTTGTAAAGATGATCGCTAAGATCCTTGTAGAGATTTTATATTTTAAAACTCTACAGTGCAAAAAAAGCCATACAAGGTTATACAAGGCTATACAATTTGCCCTTTTATTTTGTAACAAAATTGTGAACTTTGATATGTGCCATTCAGAATTCTAATAGAAATATGACTCATGGCTTAATTTGCTGATTTTGAACATCTTAGTGAGACATAGATATGCTCACCCTTTTTTAATGTTAAAATTCAATCTCCCTTTCTCACTCGCACGTAACACTCATCTTGCTTTTCCTTGAGGCTCAAATACAATCCTAATCATGCCTTCATGATCAGTTAGAGCCTGAGGCAGTAAACTGATGTCATCTATCTTCAGTTCCAGTATATGCTTTAGGAGCGAGAGAAAAAAAAGGAGAGATTTCTAGCCCACGAGTCTGTGAACATCACACAGTCACACCACATACTTCATCCTCTCTCAAATACCATGTTTCCCTACGTCATATAGGTGGCATAATTACACTTCTGTGATGTTTAGTCATAATGTGCTTGTCAACATAAAACATTTTGTTCTTACAGTATTCTCAGCCTCTGTCCTTTCAGATAAACATAATGAACTTGTAAATAAACCTAATACACACTAAGGAGATGTGCAAAATTTCTCATTTGTTTTAAATGTGCTATAGGGATTTCTCGATGCAGTATATTTTTGATGGAGGGGCACTGTTGTCAGAGTGCATTTTAGTTTTCCATTTTTACTTCTAATGAAATCCTTCAGCGTTAAAACAATAATTAAAATGAGACATGTTTCTGTGATCCACACAGACTCTTCTCAACATGTGTATGGCTTTGCTAATGGAATTACAAATTGGGACACCTCGTCTACATTTTGAAGTTAAATAAAACAAAATGCAAGTCATATCATTAAATGGTCTAACTCATCCCTCAGAATGATACACAGGTTTTATCACCTAATTTTGGTACATTTAAAATTGACAAGCTTTTAGTCTGCTCAAAATATTTTGTAAGTTTCATGGTGCTCACAAAAGGTTTTGTAAAGCACATAATTTTGGGATATTTGAAAATGGAACAGACTGGAATTTGTTCACCTTGCTAGACGTATTCTATAACATGTGCAGAATCCTAAATCCCATGTCCAAAGTGATAGATTTATAGGGTGTTTTTGTACGGTCACTGAAACTCCCAAAATTTTGTGTCATTAGCAAAGCTGTACTTGTATAACAAAACAAAAGTTGTGCGGTAGTACGTAACAAAGCTAGACATGTGTAATTACGCATTAACTCTCTGGCCGAACTTTCACTAGTGTGACTTAGAGGGTGTGTCTGAAGCACTGGCTTTATTATCCTTTCTGTTGTTGTATTGTAAATGTCATGTAGCTCTCTATAGCTCTGAACTTTTTTTTTTTACATCTTGTGTTCTCCATTACGGAGTAGGGACTTATATGTTCAGCTGCGAAAGCTCCTAGTTGTTGTTGGGATTTCGTTACATGATCAAAGTCAAGTCAAAGTTTCTTTATTGCCATTTGTGCTTTTACACACATAGGAAATTCTTATGCGGTTGTGCAGAGTCAGATTTGGAAAAGAAAGAAAAACAGAGAGGCCCAGAACAGGCAAAAAAAAAAAACCCCACACACAGTACTTCTATAGAATGGGTACCTAAGTCTGATGTATAGAAAGGACCTAACACCGGCTTAGGAGACAGTACTTAATTTAATAAAATATTAATCAACAACAAAGACATTAGACGCAACAATGTAAGTTATATTGCACTCATTTATGTAGTTTTAAATATGTGTTTTCCACACACACACACACACACACACACACACACACATAAAATACACACATACACACACACACACACACACACACACAGTCGGCCCCCTACCTATGAAACCCCCTGGGTACGAAAATTCCGAGTTACAAAAACATTTTCCTAAGTTTTCATTACCCTGGATACAAAAACAACCTCCTCTTATGAAAAGCGCCATTCAAATTTCAAACGTGCCAATCAAAATTTCACACGATGCACGAGTTGCTCTCTCATTGGCTGTCTCACAATCACCCGCCCCACTGGCCTCCCATTGAGCAGGAGGGATGATGCAGCTGAACCTTCCCCTAACTTCCTGTTTGTTACACACGTGAAGGAGAGTTGACTGTTGGCTTGTTTTGAGATTGATCATGCATCGTTATACAGTATTTCGTTGTCGCCAAAACCCCTCTACAATCGGGACGATATTGAACCAGAAGGAGACCATAAAGTGGAAATACAGTGATGGAGGCGAATATTTCGGCACTATAATAAAACCAAGTGCTCCTTGGGAGAAGACCTCCGATCTCGCAAGGAAGCAAGTCAATATAGAATGAGGACCTCTGACCTTTCAAACAGGTACTGTAATGCTGCTTTAAATAAAACATCCCATCCATGTGTGTGTGTTTGTGTGTATGTGAGAGAGAGCGAGAGAAAGAGAGATAGAGAGAGAGACAGAAGGAGGCTTAACTCTTTAGTTTTAGTTTAGTTTTTAGGTTGTTTAATTCAGTAAATGTTTAATAAATGTGGCACATGTGAGCTCACCTGGAATTTCGATCCCTCAAGGAATCCAGTTAAAGTTGAGTTTGGACCTCCGATCTGTCAAGCAGGGAATGCATTTGAATTCCACGTCTTGTGGGCGTGTCCCGGAGCGCCACAATAAACATTTAATGTGTATACAATACACATTCAATGCGTACTATATTGTGTGTATGTGAGGGAGAGAGAAAGAGAGAGAGACAGGTGTGTGTGTTAATAAAAATGTTTAAGAATGGTTTAATTAATAAATATGTTAATAAAATGGTTTAATATGTTAATAAAATGTTTAAATGGTTTAATAAATAATTTTACTTTTAACACATATTTCATACAAAATTAGGTGTACTTTTATCATTTTTAAAGGGTTTATGGGGTAGTCTTGGGAGCCTTGGAACGAATCATGTAAAATACGCCCCCTACTTACGAAACTCCCCGTGTTACGAAAACGGCTCTGGAACGGATTAATTTCGTAAGTAGGGGGCCGTCTGTGTGTCTGTGTGTGTGTGTGTGTGTGTGTGTGTGTGTGTGTGTGTGTGTGTGTGCTAGTCCTTCTAAAAAAATTAGCATATTGTGATAAAGTTCATTATTTTCTGGAATGTACTGATAAAAATTAAAAACTTTTTGCACACTAACTGAAATATTTCAGGTCTTTATTGTTTTAATACTGATAATTTTGACATTCAGCTCATGAAAACCCAGAATTCCTATCTTTAAAAATTAGCATATCATGAAAAGGTACTCTAAACGAACTATTAACTTAATCATCTGAATCAACGAATTAACTCTAAACACCTGCAAAAGATTGCTGAGGCTTTTAAAAACTCCCAGCCCAGTTCATTACTCAAAACCGCAATCATGGGTAAGACTGCTGACCTGACTGCTGTCCAGAAGGCCATCATTGACACCCTCAAGCAGAGGGTAAGACACAGAAAGAAATCTCTGAGTGAATAGGCTGTTCCCAGGGTGCTGTACCAAGCAAGGCACCTCAGTGGGACGTCTGTGGGAAGGAAAACGTGAAAGAAGGGCCGATTCCAGACCTTGGGGGACCTGTGGAAACAGTGGACTGAGTCTGGAGTAGAAACATCCAGAGCCACCATACACAGGCGTGTGCAGGAAATGGGTGACAGGTGCCGCATTCCCCAGGTCAAGCCACGTTTGAACCAGAAACAGTGGCAGAAGCGCCTGACCTGGGCTACAGAGAAACAGCACTGGACTGTTGCTCAGTGGTCCTAAGTACTTTTTTCGGATGAAAGCAAATTTTGCATGTCATTCGGAAATCAAGGTGCCAGAGTCTGGAGGAAGACTGGGGAGAAGGAAATTCCAAAATGCCTGAAGTCCAGTGTCAAGTACCCACAGTCAGTGATGGTCTGGGGTGCCATGACAGCTGCTGGTGTTGGTGCACTGTGTTTTATCAAGGACAGGGTCAATGCAGCTAGCTATCAGGAGATTTTGGAGCACTTCATGCTTCCATCTGCTGAAAAGCTTTATGGAGATGAAGATCTTCATTTTTCAGCACGACCTGACACCTGCTCAAAGTGCCAAAACCACTGGTAAATGGTTTACTGACCATGGTATTACTGTACTCGATTGGACTGCCAACTCTCCTGACCTGAACCCCAGAGAGAATCTGTGGGATATTGTGAAGAGAAAGTTGAGAGACACCAGACCCTACACTGTGGATGAGCTTAAGGCCGCTATCGAAGCATCCTGGGCCTCCATAACACCTCAGCAGTGCCACAGGCTGATTGCCTCCATGCCACGCCGCACTGAAGCAGTCATTTCTGCAAAAGGATTCCCAATCAAGTATTGAGTGCAGAACTGAACATAATGATTTGAAGGTTGACTTTTTTTTGTATTAAAAGCACTGTTTTTATTGGTTGGATGAAATATGCAAATTTTTTGAGATAGTAATTTTGGGTTTTCATGAGCTGTATGCCAAAATCATCAGTATTAAAACAATAAAAGACCTGAAATATTTCAGTTGGTGTGCAATTAATCTAAAATATATGAAAGTTTAATCTTTATCAGTACATTACAGAAAATAATGAACTTTTCTCACAATATACTAATTTTTTGAGAAGGATGAGTATATGTGTGTGTGTGCGTGTGTGTGTATATGTATATATAAGTAAAAATAAAAGGACAAGACAAAGACTTTCTATTGAAACTTCATTTTCACTACAGATCTGTTTCGATGGGTGGTGAAACCATCCTCTCTCTTCAGGTGATTACAGATTCTGGATCTGTAGGGATTTTTCTGTAATCACCTGAAGAGAGAGGATGGTTTCACCACCCCTCGAAACAGATCTGTAGTGAAAATGAAGTTTCAATAGAAAGTCTTTGTCCTGTCCTGTTATTTTTACTTCTATTTACTCTACGAAAAAGTATTGAGCACTCTCTTATGGAAGGATCTTCTCAGAAAATTCTCTCTCGCTCTCTCTCTCTCTCTCTCTAAATAAATAAATCAATATATATATATATATATATATATATATATATATATATATATATATATATATATATATACACATACACATAAACACACACATACAGTCGGCCCCCTACTTATGAAGACCCCAGGGTACGAAATCCCGGGTTACGACGATCATTTTCCTCAGTTCCCGTCCCCGGGATACGAAAAAAATCTCCTCTTATGAAAAGAAATTCAAACACGCCAATCAAAATTTCACACGATGCGTGAGTTGCTCTCTCATTGGCTGTTTATCAACATCCTGCCCCGCTGGCCTCCCATTGGCTAGGAGGGATGACGTAGAACCAGAACGAGACCTTAAAGCAGAAATACAGTGAGGACCTCTTATCTTACACAGGTACTGTAATTCCGAGAGAGATAGAGACAGAAGGAAGCTTAACTCTTTAGTTTTTAGTTTAGTTTTTTAAGTTGTTTAATTCAGTAAATGTTTAATAAATGTGGGCGCATTTGAGCTCCTCTTTAATTCTGATCCCTCAAGGAATCAAGTTAAAGTTGAGTTTGGACCTTCCAACTGTCAAGCAGGGAATGCGCTTTGAATTCACGTCTTGTGGGCGTGGCTCACAGCGTGAGAGAGCGAGAGAGGGAGAGAGAGAGAGAGAGAGAGACAGACGTATGTGTGTGTGTGTGTGTGTGTGTGTGTGTGTTTGTTGAAAAAGATGTTTAATAATTGTTTAATTAATAAGTATGTCAATAAAATGGTTTAATATGTTAATAAAATGTTTAAATGGTTTAATAAATAATTTTCTTTTACTTTTAACACATATTCATACAAAATTGGTGGACTTTTATAATTTTTAAAGGATTTATGGGGTTTATCCAGTCCAAAGACAGGAGCCTTGGAACGAATTAGGCATTTAACGTAAAATCCGACCCCTACTGACGAAATCTCTGCGTTACGAAAAAGGCTCTGGAACGGATTAATTTCGTAGGTAGGGGGCTGACTGTGTGTGTTTGTGTGTGTGTGTGTGTGTGTGTGTGTGTGTGTGTGTGTGTGTGTGTGTGTGTGTATATATATATATATTCTTCTTCTTTTCCTTCTCGACTTTTCCCTTCAGGGGTCGCCACAGCGAATCATCTGCCTCCATCTCACCCTTTCCTCTGCATCTTTTTCTCTTACACCAACTGCTTCACCACGTCCATGAATCGTCTCTTTGGTCTTCCTCTAGGCCTTCTGCCTGGTAGTTCCAACCTCAGCATCCTACTACCAATGTACTCACTATCCCTTCGCTGTATATGTCCAAACAATCTCAATCTAGCCTCTATGACTTTGTCTTCAAAACGTCTTGCATGTGCTGTCCCTCTGTTGTGCTCATTCCTGATCCTATCCATCCTCGTTACTCCCAAAGAGAACCTCAACATTGTCATCTCTGCTACCTCCAGCTCTGCCTCCTGTCTTTTCCCCAGGGCCACTGTTTCTAAACCATACAACATCGCTGGCCTCAAAACCGTCTTGTACACTTTTCCTTTCATTTTTGCCTATACCTTCCAGTCACACATCACACCGGACACTATACTCCAACCATTCCAACCAGCCTGCACACGTTTCTTCACCTCTTTTCCACACTCTCCATTGCTCTGGATTGTTGAGCCTAAGTACTTAAAATCCTCCTCCTTCCTTATCTCTGCTCCCTGTAACCTCACCGTTCCTGTTGGGTCCTTGGCATTCATACACATCTACCTTCCACTATTCTTTCCCATAACTTCATCGTATGGCTCATCAACTTTATCCCTCTGTAGTTGCCACACACACACATATGTATATATATATATATACACACACACACACAGTGGCACCTCACCTGACTAAATGAATCTGTTCCAGAGCCTTTTTCTTGACCTGGATTTTTCATAAATTGAACTGCATTTTACATGTAATACATGAGATTTGTTCCAAGGCCCCCAATACCACCCCCTAAACCCTTTAAAAATGATAAAATCATACCTTTTAAGACCTCCTTTGGCGTCAATATCATATCAGTGGTAGATGGGTTTGGCCATATTCCTTTGGGATATCACTCACCCGCATGCCACGAGCCTGTTTCTTTTCACTCGCATCGGAAATCACACACGTATGTATGCGTGCGTGTGTGTTGACCATGTCTTCTTGAGCAGAGTTATAATCTTACAAATGTTTATGGAAGATTAAAAGCCTGAGTCAAAAAATAAAGCAATGAGCACACTCAGAAAACTCATGAAACAACAGTAACTCTGTCCCTTACACGAAAATCATTATAGGAGATGCAGCTCCATAATGGCCAATGGGAGGGAGCTGCGTCATCGCTCCTAGCCAATGGGAGGCCAGCGGGGTGGGATGTTGGGAGATAGCCAATATGAGAGAGCTGTGTCATCCTTCCTAGTCAATGGGAGGCCAGCGGGGTGGGATGTTGGAAAGTAGTCAATGGGAGAGCAGCTCGTGCATTGTTTGAATGTTTGAATGGTGCATTTGGCGCGTTTCGTAAGGAGAATTTGTGAGGCACTCCACCGAAAGTAGGCGCTTGCTGCACAGACCACTTTTGAGATAAAGGCCAGAAAAGTAAAAATGGTCTATTTTTTTTTATCGAAATTCGGATTTTTGCACAAACTATTAAAATAAGTATTGAACTATCACTTGCACAGATGCCCTCATAAAACTAGACAAAAACAGTAGCGTAGCAAACTTACAGGTTTTTGCTGCAATTATTCACCGAGTTCAGTACGAGACACACTATAATCCATACACCAGAAGAATGGCCGTGAAGTAGTCTTTCCATTTTGGATACTGTTTTGATATTAAAATGCCATTTCAGTGAATAAAATAAAGGTTATGAAGACGATATGCTCGTAAACGATGCAGGCTAGTTGCTAAGGAAGATCTGAAACGAGCACACTGATTGGTCAGCTCGGGCTTGCACATGCGCAGTACCCGTCACACGTTAACTCCCGGTTTGCTTCCTGCCTCTAGTCATGCGGAATTTATCTCGGACTTTCTCTTTAATAACAGTCATTAAGTTTATTTACAATATTTTGAATACACATAATTTCTGGAAAAGGAGAGTGAAATGTCATCTGTGATGTCCAGCAGCATTAGTATAGATGTTAAATTCGACACGAGAATTGGGCTTTGAAGATGCCGGAATGCTTGGCGTTCTTGAAGATTATTTTGCCATTGAGTATTTTTCTCTGCATGCAAAATTTGATTATTTGATTTGTGTGTAATCTTGTCTGGACTGGACATGCTGGATCGTGGGTTGTTTAGTTTTGTATGAAAATTTGTCAAGACCTAAAAAATACTTAAATTCCTTTTACAGATGAACAAAATGATGATGACGATGATGCCAGCTGTGTTAATGAAGATTTTGATGTTGATGAAGAAGAGGGATCTGTTAATAAAAGTTTGATGAGTAGTGTTTGTGAAGATGGTGTGATCCTTTCTGCTGAGCAGGATATAGATTCAACATACGCTTACGATATGTGAGGCGCTCCACTGAAAGAGGTTCACTTGCTTGTGCTTGAGACAAACACTGGGTCAATCACCAGCAGAGCGGAGAGTTCTCTTTCTTTTCTGGATTCGAGTTTTCATTCATTTTACAACTCTCTTTGCTTAACTGAGTATGCATGGTAGATTGCGCCGATCCGAGCAGATAGTTAATTCAGTCTTGGGAAAGCATATGCCGAGTTCTATGTGTGACAATACTGTTCGCCCGTTTGTGCTTGAGGTTATATGTGCAGTGTTTTTGTTTAAGCAGGGAGTTAGCTGGATGTAGTGTATCTTTGATTATCCTTTCTATTCTTTTGTGACAACGCTGTGTGTAAATCGTGTTTATGGAAGGAAGTTCAGTCCCGATAAGCCTTCCTTTCTGCCTGTGTGGTGTTGCCGTACCACACAGTGATGTTTGTAGTGAGGATGCTTTCATTCAGCTCTTTGTAGACCTGGGTGAGAGGGCGACAGTGCAGTCCAGCTTTTCTGAGCATCCTGATGAAATAGAGTCTCTTCTGGGCTTTTTTCACTATGTCCGTAGTGTTTCAAGTCCAGCTCAGATTTGATGTTATTTGCAGTCCTAAGAACCTGCAGCTGTCAGCCGTCTCCACTTCGGTCCCCTTGATGAAGAGTGGTTGCAGGAGGGGTGGATGTTTTCTATAATCCATTATTATTTCTTTTGTCTTATCTATGTTTACACTGAGCTCGTTATCCTCTCCATAGATAAGAATGTTGTTCACCAGACTCCTATTGCCCGATTCGTCCCCGCCCTTAATAAGGCCCAGGATGGTAATGTCAGCATACTTTATGATGGAGGTGTTTTCCTGGGTGGAGCCACAGTTGTGTGTACAGGGAGAAGGGTTTCAGACTAAAGGCAGGAGCTCTGTGGTGATCCTGTGCTGACCGTGAGCTTCGCTGACACCCTCCTTCCCATCCTCACCACCTGTGGTCTGTCATTCAGGAAATCTAGAATCCAGTTGTAGGTGGGGGTCGGTACACCGAGGTCTGTCAGCATCCCAGTCAGCCTGCCCGGTAGTATGGTGTTGAAAGCAGAGCTGTCGTCCAGGAAAAGTGTCCTGACATATGCTCCTCTGCTGTCCAGATGTTGTAGGATATGATGCGTCGCAATGGCAACTGCGTCATCCACCGAGTGGTTGGGGCGGTAGGTAAACTGAAGGGGGTCGGTTGCATCTAGTACTGAGTGGTTGATGTGTGAACCAGTTTTTTGAAGCATTTCATGGCCACTGATGTAAGTGCCACTGGCCTGAAGTCATTCAGGAGAGATGGGTTTCGCTTCTTTGGAACTGGTACGATAATAGAGGACTTAAAGACACTGGGAACTATGGCTTGGCATAGAGACAGATTGAAGATGTTTTCATATACACCAGTAAGCTGTTCCAAACAGGCCTTCAGGACTCTGGGAGGTACACCGTCTGGTCCTCCAGCCTTGTGGGGGTTAACTTGCCTCAGAGCCTTTAGGACCTGTGCAGGTGTCACCTGAAAGAAATTTTATGTGGAATTGCAGGGCTCTGGTAATTCGTGACTGCTTGGATTCCCCGCCACATACTGCGTGTGTTACTACTTAAGTAGTAGCCTTCAAGTTTTTAGGAATAACACCTCTTTGCAGTTCTGACGGACTTCTGCAACCCGTACCGGGCTTTCTTATATTCCCCTCGATCTCCAGACTTGAAAGCTACTTGCCATTATTTGTTGTTTTTCTTAGTGTCACTATTGTACGAGGGTTTCTGGTTTGGAAATACCCGCACAGTTCTGGGGGGAGTACATATAGATGATTTCTACACACCTCTGTCTTTTCATCTGGTTCCACCGAACAACATGATTTCAGTGTTTACTATGTACATGTAATGTTTTTACCTCTTGGCTGAAGTGTTCCCGGAGACATGTGGGTTTTTTTGCAGGTTTTCCTTGGTTGTTCAGCAAAGACATTGTTTTTTTTTTCTTTTTCCTTAACCAGTTCAGAAGCAAGTACTTAGTAAGAATCTTATTTTTGTGGGAAAATCATGCTTCGATCAGTCATTATTTTTTTCATTTGCTTAATCCTGGGCGAAAGTAGGTTCACCATGAACAACTTGCCAGTACAAATTTAGAATAGCTTAATGTGCATGCTTTTGGGCTATGGGAGGGAAACATAATACCAAAAAGAAATCCACGCAAGCATTAGAACATGCAAACTTCACACAGAAACACCCTCACCAAACCCATAACTCGACCTCAGAGCCTTCTTGCTGCGTGATGTTTCACCCATTACACATCTATAACATAATACATATAATAAAGTATCGTCTATACTGTATGCATAAGATTTGACATTCAGATATACAGTAGGCCCTTGACCAGTCGAGTTTTTGCGCTCGCGTCCTCGCATATACGTGGATTGCCTACAAACCTGGAAGTAACTGGCATGTGATACAAATTCAGCCAATGACTGAGAGCTTTTGTTTCTCCCACCTACTGATTGGTTGAAATGATGTATATGCCCCCTTTATCTCATTCGTGTACAAGTTGTCAATGTGCATTTTTTTGTGTGTATTTTTAATTACCAGTTAAGTGCTATGATGTCACCCAAATGCAGTGCATCTTCTAAGGCTTCTGGTAAGGAGTCTAATTGCCAGAAAAAGGTAATGACGCTAAGGGCAGTGGTGGTCTAGTGGTATAAGGTGCCGGATCGCTGATCCAAAGGTTGGGGGTTCGAGTCCCACTCTCCACAAGGTTGTCACTGCCCCCCCCCCAGTGCAGCTAACTGGGTTATCAAAGGCCGGCCATGTCTCTCACTGTCTATGGTGTGAGGCATGTAAAAGAACCATTGCTGACTTTCGACAAGAGTAGGCTGCAAAGCCGTCAGCGTGTTTCCGCCCTGCGATGGCCTGGCGAGCTGTCCAGGGTGTACTCTGCCCTCGCCCTGAGTTGGCTGGGATGGGCACCAGCCTCCCCGTGACCCTAATTAGGATGAAGCGGTTACAGAAAATGATGATGAGGTAATGACGCTGCATGAAAAAGTAGAACTGTTTGATATGATACAGGAAGGAAAAAGTTCTACTGCAGTAGGACGCCATTATCCAGTGAATGAATATATACACACACACATGCAGGGATCCCTCGCTACTTCGCGCTTCAATTCATGCGGCTTCAGTGCATTGTGTTTTTTTTTGTTGTTTTTTTTTTTTTGTTTGTTTTTTTTTTTTATAAATATTCATCGAATTAATAAATAAGGAAATTAAGATAGAATAGGAAAAAAGTTAAGGAAAATGCTGTAAAAACAAGGCCAATTAAGCAAAAAAAAAAACAAAAAAAAAACCGCTAAGCAAACACAAATTAAAAAACAACCCAAAACCTCCCATCAAAACTAGTTGCATTTTTGTGAGGTGCACATCTGAATGCGTGCACGGCCATCTGTATGTGTGTGTATTTGTATTTGTATTTTATTTACATCTTATGATATACAGAAGGCCCCCTACTTACGAAACCCCCTGGGTATGAAAAACATTTTCCTAAGTTTTCATCCTCTATACGAAAACAACCCCCTCTTACAAAAAGCGCCAAACGCGCCATTAAAAATTCAAACGCGCCAATCAAAATTTCACACAATGCGCAAGTTGCTCTCTCATTGGCTGTCTCCCAACATCCCGCCCGCTGGCCTCCCATTGGCCAGGAGGCAACTGACCTGTACCCTTTACTGTACCCATAACTTTTGTCCGCCACATGCGTGAGGAGAGTTGAAGAGGACTGTTGGCTTGTTTGGAGATCATTGGAGCGTTATATTTCGTTATCACTGAAACTCCTCTACAATCGGGACGATATTGAAGCAGAAGGAGACCTTAAAGCAGAAATACAGTGATGGAGGCAATTATTTCAGCATGATATTGAAGCAGAAGAAGCATGAGCAGAGTGTTCTGTGCAATAAGACTGCTGATCTCGCAAGGAAGCAAGATAATATGAAATCAGGACCTCTGATCTTTCAAACAGGTACTGTAATTCTGGTTTAAATAGAACATCCCGTCCAGTTAAACATTTAAATAGAATTGTTCTGTCAGCTGTGCGTTGCGTGTGGGCAAAGCTTGCATTCGGCAAAACACACCATAGAGACAGAGTTTTGTGTGTGTGTGTGAGAGAGAGAGAGAGCGAGAGAGAGAGACAGTGTGGGTGTGTGTGTGTGTGTGTGTGTGTGTGTGTGTGTGAGAGAGAGAGATACCCTCAGAATTTCCGATCCCTCAAGGAATCAAGTTAAAGTTCAGGTTGGACCTCTGATCTGTCAAGCAGAATTTGAATTTCTTTGAATTTCCCGTCTTAAAATGCTCCGGCGTCCTGTGTGTAGGCGGAGCCCGCATTCAGCGGAGCGCACCATGTGTATTCTGTATGTGTATTCTATGTGTCTGTGTGTGTGTGTGTGAGAGAGAGAGAGAGAGACAGCGAGAGAGAAAGAGAGAGAGAGAGAGATAGAGAGACAGTGTTTTGTGTGTGTTGTGTGTGTGTGTATGTGTTTATCTGCATTAATAAAAATGTTTAATAATGGTTTAATGAATAAATATGTTAATAAAATGGTTTAATATGTTTAAAAAATGTTTAAATGGTTTAATAAATAATTTTCTTCTTTTTAACACGTATTTCATGCATATTTCATACAAAATTGGTGTACTTTTATCATTTTTAAAGGTTTTATGTGGTAGTCTCGGGAGCCTTGGAACGAATCAGGCGTTTTATATGTAAAATACACCTCTACTTACGCAACCTCCGCGTTACGAAAAAGGTGCTAGAACGGATTAATTTTGTAAGTAGGGGGCCGACTGTATTTTTAATGTTTAATTGTTATTATAAGCATTTATATTATTCAATATGTATTTCTTGATATTATATACATATATACATATACGTATACTTCAGTTGGGGGGGGGGGGTTGAACCTACTTTGCGGAATTTGGTGGTCGCGGGGGAATCTCCGTCCCAATTAACCGTGGAAAGTGAGAGATCTGTGAGCGCGCGCGTGTGTGTGTGTGTGTGTGTGTGTGTGTGTATATATAAAATGCAGCCATGAGGCGGGGGGGGGGCACTAACCAGTGTCTCTCCCCCTTATGCCGGTCCCAAGCAAGGATAAATGCAGAGGGTTGCGACAGGAAGGGCATCCGGCGTAAAACTTCAGCCATAGTTCTCATATCTCAATCACATTTGATTTGGCATAGGTTTTTACGTCGGATGCCCTTCCTGACACAACCCTTTTAACAAGGGACAGAAACACACTGACGGCTTTGCAGCCTACTCTTTACGAAAGTCAGCAATGGTTCTTTTACATGCTTTACATGACATTTACAGTTTACACTGGGGGGACAGTGGCAACCTTGTGGAGACTCGAACCCCCAACCTTAGGATCAGCGATCCTGCGCCCTAACCACTAAACCACCACTGCAAGCGGCTTAAATACAATAACTGATACCCCCAGGTGTCTGTGGTGTGTGTGTGTGTGTGTGTGTGTGTGTGTGTGTGTGTGTGTGTGTGTGTGTGTGTGTGTATTTTCAACCACAGAATCCAGAATTGTGTGTGCATTAGTTGAAACACTGCTGTATGGGAAAAGTAATGAAGCTTTCCATTCCACGCAACGCAGGTGTGCTGTGGGAACTGTCAGAAAGCAGGCACGTCAGAAACTCATTATCACTAAAGACCTGGACAAGTGCAGACCTGCTTCTTTCTGATACTGTGTCCTTTCTCCCCACGGTGAAAACCGATACTTAGTTTCGGTCCAAATTCAGGAGTGTTTATTACATTGTTTTTTCTTTCATAAACATACTGTGTGATTTTATTTTTTTTCAAGGCAGAAGAGGTCTCTACACACCCAAATCTGAACCCGGTGAGCTTTGAAGCTAAATTTGACATTTATGTAACTCGTACCACATATTTGTAAAATAGATGAAATGCAATCATCCCCCAATTTACAAAATTAATCCGTTCCATAGCCCCTTTTGTATTGTGGGGATTTCGTAAGTAGGGGTCGTATCTTACATGTTAAATGCCTAATTCGTTCCAAGTCTCCAGTCCAAACATTTCAAACATTTACTGAATTAAAACAACTTAAAAAAACTAAACTAAAAACTAAAGAGTTATTCCTTCTCTCTCTCTCTCTCTCTTTATCTCTCACTATCTCTGTCTCTCTCTCGTGCGCGCACGGCGCGCCACGCCCACAAGACGTGAATTCAAAGCGCATTCCCTGTTTGACAAACTCAACTTTAATTTGATTCCTTGAGGGATCGGGATGCCAGATAAGCTCAAATGCACCCATATTTATTAAACATTTACTGAATTAAAACAACTTAAAAAACTAAAGCGTTATTCCTTCTCTCTCTCTGTCTCTGTCTCTCTCGTGCGTGCACTGTGGGCCACGCCCACAAGACGTGAATTCAAAGCGCATTCCCTGCTTGACAAACTCAACTTTACTTTGATTCCTTGAGGGATCGGAATTCCAGATGAGCTCAAATGCACCCACTTTTGTTAAACATTTACTGAATTAAACAACTTAAAAAACTAAACTAAAAACTAAAGAGTGAAGTTTCCTTCTGTCTCTATCTGGGAGGCCAGTGGGCGGGATGGTGAGAGACAGCCAATGAGAGAGCAACTTGAGAGAGTAGTAGCGGGTGAGAGTGTTGTCAAACAGCATAGGATGGTGGTGTGCAGGATGACGCCGATGGTGAGGAAGATGAAGAAGGCAATGGCAGAGCAGAAGACAAAGTGGTGGAAGCTGAAAAAGGAAGAGTGTTGTGTTGTCTTCAAGGAGGAGTTGAAAATGGCTTTGGGTGGTCAGGAAGTACTTCCAGATGACTGGATAATCACAGCAAATGTGATCAGGGACACAGGTAGGAGAGTAATTGGTGTGTCCTCTGGAAGGAAAGTAGATAAGGAGACTTGGTGGTGGAATGAGGAAGTGCAGGAGTGTGTACAAAGGAAGAGGTTAGCTAAGAAGAAGGGGGACATAGGACTGAAGAGAGTAAAGAGGAGTACAGGGAGACATGGCGTAAGGCGAAGGTAGCAGTGTCAAAGGCCAAACAGGGGGCATATGATGACTTGTATGCTTGGTTTGAACGTAAAGAGGGAGAAAATGATTTATACAGGTTGGCACAGCCGAGAAATAGAGATTGGAAGGATGTGCAGCAAGTTAGAGTGATTAAGGACAGAGAGGGAAATGTATTGACTGATGGCAGAAGTGTGCTGAGAAGATGGAAAGAGTACTTCGAAGAGCTGATGAATGAGGAAAATGAGAGAGAGAAACAAAAGAGTAGAAGAGGGAACCGTTGAGGACCAGGAAGTAGCAAAGATTAGTAAGGGTGAAGTGAGGAGGGCATTGAAGAGGATGAAGAATGGAAAGGCAGTTGGTCCTGATGACATACCGGTGGAGGTATGGAAGTGTCTAGGAGAGTTAGCAGTAGATTTTCTGACAAGAACATTCAACAAGGTCTTAGAAAGTGAGAGGATGCCAGAGGAATGGAGGAGAAGTGTGCTTGTGCCCATTTTTAAGAAGAAGGGAGATGTGCAGAGTTGTGGCAACTACGGAGGGATAAAGTTGATGAGCCTTACGATGAAGTTATGGGAAAGAATAGTGGAAGCTAGACTAAGGGCAGAGGTCAGCATTTATGAACAACAGTTTGGTTTCATGCCAAGAAAGAGCACCACAGATGCAGTGTTTGCCTTGAGGATGTTAATAGAGAAGTACAGAGAAGTTCAGAAGGAGCTGCATTGTGCCTTTGTGGATCTGGAGAAAGCATATGACAGGGTGCTGAGAGAAGAACTGTGGTATTGTATGAGGAAGTCTGGAGTGGCAGAGATCTATGTTAGAGTGATGCAGGACATGTATGAGAGATGTAAGACAGTGGTGAGGTGTGCTGTCGGCGTGACCGAAGCGTTTAAGGTGGATGTGGGACTGCATCAAGGGTCAGCTCTCAGCCCCTTCTTGTTTGCTATGGTGATGGAAAGGCTGACAGACGAGGTTAGACAAGAATCTCCATGGACTATGATGTTTGCAGATGACATCGTGATCTGTAGTGAGAGCAGAGAACAAGTGGAGGAAAATCTAGAGAGGTGGAGGTATGCCCTGGAAAGGAGGGGAATGAAGATTAGCCTCAGTAAGACAGAATACATGTGCATGAATGACAAGGACCCAAGAGGAACGGTGAGATTACAGGGAGCAGAGATAAGAAAGGTGGAGGATTTTAAGTACTTAGGCTCAACAGGTTGGAATGGATGGAGAAAAGTGTCCGGTGTGATGTGTGATAGGAGAATATCGGCTATCGATAGGAGAATGAAAGGAAAAGTGTACAAGACGGTGATGAGGCCAGTGATGTTGTATGGTTTAGAGACAGTGGCCCTGGGGAAAAGACAGGACTCAGAGTTGAAGGTAGCAGAGATGAAAATGTTGAGGTTCTCTTTGGGAGTAACAAGGATGGATAGGATCAGAAATGAGTACATCAGAGGGACAGCACATGTTAGATGTTTTGGAGACAAAGTCAGAGAGGCTAGATTGAGATGGTTTGGAAATGTACAGAGGAGGGATAGTGAGTATATTGGTATTGGTAGTGAGTATATTGATATTGGTAGTAGGATTCTGAGGTTGTAACTACCAGGCAGAAGGCCCAGAGGAAGACTAAAGAGAAGATTTATGGATGTGGTGAAGGTGGACATGAAGGTTGTTGGAGTAAGGTAGAAGATGCAGAGGATAGGGAGAGATGGAGGCAGATCATTTGCTGTGGCGAACCCTAAAGGGAAAAGCCGAAAGGAAAAGAAGAAGAAGAAGGAGGGGGCCGACTGTGTGTGTGTGTGTGTGTGTGTGTGTGTGTGTGTGTGTGTGTGTGTGTGTGTGTGTGTATGCACATACATACATATATAATATCACAGTACAAAATGAAGGTTTTTACTCGATCATTACTACACACACATTATATATATATATATATATATATATATATATATATATCTATATATATATATATATCTATATATATATATATATATATATATATATATATATATATATATATACATACTAGTCCTTCTCAAAAAATTAGCATATTGTGATAAAGATCATGATTTTCTGTAATGTACTGATAAAAATTAAACTTTCATGTATTTTAGATTCATTGCACACCAACTGAAATATTTCAGGTCTTTTATTGTTTTCATGCTGATGATTTTGGCATATAGCTCACGAAAACCCAAAATTCCTCTCTCAAAAAATTTAGCATATCATGAAAAGGTACTCTAAACGAGCTATTAACCTAATCATCTGAATCAACGAATTAATTCTCAACACCTGCAAAACATTCCTGAGGCTTTTATAAACTTCAAGCCTGGTTCTTTACTCAAAACTGCAATATGTATGCATATGTAAGACTGCCGATCTGACTTCTGTCCAGAAGGCCATCATTGACACCCTCAAGCAAGAGGGTAAGACACAGAAAGAAATGTCTGAGAGAATAGGCTGTTCCCAGAGTGCTGTATCAAGGCACCTCAGTGGGACATCTGTGGGAAGGAAAAAGTGTGGCAGAAAACGCTGCACAACCAGAAGAGGTGACCAGACCCTGAGGAAGATTGTGGAGAAGGGCCGATTCCAGACCATGGGGGACCTGTGGAAGCAGTGGACTGGGCTACAGGTGCCGCATTCCCCAGGTCAAGCCACTTTTGAAGCAGAAACAGCGGCAGAAGCGCCTGACCTTGGCTACAGAGAAGCAGCACTGGACTGTTGCTCAGTGGTCCAAAGTACTTTTTTCGGATGAAAGCAAATTTTGCATGACATTCGGAAATCAAGGTGCCAGAGTCTGGAGGAAGACTGGGGAGAAGGAAATGCCAAAATGCCTGAAGTCCAGTGTCAAGTACCCACAGTCAGTGATGGTCTGGGGTGCCATGTCAGCTGCTGGTGTTGGTCCACTGTGTTTTATCAAGGGCATGGTCAATGCAGCTAGCTATCAGGAAATTTTGGAGTACTTGATGCTTCCATCTGCTGAAAAGCTTTATGGAGATCAAGATTTTCATTTTTCAGCACGACCTGGCACCTGCTCACAGTGCCAAAACCACTGCTAAATGGTTTACTGACCATGGTATTACTGTGCTCAATTGGCCTGCCAACTCTCCTGACCTGAACCCCATAGAGAATCTGTGGGATATTGTGAAGAGAAAGTTGAGAGACACCAGACCCAACACTGTGGATGAGCTTAAGGCCACTATCAAAGCATCCTGGGCCTCCATAACGCCTCAGCAGTGCCACAGGCCGATTGCCTCCATGCCACGCCGCATTGAAGCAGTGATTTCTGCAAAAGGATTCCCGACCAAGTATTGAGTGCATAACTGAACATAATTATTTAAAGTTGATTTTTTAGGATTAAAAGCACTTTTTTTCTTGGTCGGATGAAATATGCTAATTTTTTGAGATAGGGATTTTTGGTTTTTCCTTACTTTTTTGCCAAAATGAACAGTATTAAAACAACAAAACGTTTGAACTACTTCAGTTGTGTGTAATGAATCTAAAATATATGAAAGTCTTATGTTTATCAGTACGTTACAGAAAATAATGAACTTCATCACAATATGCTAATTTTTTGAGAAGGACTAGTAATACCCAGTGCGAGCCTCGGTACTCGAACTTAATCTGTTCCACATGGCAGTTCGAATTTCAGTTTGGATTCCGATTCTGCTTTTCCCGTTACAAATAATGTAAATGGTTTTAATCCGTTCTGTCGTCTTTTGAACAGAAGTTAACAGTACCGTAACTCATACCATAGGTCCACAAATTAAGTGAAAAAATTATTGAATACAATATACTATGTTATGGTCTGTGTTGTGAGATACTCTTAAATGTTTCTGTGGTTTTTATTTTAGTGTGTTGTAGTCTCTAACCATGATTACGAATTCCCCGTGCTCTAGTGCCTTCCCTGTGAACAATAAAGCACACCCAAAAATGTGTGTGTGTGTGTGTGTGTGTGTGTGTGTGTGTGTGTGTATGTGTGTGTGTGTGTGTGTGTATGTATTCTTTTTTTTTTTTTTTCGTCTCACGTATTTTGAAAATGAGTCAGGCTTCCTTGAATTATCCCTGTCTTCCATGTGCTCACTTTGCTTTTCTGTTCCGAACATGAGTAACTCTTAGTCTTCCTGCTACTCACACATAATCTTTATTGATGGTCAGCTCAGCTGGATACTTGAGTCACTCCTGTAAATTGACACACATTGAATTCATTGCTTGGCATCAAAATCACATTTTCTTACATAAAACATGGAGTGTAAAAACTCCTACATGATGGAACTGAATCTGTGGAGTGGGTCAAAGTGCTTGATTTAAAAGGTGAGCGAGGTGTCTGTTCAGAGAAATGGAAACACGCGCTCACATACATTCACTCATTTTTCAGATTTTAAGGCACATTTGTTGTGCAGTCCTATATGTACAGCTCTTTTTAATAACATTAAATTTTCCAGGTTTCATGATTATATTTATTGGCAAGTGTCCACCACCCACTCCTCTTGTTTGCTTTTTGTTATTGTCTGTCTCCATGCCATCGATGGTTAGGGTTTGAGGCATTATGTTTCTGTGTTGTGCGTCCATCTGTTCTGGCCATTGTGAGCACGAGATCTGAAGAATGCTTTCAGGGAAGTCCCCTCTGAGTCAAGAATGAAATGATTAGTTTTTGAAGGTCCAGGGCAAAGATCAAAGTCACTGAAGCCTTACTTACGAGCCTGGGGGTAGTATTAGTTGTATTTTTACAGTTGTTAATTTTTGGGTTATCTCCAGGACATTTTCTTTTGGACAACTTCTAGCAACATGCACAATTTGACAATATAATATCAGTATATTGTACTTTATTTTATATACAGTGATACCTCAGCTAACGATTTTAATATGTTCTGAGGGTAAGCTCATAAGCGGAAAAGTTCGTTAGATAAAACAATTATTCCCATAAGAAATAACAGAAAACCAATTAATCCGTTTCAACCCTCCCCCAAACTCATATAACCTGCCACAAACACGTATATTTGACCTAATGTATTAAAGATAAACACATAAAAACAACAAATATTTCATAATAATAATAATGCATGTGCACTCACATTAATAATTATTGATTATTAAACAAGAATCAACAATTTCATCTAACCCTTCCGATCATTGACTGATGCGAAGATGTCATGGGAGCTGGCACAAGGTGGTAATTGTGCATCCACTACAGTAGTTGGCAGTGGCGCTCTAATTGTCATGCTATGGTGTAAGAAATAAACACCAAGCAAATGATATGAGAGGGGTGTGAAAAAATAGTTTTTTTCTCTTTCCTGGGGGGGGGGTGTCACAATATAATTGAGAAGCACTGCACAAGGCATTCTTGGAGCGCAGAGAAATACATACGGAAGAAATCGAAGCTGATCGGCCCGGAAAAGCCATTTCTAGGAGAGCTTGTAAAGTTAATTTTTGCATGTTGATGGAGCAGATTTGTGACACGGTCCATCGAAAGTGGGCGCTTGTCGCAAGTGATGCATGGTACGTGTGAGACAAAGTGCGGCTTATCCGGACTTCTGATCTTTCAAGTGAGCAAGTGATGGTTGAATACAAGTATTCAATGTGCACTTGCTCATTTCAAAGACAGGAAGTCTGGATAAGCCGCACTTTGTCTCACAAACGCCATGCGTCACCTGCGACAAGCGCCCACTTTCGGTGTAGCGCGTCACATTTTTAGTGGGTTTCAAGCTCGTATCATGGAAAACTCATGCTAAGGGACACTTCTTAGACAAGGTACTACTGTGTCTGTGTGTGTGTGTGTGTGTGTGTGTAAGTGCATGCGTTACCAATGTGCAGCCTGTTGCAGTTGTTCCTGCCTTTCCTGTACCTTTAACTCTGCTCTTTTTCTTATTTACTTTAACTTTTTTTTATACTTGTTGTTTAATGGAGAAGTGTGATGGTGCCCATTTTTAAGAACAAGGGAGACGTGCAGAGTTGTGGCAACTACAGAGGGATAAAGTTGATGAGCCATACGATGAAGTTATGGAAAAGAATAGTGGAAGCTAGACTAAGGGCAGAGGTCAGCATTTGTGAACAACAGTTTGGTTTCATGCCACGAAAGAGCACTACAGATGCAGTGTTTGCCTTGAGGATGTTAATAGAGGAGTACAGAGAAGGTCAGACGGAGCTGCATTGTGCCTTTGTGGACCTGGAGAACGCATATGACAGGGTTCCGAGAGAGGAACAGTGGTATTGCATGAGGAAGTCTGGAGTGGCAGAGAAGTATGTCAGAGTGGTGCAGGACATGTATGAGAGATGTAAGACAGTGGTGAGGTGTGCAGTCAGTGTGACAGAAGAGTTCAAGGTGGATGTGGGACTGCATCAAGGGTCAGCTCTGAGCCCCTTCTTGTTTGCTATGGTGATGGACAGGCTGACAGACGAGGTTAGACAAGAATCTCTATGGACTATGATGTTTGCAGATGACATTGTGATCTGCAGTGAGAGCAGAGAACAAGTGCAGGAAAATCTAGAGAGGTGGAGGTATGCCCTGGAAAGGAGGGGAATGAAGGTTAGCCTCAGTAAAAGAGAATACATGTGTGTGAATGACAAGGAGCCAAGAGGAACGGTGAGGTTACAGGGAGAAGAGATGAGGAAGGTGGAGGATTTTAAGTACTTAGGCTCAACAATCCAGAGAAGTGGAGAGTGTGTAAAAGAGGTGAAGAAGCATGTGCAGGCAGGTTGGAATGGTTGGAGAAAAGTGTCTGGAGTGATGTGTGATAGGAGGGTATCGGCAAGAATGAAAGGAAAAGTGTACAAGACGGTGGTGAGGCCAGCGATGTTGTATGGCTTAGAAACAGTGGCCCTGGGGAAAAGACAGGAGGCAGAGCTGGAGGTAGCAGAGATGAAAATGTTGAGGTTCTCTTTGGGAGTAACGAGGATGGATAGGATCAGGAATGAGCACATCAGAGGGACAGTACATGTAAGACGTTTTGGAGACAAAGTCAGAGAGGCTAGATTGAGATGGTTTGGACATGTACAGAGGACGGATAGTGAGTATATTGGTAATAGGATGCTAAGGTTGGAACTACCAGGCAGAAGGCCGAGAGGAAGACCAAAGAGACATTTCATGGATGTAGTGAAGCAGGACATGAAGGTAGCTGGTATAAGAGAAGAAGATGCAAAGGATAGGGTGAGATGGAGGCAGATGATTCACTGTGGTGACCCCTGAAGGATAAAGCCGAAAGGAAAAGAAGACGTAGTTGCCCCTTCTATATGCTGGTTTAGAGGTTTTTATTTTACTTTTTATCAGTACAAAAAAGGTACAAGCCAAGTCACACATCTATTCTAATGGGGAACGTGAGATCACTGGGGAATAAAGTGGGTGAGTTGACATCGCTAGCTCGGAGTAGGGAGTATCGGGAGTGTAGTCTTATGTGCATGTGTGACATGGCTGCATCAGGATATTCCCAATGGCAACATATCCATTGAGAACTTTCACACTGTTTGGTTTGATAGAGACTGCACCGCGAGCAGTGGGCGGAAAGGAGGGGTGCTCGCTGTTCTCGTGAATAACCGGTGGTGTAACCCTGCCCAGATAACCATCAAACGGCAGAGTTGTAGACCAGACCTTGGACTCCGACCATAATATTTGTCTAGGGAATTTTCCCATCTCATCTGTTTATGTTCCTCCATTTGACAACCCCACAGCTGCTTGTGACACCGTTAATGCTAACATAGCCTTGTTGCAGAGTTGGCATCTGAGTGCTGTCATTGTGATCTCAGGTGGATTTATAGGCCAGTCTACAAAGTTGTCCTTTTCTTTTTCTTTTTTTATTGTATATTACTTTATACTGTTTATGTATCTATTTATTTATTTACTTATATAATATATATGTATGTGTGTATGTATGTATGTATATGTATTATTTTATGTCTCTAATTGCACCCCTACTAATGGTACCTGAAGAGCCTGTAACAGTGAATTTCTCCATTGTGAGATTAATAAAGCTGTATCTATCTATCACCATGGACAATACACTGCCGAACTTTGTGCAGCATGTGGACTGTCCCACCAGAGGAGATAACTTTTAGATCAGCTGTTTGCTAATACTAAGGAAGCCTACAGTTCCTCCTCCCCCTCCCCCCACTCGGAAGTTTGGACAACAACTTAATTTACCTCTCTGCATGCATGTGCCTGTTGTGAAGGTGCAGCCCATGACAAGGACTGTTAGGAGAGGGTTGGAGGAGGCCTTGGATTAACTCTAATTTGCGTTTCAAACGACTGATTGGCCTGCACTCTGTGAGCCACACAATGATGACATTGATGGATTTACTGAGTGCATTTCACACTACATTAATTGTCCTGCACTGACACCATTGTCCCCGCTTAGACAGTCTTTTGTTCCTCAAATAATACATGTGCATAAGATTTCCTTTCCGCTTTTTCCTTTATCAGGTCTCAACAGCGAATGATTCGCATGTTTGATTTGGCAGAGGTTTTTACGATGGATTCCCTTCTTGACACAACCAATGCAGCTGGGAGGGGGGGCAATGCAGCCTTGAGGGGGGGCACAAACCAGTGATTCGCTGTGGCGACCCCTGAAGGGAAAAGCCGAAAGGAAAAGAAGAAGAAGAAGAAGAATCCCTTTTTGACACAACCCTGTCACAAGAGACAGAAACACGCTGACGGCTTTGCACCTACTCTTTTATGAAAGTCAACAATGGTTCTTTTACTTGCCTCTCACCATAGACAGTGAGAGACATGGCCTGCCATAAAGATGCTAAATCCCTCCTCAACAACAAGAGTGCATTCAGGGCTGGCAACAGAGAGGAGGTGAGAACAATCCAAAGTTCACTGAGAGTGAAGATCAGAGAGGTGAAAGAGAATTACAGGAGAAAACTAGAGAAGAAATTGCAGCAGAACAACAAGAGAGGTTTGGAGTGGTATGTGGTTTCAGGCCATCCATCAGCAGAGGAGCTGAGGGGGGTGAGGACAGGGCCAACAACCTGAAAATGTTTTGTACTCAATTCGCCACTGCTTCTACTGCACAGCACCTCTCTAAATCTTCAGAAGAAAGCCTGAACCCCTCCCACCATGCCTCTCTCACTCCCTCTCTTCACTGTACCTGTCTTCTGTGATAGACCTGACACCTCTCTCCCACCTCAACTTCACTTTTAATCAGGTCGATAAACAATTGAAAAGACTCCACTCAGATAAGAGAGCTGGACCGGATTGGGTGGCACAGGCTTTGAGTCTTACATTACAACTTCACGATGAGCCTGAGTCTACAGAGGATCCCAGTGCAGTGGAAGACATCATGCCTCGTTCCTGTACCAAAGACCCCACGTCCTAGTGTCCCCCAGGATTACAGACTTGTGATACTGAGCTTACATATCATGAAGACCCTCGAGAGACTGTGAACGAGAACGACCCAAGAGGAATGGTGAGGTTAAAGGGAGCAGAGATAAAGAGGGTGGAGGACTTTAAGTACTTAGGCTCAACAATCCAAAGCAATGCAGAGTGTGGAAAAGAGGTGAAGTCTGTGCAGACAGGTTGGAATGGCTGGAGAAAAGTGTCCGGTGTGATGTGTGATAAGAAGGTATCAGCAAGAATGAAAGGAAAAGTGTACAAGACGGTGATGAGGCAAGTGATGTTGTATGGTTTAGAAAGAGTGGCTCTTAGGTAAAAGACTGGAGGCAGAGCTGGAGGCAGCAGAGATGAAAATGTCGAGGCTCTCCTTGGGAGTAATGAGGATGGATAGGATCAGGATTGAGTCCATCAGAGGGTCGGCACATGTAAGAGGTTTTGGAGACAAAGTCAGAGAGGCTAGATTGAGATGGTTTGGACATGTACAGAGGCGGGATAGTGAATATATTGGTATATTGGTAGTAGGATGCTGAGGTTGGAACTACCAGACAGAAGGCCTAGAGGAAGACCAAAGAGAAGTTTTATGGATGTGATGAAGGATGACATGAAGGCAGTTGGTGTAAGAGAAGAAGATGCACAGGATAGGGTGAAATAGAGACAGATGATTGGCTGTGGTGAGCCCTGAAGGGAGCAGCCGAAAGGAAAAGAAGAAGAAAAGACCCTCGAGAGACTAATACTGGATCAAGTCCAACCCATGGTTAGACAATATGTTTACGTACCAGCCTCATCTTGGAGTCAAGGATACCATCGTCTACCTGCTTAATTGAGTCTTCACTCACCTGGACCAGTCGGCGAGCACAGCGAGGGTCATGTTTTTTTACTTTTCCAGTGCATTCAACACCATTAGGCTGACCCTCATAAATGAAAAGCCGACATTGATGCAGGGGGACACCTCTCTTGTGTCCTGCATTGTGGACTACTTGTCCGGGAGACCACAGTATGTGTGCCTGCAGCACTGCATGTTCGGACATGGTGGTCTGCAACATCGGGGCACCACAAGGGACCGTCCTCTCCTCTCTTCTATTCACCCTCCACGCATGAACTTCAGCTACTGTACAGAGACCTGCCATTTTGAGGGGTCTTCTGATGACTCTGCTATAGTCGGCTGTATAGAGGTGAGGAGGTGGGAAAAACGGGCTGCAGTGGATTCCTTTGTTACGTGGTATGAGCATAATCATCTGCAGCTTATAATGACAAAGACCAAGGAACTGATTATGGATTTTTAATAGATCCAAAATGCCAGCGACCCCATTTCCATTCAGGGGGTCAATATAGAAATGACGGAGGATTACAAATACCTTGGAGTGCTGTCTCTATTTTTTGAGGAGGGTAAGGTCATTTAAGGTCATTTAAGGTCACCTGGCGGACACTAATCAGGAACACCAAAGATGAGTGCAGAAAAGCACCACATGCCCACTGTGAAGTATGGGGGAGGATTTAGTTATATGGGCCTGTTTCTCTTTTAGAGGCCCTGGGAACTGTGTGTGGGTGCATGGCATGATGAACCTTTTGAAATACCAGGACATTTTAAATCAAAATCTGGTGGTCTCTGCATGAAAGCTGAAGATGGGCCATCACTGGGTCTTTCAGCAAGATAATAATCCTAAACATGTGGCCAAATCTACCCAGAAATGGTGTAGCAGACACAGAGTCAAGCTCCTTCAGTGGCTATCTCAGTCTACAGACCTCAACCCCACTGAAAAATCTGTGAAGTGAGCTGAAGAGTGCAGAAGAGAGATTCTCAGGTGACTGGATGATTTAGAGAGATGTGCAAAATTAATGGTCAAATCCCTCTTTCTGTATTCTCCTGTGTTGTGAAACATTTATAGAAGACATGATCTGATATAAAATAATTATTTCTTATTGTGGGCTTTTTTCCCCTCCCTATTGAATAAATCCGCAAATTAAAGGTGGGATTTTCCTCTTTTTTCCATAGTGGTCTGATATTATTTAGGGGAAAAATGAATCTATTAAAAGCTAAAGAACAAATAATTAGGTGTTTGCGTCCATGTGTGTGTGTGTGTGTGTGTGTGTGTGTGTGTGTGTGTGTGTGTGTGTGTGCGTGCTTAAATTTTCTTTCTTGAGACTTTTATTTCACTCTTAACTTGTATGGAACAACTGTGTGCCCACAATTTTCTCCCGGATCAATAAAGTATTCTGATATTGTGGTTAATTGTGAACTTTTTTCTTTACGTGTGTTAATATTTTTTACTGTTTATTTACAGTTTGGTTTCATGCCAAGAAAGAGCACCACAGATGCAATGTTTGCTTTGAGGATGTTAATAGAGAAGTACAGAGAAGGTCAGAGGGAGCTACATTGTGCCTTTCTGGATCTGGAAAAAGCATATGACAGGGTGCCAAGAGAAGAACTGTGGTATTGCATGAGGAAGTCTGGAGTGGCAGAGAAGTATGTTAGAGTGGTGCAGGACATGTATGAGAGATGTAAGACAGTGGTGAGGTGTGCTGTCGGTGTGACCGACGGATTCAAGGTGGAGGTGGGACTGCATCAAGGGTCAGCTCTGAGCCCCTTCTTGTTTGCTATGGTGATGGACAGGCTGACAGACGAGGTTAGACAAGAATCTCCATGGACTATGATGTTTGCAGATGACATTGTGATCTGTAGTGAGAGCAGAGAACAAGTGGAGGAAAATCTAGAGAGGTGGAGGTATGCCCTGGAAAGGAGAGGAATGAAGGTTAGCCTCAGAAAATCAGAATACATGTGTGTGAATGAGAAGGACCCAAGAGGAACAGTGATGTTACAGGGAGCAGAGATAATAAAGGTAGAGGATTTTAAGTACTTAGGCTCAACAATCCAGAGCAATGGAGAGTGTGGAAAAGAGGTGAAGAAGCGTGTGCAAGCAGGCTGGAATGGTTGGAGAAAAGTGTCCGGTGTGATGTGCGATAGGAGAGCGTCAGCAAGAATGAAGGGAAAAGTGTACAAGACGGTGGTGAGGCCAGCGATGTTGTATGGCTTAGAAACAGTGGCGCTGAGGAAAAGGCAGGAGGCAGAGCTGGAGGTAGCGGAGATGAAAATGTTGAGGTTCTCTCTGGGAGTAACAAGGATGGATAGGATCAGAAATGAGTATATCAGAGGGACAGCCCATGTCAGATGTTTTGGAGACAAAGTCAGAGAGACTAGATTGAGATGGTTTGGACATGTACAGAGGAGGGATAGTGAGTATATTGGCAGTAGGATGCTGAGGTTGGAACTACCAGGCAGAAGGCCTCGAGGAAGACCAAAGAAGAGATTTATGGATGTGGTGAAGGAAGACATGAAGGTTGTTGGAGTCAGAAAAGAAGATGCGGAGGACAGGGTGAGGTGGAGGCGGATGATTTGCTGTGGCGACCCCTGAAGGGAGCAGCCGAAAGTAAAAGATTTACATGCACAATGTCCCCCCCCCCCCTCTTCCTTCAGTTTCATATGCATTTCATAAAAATGTAAAATATTAAAGGCCTAGAACTTGTGCAAAGTGAATGGGTGAACATAATTCATATTAAGACTTTGAGTTCAAAAACAGATCACAGTTCACTCTGTGCCGGTACTGCGATGGACCAGTGAGCAGTTCAGGTGGGACTCTTGTTTTTGCCCTGAGTCGTATGAGATGGGCTCCTACCTACCCATGATCCTAGTAGAATTAAAATTTTCAGCAAATAAATATTACATGGCTGTTTTAAAACTTTAATGTTACCCCTTAAATAGTTTTTTCTGTGTACACTTTAATTTGTGAAGGTGATACAGTGGTACAGCTATACTGCTTCAGCACTATAGTTGTACAACATGCAAAGACTTTTTAGATAGTTTTAATGACTGTAATAGCTGAAGATGAAGGCTGTAATGTAGTCTGTGTGCTATAAATGAGCCTGATTAATGCCTCAAACACTCTTGTGGTTAGATAGTGCAGTGATTGGAGTAATGGATGTCTGCTAATGTTACTAAAACACCCATCTTGTACAGATTCATCTAGTAACACTTAATGACTCATTTTCATCTTTGGCTTGTGGAAATTAGCCAGGCGTATTAGACATTTTCAGTGATGGATCAGCACCTCAAACAGTCTCTCCTGTACACAACTAATCTGCCTTTAAGGAATCACAATAACCTGAGCCTACTCAGCTTGGTTATGAAAACTGGGTATATGTACTGGTCTCTTTAATAGGAAAACCTAAAGATAAACTTTATCACTGACTGAGACTAAACTGAGTAGTGTTTTGTAAGCACACGCATCAGTTGATGCTGATTCTTTCAAAGGATGTTAATTGCTTGATTAATCACTTGACCACTAGCTGAGATCACTCTTTCCTTAATTCTGATGGTTGATGTGAATGATGTGTGTATTGCGCCATTGTTACATCATTGGGGGATTGGATATGTATTGCCTCAGACATGGTTCACCAATTCAATTTCTATAAGCCAGGTTCTATTGAATGTGATCAAGTAGATAAAGGAATGAAGTTGTTATTGCTTTAAGGCTGGTATGTTTGGCTTCCTAATGCCAACTGTTGATTTGTTCACATAAAGTGTGAACATATGTATAAAAAAAATTGTTGCTGTAATGCAACCGCGTTTATTAACCTGTGCAGATTTTTGAGCATGACTTAATAAGTAGACCCCAAACACATAATCAATTGTTATGACATAAACCCCCCCACTACTGACTTTATTCTACTCCATCACAAAATGTTTGGTGAGGGGTTTACATATGTGCTTGTGAATCCAAAGTGCTTCAAAGCTTCACTTCATTGCACTGTGTTCTCTGAAACACACACAAGGCAGAAAATGCACAGATGCCTGAAAACCACTTTCCACAGTTTCAATTGAGTAATTTGAAAACAATATTAAGTTGAGTCATGTTGTTCCTTTGGTACAGTCTTCCTGAAGCAGTGACAGCTTCTTCTTCTTCTTCTTTTACTTTCGGCTGCTCCCTTCAGGGGTCGCCACAGCAAATCATCCGCCTCCACCTCACCCTGTCCTCGCACTGAAAATACTGCTCTATTTATTTATTTATTTATTTATTTATTTATTTTTACATTTCTGAAGTGTTGTAAGTGCAGCCTTCAGAACAGGAAGCATTTACTTGGATTTACTACTAGATTTCCAAAAGGAAAAAATGGAACATGTTTATTTATTTATTTTTTGCTTTGCATATGTTTTCTGTTCTTACATCCATAAGCTCAAATCAAATAATTGATGAAGAAACAAAGAACTCTTAACTCTTGTTGCTTTTTTTTTCAAAATCAAAAGGACACGTGCATATTTTTGTCGATGGAATCAGAGTAAACTCCAGTGCATGTTTCATCAAAACACTAAAATAAATCTTCAACTATCCCATTGGCTTTCTTTTAATGTAACTTTTGACCTTGGAATGGATAAAATTGATAATCTTCTTCTTTAAAGAAAAGAAAGATCCTGAGCTGCTTCTGTCTGGTTGTGAAAAGTTTGCAGATGCATGCGCACAATAAACATTATTCCGGTTTTGGTTTTTGACACCGGAAGTGAACACGCAGAATGAACAGAGAATGTGTCCTTTTGAGTAGATTTTCTGGTAAGGTGTCATGATGTTAAAATTTCCTTCCTGTCTCATTGTCTTCATAACATGTTTTCAATCCTCCCTTCAGCTTGGCAAATGAGTGCAGAGAGAAATCCATGTCAGAACTTCAGCAATGTTTTCCACAACATAGACAAGTCAAGAAGTGTTACATTCTTAATTTTTATTCTTGCCAGTTTTCTCTCAACAACTTAACTCTGTCTCAAATATAATGCGTTTTGACGTCCTGTCTTCATGATATTTTACACGATCTACAATATACTGTGTATACATTTATTTGGTGATTACATGAAATGTACATTATTAGGGTTGTATAGTAACTTGAGCACACATTTTTTTCTTCTTCTTGAGCTAAGATCGTTTCCTATTGAATCGTGGAATATATTGTGTTTCCTCCTTGACTATGAGTGGAAAGAGTTAAGCTTAAATACTAAATACCAAGATCTAGAGGCTAAATTAGAGGTGTATTACCATCTGGCATAGTATTTGGTGTATTATTATTAGTCTCTTGATTAGGAAGTAGGTTTCCCAATTTACTGCTCTTTCCTTTCACCAGGTAATTGTTGTTCTAACTTTTTAGATTTACATCCTCACTCTTCTACTTTTTTTGCATATGTAATACACGCAACATCCGTGCCATCTTGCACATTGGTTATATTATGAAAATCTATTTTATTACTTGGTCATTCCAGTGTCCGTGTACTTTCTGCTCAAGCTGCTTTTCACAACAGACAAAGCAAATGTGCGTTTCAGAACTATTACTCTAGTTTAGACAGGATAATGAGCATTTTGGATCTCTGTTCTAGAGGGGAGAAGAAAGGCGACTGTGCATTTTTACTTAGTGAACTGATGTGCATGTACTAGTCCTTCTCAAAAAATTAGCATATTGTGATAAAGTACATTATTTTATGTAATGTACTGATAAAAATTCAACTTTCATGTATTTTAGATTCATTGCACACCAACTGAAATATTTCAGGTCTTTTATTGTTTTAATACTGATGATTTTGGCATACAGCTCATGAAAATCCAAAATTCCTATTTCAAAAAATTAGCATATTTCATCCGGCCAAAAAAAAAAAAAAATGTTTTTAATACAAAAAAGTCAACCTTCAAATAATTATGTTCAGTTATGCACTCAATACTTGATCGGGAATCCTTTTGCAGAAATGACTGCTTCAGTGCGGCGTGGCATGGAGGCAATCAGCCTATGGCACTGCTGAGGCGTTATGGAGGCCCAGGATGCTTCCATAGCGGCCTTAAGCTCATCCACAGTGTTGGGTCTGGTGTCTCTCAACT
The DNA here is from genome assembly GCA_024760905.1 of Plotosus lineatus. Lineage (NCBI taxonomy): Eukaryota > Metazoa > Chordata > Actinopteri > Siluriformes > Plotosidae > Plotosus > Plotosus lineatus. The sequence continues at coordinate 55,199,116 of CM045728.1, read as the reverse complement.
TTCTCTTCACAATATCCCACAGATTCTCTATGGGGTTCAGGTCAGGAAAGGTGGCAGGCCAATTGAGCACAGTAATACCATGGTCAGTAAACCATTTAGCAGTGGTTTTGGCACTGTGAGCAGGTGCCAGATTGTGCTGAAAAATGAAATCTTCATGTCCATAAAGCTTTTCAGCAGATGGAAGCATGAAGTGCTCCAAAATCTCCTGATAGCTAGCTGCATTGACCCTGCCCTTGATAAAGCACAGTGCACCAACACCAGCAGCTGACATGGCACCCCAGACCATCACTGACTGTGGGTACTCGACACTGGACTTCAGGCATTTTGGCATTTCCTTCTCCCCAGTCTTCCTCCAGACTCTGGCACCTTGGTTTCCGAATGACATGCAAAATTTGCTTTCATCCGAAAAAAGTACTTTGGACCACTGAACAACAGTCCAGTGCTGCTTCTCTGTAGCCAAGGTCAGGCACTTCTGCCGCTGTTTCTGGTTCAAAAGTGGCTTGACCTGGAGAATGCGGCACCTGTAGACCAGTCCACTGTTTCCACAGGTCCCCCATGGTCTGGAATCGGCCCTTCTCCACAATCTTCCTCAGGGTCCGGTCACCTCTTCTGGTTGTGCAGCGTTTTCTGCAACACCTTTTCCTTCCCACAGACGTCCCACTGAGGTGCCTTGATACAGCACTCTGGGAACAGCCTATTCGCTCAGAGATTTATTTCTGTGTCTTACCCTCTTGCTTGAGGCTGTCAATGATGGCCTTCTGGACAGCAGTCAGGTCAGCAGTCTTACCCATGATTGCAGTTTTGAGTAATGAACCAGGCTGGGAGTTTTTAAAAGCCTCAGGAATCTTTTGCAGGTGTTTAGAGTTAATTGGTTGATTCAGATGATTAGGTTAATAGCTCATTTAGAGTACCTTTTCATGGTATGCTAATTTTTTGAGATAGGAATTTTGGGTTTTCATGAGCTGTATGCCAAAATCATCAGTATTAAAACAATAAAAGACCAGAAATGTTTCAGTTGGTGTGCAATAAATCTAAAATATATGAAAGTTTAATTTTTATCAGTACATTACAGAAAATAATGAACTTTATCACAATATGCTAATTTTTTTAGGACTAGTATATGTGTATATATATATATATATATATATACATATATATATATATATATATATATATGTGTGTGTGTGTGTGTGTGTATGTGTGTGTGTTATATACAAATACATACAAAATAGGGCCCCATTTTTCGCAATGGTTTGGTTCCGGCACTTCTTGCAGGTCAACAAATTCCACGAGATATTTACACGTAAGTAAACCCCTATGTTTATTACATGCATGAATTATTGATGCGCTTTGAAAATCCTATGTTTATTACATACGCTAAAATATGCTTCTTAAACACATTCTATAGACAGTCATGTAGTAATGATTAAGTAAAAACTTTTTAATTTTGTACTCTGATATTTATTCATAATAATAATAAAAATAAAAATATACAGTCGGCCCTTGACATTCGCGGGGGTATGGTTCCGGGCCTTTCCGCAAATTGAGATAATCCGCGAGTTCTGTCCCCGGTAGTAAAACCCCATGTATGATGTCACATGCGTGAATGAGCAGCTGTAAGTAAAATACTATGTATCTATTACATGCACTAAAATATGCTTCTTAAACACATTCTATAGACAGTCTTACTTATTAATACAATATTAATGTAGTAAAATGTAGTCATGATTAAGAAAAACTTTTCAATTTTTACTGTTATATTTATTGATGCCAAAATATAAACATTATATTACATTACATTATATCCCCCCCCCCCCCCCATTCCCCACCGGAGCCGAAGTACAAAACAGAGTTTTAGAGTGATAGAGTAATAGGCCTTACAAACCAAAGAAGCGGTGATGTTTATGCGAGTTAATCCTCTGGCGCAGAGTTTTGTTTTGTTTATTGGGAGTAAATAGTGAATTCATTTGTGTGTGAGCAGCTCAGCTATGCCCCTCAGGAACTAAACAGCTAGTTAGAGGCACAGCGCCAAAATCAAAGTCCCCCAAAACACAGACCATAACAAAAAGGACAAAAGAACAAGAAATGTAGTAAATTGGATAAACAAAACACAACGAGAAACATGCTACACCACAGTAAATAAAATATAACACACAAACATTACCTTAGGTTATGTACTGGAATAATAATTAAAAAAGACTTTAATAGTGGAGTGTTTTACAACAGTTCAAACGATTACTTCAGCAATGACGTGACTTCAGAGGAAACTGTCATTTCTTCCGGAGAAAGTCTTATTTCTTCAGAAGAGGCATCCAACGTCATTACCTTTTTCTGGTGTTTATGCAGGCGTTTGAGTGACATCATAGAACTTAACTGGTAATTAAAACACACTAAAAAGGCTCACTGCCAACTTGTGCACGAATGAAGAAAAAGGGGTGTTACATCACCTCAACCAATCAGCAGGAAGGAGGACAGCCATTGGCTGAATGTGAATCACGTGTGAGCTGCTCGGTAGTCCGCGAATACTCAAACCGCAAATGCAAATCCGTGAATAGTCAAGGGCCTACTGTACCGTATTCGACGTAATAAGCACCCTGCTGCAATAAGCCTCCCCTTTTAATCTGATGTTCAATAACTGCCCATGTGTACTGGGAGCAAAATCGTAGATCAAACTTACCAATTTTATTTGATCAGTCTCTGTAATGGTAAAATGAGGCGTTCACTGACTGTAAAAGTGAGTTTATACAGTATTTCAAGACCCCCTGCCACTGGGGAATGTCTATAATGTTCATCAGTAACAACACATTTGGTTGTTCTGCCATGCTTTATAAAACAGGAAAATATTTTGTTGTGTTCTCCTGGTAAATGTCCAACAACCAACGAACCATTAGAAACTGTTCCAGCAAAACTCTGGGATGCTCTGAATAAATAGAGCGATGAGTCAGATATAGATCTATCAGAAAGTGATGAGTATTCTTCATCCGATTCTCCTGCTCACTATCTTTATAAATTTAAAGACATTCCTAGCCATGTGCTTGTTTGTGTTGATTGGTTCATTTTGTGCTAAAGTTCACATTCATGTTGATTGGCTCGATTTTACATCTTGGGGGAAAATATTTAAAGGAACAGTACCGAGAGAAAATTACGGGATCTTTTTGTTTTTTTTTAATTATGCTGTTTTCTGTTTATTTTCAGCTTTCATGTAAGTAGTTTGGTTGATAGCACAAAATGAATAACACAAATACCATTAAAACTCTTTTATTGTTCTGTTATTATTCATGTTTTCCACCTCGATGGTAATAAGCACTTACCATTCCACTCCGCTGGTAAACATTTTAATAAGCGCCCACCCGCTCCAATTTTTCAAGTGCTCTGAGTGCTTACCACGTCAAATATGGTGTACAGATGCTCCCCGACTTCCGTTTTTAATTGGTTCCGGACGGCCGAACGGAAGTTGAAAGTGAACGTAAGTTGTTACAGTGACGTGTGACATATGACGCTCATACTGTACGATACATCCATAAATACCATTACCGTATCTCATAAAGCACCCCTAAATCAATTATTCTTAACATAACATTGTAAAAGAATATTAAATATATCAAATAATATCAACATTAATTTGAAATAAGTCACTTATTTATACCGAGGCACTTTACATGAAGCTTAAAACAGTCAACACAATGCTTAGAATATGTGAAGTGCTCAATACTGAAAGTAGTATACTTGCTGTGGGTTATACAGACTTCCGGTCTTTCAAGTGCACAAAGGTGCCGTTGAATTCGTTTAGAACACAACCTGCACTGTAAATCCCAGCAAAGCGGAGAGCTCTTTCTTTTGTGTAAGTAAGTAAGTAAACTTTATTCAAGCGATGAATACAAAGAACAAGTACAAATCCTAATGAATATTAATATAAAAATAAGTATACACTCTTAGGATTCTGATAAAAGATAATAAATATCTGTAATTGTTCTGTAATTTGTGTTTTCATTCATTTTACAACTGTCTTTGCTTAACTGAGTATGCATGGTAGATTGTGCCGATCTGAGCAGATAGTTAATTCATCTCTGTGTATGAGACTTGCACCCATGCTAGTAGGCTTACACTTCTGACCAACCATATTTGCTTAGGGTTACAAAAGTCCGCAAAACAGTGTAAACACAAAGATCACAGAGACGACGTCTTAATACAAGGGTAACACGCTATATAACTGAGATATATATATATATATATAACAATATGCATATAACTGAACTGGGAAGGAGGGACACGTTCAGTCTGTAGTTTGTAAACAATGGATGCAGCGTCATTGCGTCATTACATCAGCGTACTACGTAGGTACGTCTAAACTCAAAGTTTGACTTTTTTTTAGGGGGGGGGGAATGTAAAATAAAAAAAAAACATAAAACGGATGAACGTAAGTCGGGGTGCGTCTGTATATACAAGTAACATCCGACTTACAACCGGGATTGTTCAAAATGGCCGACGCGTGGGTTATAGGTACTATTGTATAGGATACACGATGACAATCTGTTGCATTTTTAAGCAACTTTTTCAATTGAATACTATTATATACCAAGCTATTTACAGTTTATTTAATAATTTTATACCCTTTTTTTAACGAAAAGTGCCAAATGCGCCATTCAAAAATTCAAACGCGTCATTCACAAATTTAAACAATGTGCGAATTGCTCCCTCATCGGCTGTCTCCCAACACTCTAAGCACTCTAAGCCCAGCACTCTAAGCACTATACCACCGGCCCCAATATTGAGGGTGTAGATATAGATTTTACGACAACACCATCCCAGCAGACTACACCTAATGCTTTGAAGTTTACAGAGAATGAGTGCATGCTCATTACAGAAGAGCTTTCCCACATGTATGACAAAGGTATCATAGAGGCATGTGAACATGTAGATGGGGAATTTATATCAAATATATTTTCTTGCATCAAGAAAAATGGTTCCTTGAGAATCAATTTGAACCTCAAAACATTGAATGACAGTGTTGAAACCTGCCAATTTAAAATGGATACTTTCAGATCTGCCATTTTCTGGTTGGAAAAGGGCTGCTATTTTGCCTCTGTAGATTTAAAGGACGCCTACTTTAGTATTCCAGTAAGGCATGAAGAAAGTAAATAATTCGAGATTTGTCTGGAATGAAACTTTATTTCAGTTTACTTGTGTTCAAAATGGGCTTGCGTCTGCACCTATAATCTTTACTGAGCTGGTGAAACCAGTTTTCATTGCTTAGAAGTCAAGGGTTTTCAAACAACTCCTACATTGACGACTCTTTTGATTAGTTTGACAAAACAACACTAAGGAAAATGTGGCAACCACAGTGAAACATTTTGACAGTTTAGGTTTTACTGTACATCCTGATAAGTCTGCTCTTACCCCAACTAAAGAAATTACGTTCCTTGGATTTATCAACAGTGAGAGCATGACTGTTACATTGACGGAGGATAAGAAGAGCAAAATTGTTCAAAAATCTTTGGTATTACTAAATGGCGAACGAGTCACCATCAGAGATTTGGCTGTTTTGATTGGTCAATTTAATGTGGCTGCATTAGGAATGAAACATGCCCCTGTTTTCTCCAAACGAATTGAAATTCTCAAAAATCATGGCTTGTAATTAACTAAAGGCAATTTTGACTCTATAGTGTTGCTTGATCCAGATTGTGTGAATGATTTGACTTGGTGGATAAACAATGCAGGCAATTGCCCCAAACCAATTAATGTTTCTCGTCAAGACATGGTAGTTAAGACTGATGCATCAAAAACTGGTTGGGGAGGAGTGAAAGACTAATCAAACTAGTACTAGGGGTTTATGGTCTGCTGAATAAAGTGAACTTCATATCAATATTTTGGCAGCCTACTTCTGTGTACAAACTTTCTTTTCATCCCAGACAAGATATTCATATCAGGCTAATGTTAGATAATACAACAGCGGTGTCATATATTAAACATATGGGTGGGATGAAGGTTGGATGTTATAATGCCACTAGGGAACTGTGGCTATGGGCCACTGACAGGAATATTTGGTTGGCAGGTGTTCATTTGCCTGGGGTGCGTAATTATAAAGCAGATGAATTTTCAAGGCAGTTCCCAGATGACAAAGAATGGCACTTGAATGAACAGGCAATTCATGCATGCATTCAAATGTGTGATGTGTTTGGGAAGCTGGTTAGAGCATTGTTTGCTTCCAGATTAAATACACAATTGAACAGATACATATCTTGGTGCCCTGACCCGGTGCAGAAGCTGTTGATGTTTTTCCTGTGTTTTGGGGAAATTCTTATGACTATATATTTTGCCCTTTCAGTGTGATTGGCAAGAGTTCTGCCGAAAGTAATTAACGAAGAGGCAGACGTGCTCATGGTGGCACTGATATGGACAACTCAATTTTGGTTTATGAAGTTACTGGAATTGTCAATAGACTGTCCAAGATTGCTGCCAAAATCTCAATCTCTGTTTACGACTCCTCAATCAGCCACAGTTTCAACATCCACTCCACAAGAAACTCAAACTAGCAGCATTCAGGCTGTCAGAGAAGGCTTGGAAAGTCAGGGCCTTTCACCATCAGTTACAAACATTATCCTGCACTCATGGAGACATACGACACACCAGCAATATGGGACATATTACCGAAAGTGGTTGTGTTTTTGCATTACAAGGGGTGTTGATCCCCTTTCACCACTTTTGGTGAGGCTTTGCTTTTATGGTCAGTGTTCTATGACTCTGGTTTTTGGATACTCTGCAATTAATACAGCGAGATCAACTTTATCTAATTTACCTAGATATAATGTCACTTGGAAGGTACAGCATGTGTTGTTGTATTTGAGAGATCAATTGACAAAGTGTACAAGACGGTGTTGAGGCCAGCAATGTTGTATGGTTTAGAAACAGTGGCCCTGGGGAAAAGACAGGAGGCAGAGCTGGAAGTAGCGGAGATGAAAATGTTGAGGTTCACTTTGAGAGTAACGAGGATGGATAGGATCAGGAATGAGCACGTCAGAGGGACAGCTGTTTTAGAGACAAAGTCAGAGAGGCCAGATTGAGATGGTTTGGACATGTACAGAGGAGGGATAGTGAGTATATTGATAGTAGGATGCTGAGGTTGGAACTACCAGGCAGAAGGCCTAGAGGAAGACCAAAGAGATGATTCATGGACGTGGTGAAAGAGGACATAAAGGAAGTTGGTGTAAGAGAAGAAGATGCAGAGGATAGAGTGAGATGGAGGCAGATGATTCGCTGTGGCGACCCCTGAAGGGAAAAGCCGAAAGGAAAAGAAGAAGAAAAATTGACATGTGAATTGTTAAAAGGATTGACACTTAAGTTGCCCATGCTTACTCTGCTTTTATCAGGGCAAAGATTTCAGGCCCTCCATCTTATTGACATTAGAAATGTAGATATTTCTGATGACTGTGTAAAAATTAGAATTGGGGATCTCCTCAAACAGACTAGAACTGGTTTTCACCAAGGTGAACTCTCTCTCCAGAGCTATACGTCTGATCAGAGACTGTGCATTGTCAGTGTGATGAAGCTATATCTGGCTATGACTCGCGACCTCAGAGGAGATGAGACAGCTTTGTTCATAAACATTACTAGGCCTCACAAAAGAGTGAGCAAAGACACTATAAGTAGATGGATAAAGCTTGTTCTCAAAAGTGCAGTTATTGATATGTCAATTTTCAAACCACAAAGTGTAAGATCAACCTCCACTAGTGCAGTATTAGCTTTCAATGTGCCAATTCAAACAGTTCTGCGGACGGCAGGTTGGAGCAGTGAATGCGTGTTCAGACAGTTTTATAACAAACCAGCTTCTCATGACAGTAGTTTCAGTAGTGCTCTTTTAAATTCTGTATCCAATGTTGGTATTTGATCATCTCGCCATAAGCTTTGCATGTTTTCTTGAATTATCAGGAATGTTTACTTATGAGACTGAGTTAACTTGTGCATTTTCACAAAATAAATGTGAAATATTGAACTAAGATTGGGCTTGATGAAATTGATGGAAATATGATTTCACTCTAAATATCTCACGTAGTCCTGATAGGACGGAATAGGGAGGTGGAATGACACAATTAAATGAGACTTACCTGTAAGTTGATATTTGATTGTAATTCCACCGACCTATGAAGTACTGAGGGATTACGTGCCCACCCTTCCCACCCTGGCTGGGAAATATGAAATCATATTTCTATACTCTGTCTGTATTCCTTTCGGCTTTTCCCCTTTTACTCAGGAGTTGCCACAGCTAATCATCTGACTCGCACGTTTGATTTGGTTGAGGTTTTTACGTCGGATGCATTTCCTGTCACAACCCTTTAGCAAGGGACAGAAACACGCTGCCGGCTTTGCAGCCTACTCTTTATGAAAGTCAGCAATGGTTCTTTTACATGCCTCTCACCACAGACAGTCAGAGACATGGCCCGCCTTTGATAACCCAGTTAGCTGCACTGGTGGGACAGTGACAACCCTGTGGGGACTCGAACCCCCAACCTTCGGATCAGAGATCCTGCGCCCTATCCACTAGCCCACCACTGCCCCACTACCCCATAAACCCTTTAAAAATGATAAAAGTACACCAATTTTGGATGAAATATGTGTTAAAAGTAAAAGGAAATTATTTAATAAACCATTTAAACATTTTATTAGCATATTAAACCATTTTATTCACATATTTATTAATTAAACCATTATTAAACATTTTTTATTAACGCACATACACATACACAGCACTCTCGCTCTCTCTCTCTCTCTCTCTCTCTCTCTCTCTCTCTCTCTCACTCACACACACACACACAAACACGCAAAAGTCTCTCTCTGGTGTGTTTTGTGGAGTGGCGTATTTTGCCGAATGCGGGCTCCGCCCACACGCAGCGTGCAACCGACAGAGCTTTTGAGACGGGGTGTTGTATTTAAAATGGAATTATAGTGCCGGTTTGAAAGATCAGAGGTCCGGCTTCAGTATTATCTTGCTTCCTTGCGAGATCGGAGGTCTTGTCCCACGGAGCACTCTGCTTTTCACTGTATCTCTGCTTTTGATGCCTCCTTTTGCTTCAATATCGTTCCGAAATAATGGCCTCCATCACCGTATTTCCGCTTTTAAGGTCTCCTGCTTCAATATCAGCCCGATTGTAGAGGGGTTTCGGCCATAGTCCTTTGCAATTTTGCTCAACTGCATCCCACTTTCTTGTTTTTTATTATCTCCTGCTTCACTTCAATTGACAACAAATATATAAATGTATGTGTGTGTGTGTGTGTGTGTGTGTATATATATATATATATATATATATATATATATATATATATATATAATGTCAAGCAGGGAATGTGCGTTGAATTCCACGTCTTGTGGGCGTGGCCCACAGCACGCGCGTGTGTGAGAGAGAGGGAGCGAGAAAGAGAGAGAGAGAGGGAGGGGGATAACGCTGTAGTTTTTAGTTTATTTTTTTAAGTTGTTTTAATTCAGTAAATGGTCAAGCAGGGAATGCGCTTTGAATTCACGTCTTGTAGGTGTGGCCCGCAGCACACGCACGAGAGAGAGAGAGAGAGAGAGACAGACAGAAAGAATAACGCTTTAGTTTTTAGTTTTTTAAGCTGTTTAATTCAGTAAATGTTTAATAAACGTGGGTGCATTTGAGCTCATCTGGAATTCTGATCCCTCAAGGAATCAAATTAAAGTTGAGTTTGTCAAGCAGGGAATGCGCTTTGAATTCACGTCTTGTGGGCATGGCCCACAGTGCGTGTGAGAGAGAGAGAGAGAGAGAGAGAGAGAGAGAGATCCACATAAGCACAATGCAGCTCCTTCTGACCTTCTCTGTACTTCTCTATTAACATCCTCAAAGAAAACACTGCATCTGTGGTGCTCTTTCTTGGCATGAAACCAAACTGTTGTTCACAAATGCTGACCTCTGTCCTTAGTCTAGCTTCCACTATTCTTTCCCATAACTTCATTGTATGGCTCATCAACTTTAGCCCTCTGTCGTTGCCACAACTCTGTACATCCCCCTTGTTCTTAAAGATGGGCACAAGCACACTTCTCCTCCATTCCTCCGGCATCTGCTCACTTTCTAAGACCTTGTTGAAAATTCTTGTCAGAAAATCTACTGCTACCTCCCCTAGACACTTCCATACCTCAACTGTTATGTCATCAGGGCCAACTGCCTTTCCACTCTTCATTCTCTTCAATGCTCTCCTCACTTCTCTCTTAATCTTCGCTACTTCCTGGTCCACAATGGTCACCCCTTCTACTCTTTTTTCTCTTTCATTTTCCTCATTCATCAGCTCTTCAAAGTACTCTTTCCATCTTCCCAGCACACTTCTGTCATCAGTCAATACATTTCCCTCTCTGTCCTTTATCACTCTAACTTGCTGCACATCTTTCCCATCTCTATTTCTCTGCTGTGCTTCTTCTTTTCCTTTCGGCTTTTCCCTTCAGGGGTCGCCACAGCGAATCATCTGCCTCCATCTCACCCTATCCTTTGCATCTTCTTCTGTTACACTAATGACTTTCATGTCCTCCTTCACCACATCCATGAATCGTCTCTTTGGTCTTCCTCTGGGCCTTCTGCCTGGTAGTTCCAGCCTCAGCATCCTACTACCAATATACTCACTAGCCCTCCTCTGTACGTGTCCAAACCATCTCAATCTAGCCTCTCTGACTTTGTCTCCAAAACCTCTTACATGTGCTGTCCCTCTGATGTGCTCATTCCTAATCCTATCCATCCTCGTTACTCCCAAAGAGAACCTCAACATTTTCATCTCTGCTACCTCCAGCTCTGCCTCCTGTCTTTTCCCCAGGGCCACCGTTTCTAAACCATACAACATTGCTGGCCTCAACACCGTCTTGTACACTTTTCCTTTCATTCCATACCCTCCTATCACACATCACACCGGACACTTTTCTCCAACTATTCCAACCTGCTTGCACACGCTTCTTCACCTCTTCCACACTCTCCATTGCTCTGGATTGTTGAGCCTAAGTACTTAAAATCCTCCACCTTTCTTATCTCTGCTCCCTGTAACCTCACCGTTCCTGTTGGTTCCTTGGCATTCATGCACATGTATTCTGTCTTACTGAGGCTAATCTTCATTCCCCTCCTTTCCAGAGCATACCTCCACCTCTCTAGATTTTCCTGCACTTCTTCTCTGCTCTCACTACAGATCACAATGTCATCTGCAAACATCATAGTCCATGGGGAATCTTGTCTAACCTCGTCTGTCAGCCTGTCCATCACCATAGCAAACAAGAAGGGGCTCAGAGCTGACCCTTGATGCAGTCCCACCTCCACCTTGAACTCTTCTGTCACACCGACAGCACACCTCACCACTGTCTTACATCTCTCATACATGTCCTGCACCACTCTAACATACTTCTCTGCCACTCCAGACTTCCTCATGCAATACCACAGTTCCTCTCTCGGCACCCTGTCATATGCTTTCTCCAGATCCACAAAGGCACAATGCAGCTCCGTCTGACCTTCTCTGTACTTCTCCATTAACATCCTCAAGGCAAACACTGCATCTGTGGTGCTCTTTCTTGGCATGAAACCAAACTGTTGTTCACAAATGCTGACCTCTGCCCTTAGTCTAGCTTCCACTATTCTTTCCGATAAATTCATCGTATGGCTCATCAACTTTATCCCTCTGTAGTTGCCACAACTCTGCACATCTCCCTTGTTCTTAAAAATGGTCATCAGCACACTTCTCCTCCATTCCTCTGGCATCCTCTCACTCTCTAAGACCTTGTTAAATGTTCTTGTCAGAAAATCTACTGATACCTCTCCTAGACACTTCCATACCTCCACCGGTATGTCATCAGGACCAACTGCCTTTCCATTCTTCATCCTCTTCAATACCCTCCTCACTTCACCCTTACTAATCTTTGCTACTTCCTGGTCCTCAACAGTCACCTCTTCTACTCTTTTTTCTCTCTCATTTTCCTCATTCATCAGCTCTTCAAAGTACTTTTTCCATCTTCCCAGCACACTTCTTTCATCAGTCAATACATTTCCCTCTCTGTCCTTTATCAATCTAACTTGCTGCACGTCCTTCCCATCTCTATTTCTCTGCTGTGCCAACCTGTATAAATCATTTTCTCCCTCTTTACTTTCCAATCGAGCATACAAGTCATCATACGCCCTCTGTTTGGCCTTTGACACCGCTACCTTCGCCTTACGCTGTGTCTCCCTGTACTCCTGTTTACTCTCTTCGGGCCTCTCAATGTCCCACTTCTTCTTGGCTAACCTCTTCTTTTGTACACAATCCTGCACTTCCTCATTCAACCACCAAGTTTCCTTATCTACTTTCCTTCCAGAGGACACACCAAGTACTCTCCTACCGGTCTCCTTGATCACATTGGCTGTGGTTGTCCAGTCATCTGGATGCCCTTCCTGACGCAACCCTCTGCATTTATCTGGGCTTGGGACCGGCGTGAGGGAGAGACACTGGTTTGTGCCCCCCCCTCACGGCTGCATTTATTTCTCTACTGTGCTAACCTGTATAAATAATTTTCTCCCTCCTTACTGTCCAACTATCATACAAGTCATCATACGCCCTCTGTTTGGCCTTCAACACCGCTACCTTCGCCTTACGCTGTGTCTCCCTGTACTCCTGTTTACTCTCTTCGGTCCTCTCAATGTCCCACTTCTTCTTAGCTCACCTCTTCCTTTGTACACACTCCTGCACTTCCTCATTCCACCACCAAGTCTCCTTATCTACTTTCCTTCCAGATGACACACCAAGTATTCTCCTACCTGTCTCCCTGATCACATTAGCTGTAGTTGTCCAGTCATGTGGAAGCACTTCCTGACCACCCAAAGCCTGTTTCAACTCCTCCTTGAAGACAACATGACACTCTTCCTTTTTCAGCTTCTACTACTTTGTCTTCTGCTCTGCCTTTGCCTTCTTCACCTTCCTCACCATCAGCATCATCCTGCACACCACCATCCTATGCTGTTTGGCAACACTCTCACCCGCTACTACTTTGCAGTCACTGACTTCCTCCAAATTACATCGCCTGCACAAGATGTAGTCTACCTGTGTGTTCCTACCTCCACTTTTGTAAGTCACCCTATGCTCCTCTCTCTTCTGGAAGAAAGTATTCACCACAGCCATTTCCATCCTTTTTGCAAAATCTACCAACATCTGTACTTCTGCATTCCTGTCCTGGATACCAAACCTACCCATCACTTCCTCGTCCCCTCTGTTTCCTGCACCAACATGTCCATTGAAGTCTGCCCCAATGACCACTCTTTCACCTCTGGGGGTACTCTGCATCACTTCATCTAACTTCCTCCAGAATCTCTCCTTCTCTTCTCGCTCACATCCTGTCTGTGGGGCATAAGCACTAACAACATTGACCATCACACCTTCAATTTCTAACTTGAGACTCATCACTCTGTCTGACACTTTTCACTTCTAGAACATTCCTGACAAACTCCTCCTTCAAGATGACTCCGACTCCATATCTCTTCCCATCCACACCATGATAAAACAGCTTAAATCCTGCTCCTAAGCTTCTCGCCTTGTTACCTTTCCACCTGGTCTCCTGAACACACAGTATGTCCACTTTCCTCCTCTGCATCATGTCAGCCAGCTCTCTACCTTTTCCTGCCATAGTTCCAACATTCAAAGTCCCTACTTTCAGTCCTAGACTCATGCCTTTCCTCTTCTCTTTCTGGCAACAGACACGCCTCCCGCCTCTCCTTCTTCGACGTCTTCGACCAACAGTAGTCCAATTTCCATCAGCACCCTGTTGGTTGACAACACTGATGGCGGTCGTTGTTAACCCGGGCCTCGACCGATCCGGTGTGTCATTCATTCTTGTGATTCGCATAGTTTATTTTGCATTTGTTTTACGCCGGATGCCCTTCCTGACGCAACCCTCTGCATTTATCCGGGCTTGGGACCGGCGTGAGGGAGAGACACTGGTTTGTGCCCCCCCCCCCCCTCACGGCTGCATTTATTTCTCTGCTGTGCTAACCTGTATAAATCATTTTCTCCCTCCTTACTGTCCAACCTATCATACAAGTCATCATACGCCCTCTGGCCTTTGACACCGCTACCTTCGCCTTACGCTGTGTCTCCCTGTACTCCTGTTTACTCTCTTCAGTCCTCTCTGTGTCCCACTTCTTCTTAGCTAACCTCTTCCTTTGTACACACTCCTGCACTTCCTCATTCCACCACCAAGTTTCCTTATCTACTTTCCTTCCAGAGGACACACCAAGTACTCTCCTACCAGTCTCCATGATCACATTGGCTGTGGTTGTCCAGTCATCTGGAAGCACTTCCTGACTACCCAAAGCCTGTTTCAACTCCTCCTTGAAGACAACACAACACTCTTCCTTTTTCAGTTTCCACCACTTTGTCTTCTGCTCTGCCTTTGCCTTTTTCACCTTTCTCACCATCAGTGTCATCCTGCACACCACCATCCTGTGCCGTTTGGCAACACTCTCACCCACTACTACTTTGCAGTCACTGACTTCCTTCAAATTACATCGCCTACACAACATGTAGTCTACCTGTGTGCTCTTACCTCCGCTTTCATAAGTCACCCTATGCTCCTGTTTCTTCTTGAAGAAAGTATTCACCACAGCCATTTCCATCCTTTTTGAAAAAAATCTACCAACATCTGTCCTGCGTTCCTGTCCTGAATACCAAACATACCCATCACTTCCTCGTCCCCTCTGTTTCCTGCACCAACATGTCCATTGAAGTCTGCCCCAATGACCACTCTTTCACCTCTGGGGGTACTCTGCATCACTTCATCTAACTCATTCCAGAATCTCTCCTTCTCTTCTAGCTCACATCCTGCCTGTGGGGCATAAGCACTAACAACATTGACCATCACGCCTTCAATTTCTAACTTGAGACTCATCACTCTGTCTGACACTCTTGTCACTTCTAGAACATTCCTGACAAACTCCTCCTTCAAGATTACTCCTACTCCATATCTTTTCCCATCCACACCGTGATAAAATAGCTTAAACCCTGCTCTTTAGCTTCGAGCCTTGCTACCTTTCCACCTGGTCTCCTGAACACACAGTATGTCTACCTTCCTCCTTTGCATCATGTCAGCCAGCTCTCCATCTTTTCCTTGCATAGTTCCAACATTCAAAGTCTCTACTCTCAGTCCTAGGCTCACGCATTTCCTTTTCTCTCTCTGCCTACGGACACGCCTCCCGCCTCTCCTTCTTCGACGTCTTCGACCAACAGTAGTCCAACTTCCATCAGTACCCTGTTGGTTGACAACACTGATGGCGGTCGTTGTTAACCCGGGCCTCGACCGATCCGGTATGAATTTTGTTTTTGACCATTTGCATTTTTAATTTGGCAGAAGTTTTACGCCGGATGCCCTTCCTGTCGCAACCCTCTGCATTTATCCGGGCTTGGGACCGGCATAAGGGGGAGAGACACTGGTTAGTGCCCCCCCCCCCCCCCGCCTCATGGCTGCATTTGATATATATATATATATATATACATACACACACATACATACACACACCCCCTTTTCCTGTAATCATTTGTTTGAGCGTTGTGTGCAGCCTTTTTGATGTGCAGTTCTCAGTTAAGTCTCATGGAAAAATTGAGATTTACAGCTCATTCGTGCTGCACACACATTACCCACTGTTTTTTATAATACAATTTAGTTATATAATAAACACTAGTATTACTACAGTCAGTTTGGGTTATTTACGCTTCCTTAGTACATTAATATTTTTTATACGTCACTGTACCAAAGGTTGTAAAATAGTTGTAATAACTAAAACAATGGTTTTATTGTTTTGTTCATTTTTAGTAGTTATGATTCATGTTGTGGAACATCCAGGAGACAAGTTCTCTGGTTCCCTGGAACATTCTAGAATGACAAGGTTCTCTCAGTCATAACCAAAAGTCTTTTCCTCACCAGCATATCTGGGTCTGATTTATGAAATTAGCATATTTTCCAACTGCCCAACTTCAAACTGGAATAAATATTTCCACATCCAAGTTTATTTGTGAATCAGTGCATTAAAATCTTTAGTACATACCTGGGCGATATCATCAATTCAAAATATGTACATATGATAATTACAGTTGTTAAAATAATTCAAATACCTTTTAGTTCACACCTTTTTTCCCACACTCAATTTTGTGACAAGGCAGCATGGTGGCATAGTGGTTAGCATATCTTCCTCACATCAAGGTCCTGTGTTTGATTCCCAGCTCGGGTGGTTTTTGTTGGAGTTTGCATGTTCTTCCTGTGCTTGCGGGGGTTTCCTCCGGGTACTCAGATTTCTTCACAGTCCTAAAACATGCACAATAGGTTAATTGGCTCTTCCAAATCACCCTTAGGTATGAGTGCGAGCATGAATGGTTGTATGACAATTGGCCATGCGATGGCCTGACAAGCTGTTTGGGGTGTACCCCGCCGTAGCCCAGTTGTTGTTGGTCCCTATGACCCTAATTAGGATTAAGCAGTTCAGAAAATGAATGAATGAATTTTGTGACGAGAAATATCTTATTATTTTCCCAAACAGGCCCAGAGTATCACTGATCCTCCCCCATACTTCACAGCGGGCATGTGGTACTTTTCTGCATACTTATCTTTTGTATTCCACCAGACCCACTTGGAATGCTTGCGTCCAAATAGCGTTGTCTTGGTCTCATCTGACCAAAGCACATGATCCCAGGTGAAGTTCCTGTACCACCTAGCAAACTCCAGACATTTGTGTTTGATTCTGAATGAGAACATGTTTTTACAGTACATGCCTCCTAAACAGCTTGCTGGCATGTACATGGTGCCTGATGGTTGTTTTGAAGACTTTTTACCCAAGATGCTTCTATTTGTTTCAATTCTTTGAGAGTGCGCTTTGGAGAACTCATTTCTTTTACCATCCTCTGCACCCTGCGAGTTGGCAAAATAACCTTGTGTCCAGGCTTGTTTACCACCGTTCCAGTTGTTTTAAACTTCTTAATCATTCATCTGACAGTAGATATGCACAGGTGCAGGCAAGAGGCTATTTTCTTGTAGGCATCGCCTGACTCGTGAAGGTTGACGCGCATCTGCCTTACTTGAATGGTGTGTTCCTTTGTCTGTCCCATGTTGAAAGGTGGATCAGAGAAATGGCCTTTTTGTCATGTCATATTGATACCCCAGGGAAACAGGAAGTGGTGAATTACTAATTAAATTTTCCTCGATACTCTTGTCAACTTTGCAAACTACAGTAGAAATGACAAATACAGTCGGCCCCCTACTTACAAAATTAATCCGTTCCAGAGCCCTTTTCGTAACACGGGAGTTTCGTAAGTAGGGGTGCATTTTACATGTTAAACACCTGATTTGTTTCAAGGCTCCCAAGACTACTCCATAAACCCTTTAAAATGATAAAAAAAACATAAATTTTGTATGAAATGTGTGTTAAAAGTAAAAGAAAATTATTTCTTAAACCATTTAAACATTTTATTAACATATTAAACCATTTTATTAACATATTTATTAATTAAACCATTATTAAACATTTTTTATTAACACATACACACACACACGCACCTGCCTCTCTCTCTCTGTCTCTCTCTCTCTCTCACACACACACACACACACACACACACACACACACACACACACACAAGCAGGACGCTGGAGCATTTTAAGACATGGAATTCAAAGTGCATTCCCTGCTTGACAGATCGGAGGTCCAAACTCAACTTTAACTTGATTCCTTGAGGGATCGGAGTAACATTATGGGATGTGGAGGGAACATGCGCCACATTTATTAAACATTTACCGAGTTAAACAACTTAAAAAACTAAACTAAAAACTAAAGAGTTAAGCCTCCTTCTCTCTGAGAGAGCAACTCTCGCACCGTGAGAAATTTTGATTGGCGTGTTTGAATTTTGAATGGCGCATTTCGTAAGAGGAGGTTTTGTTTTCATATCCCGCGGACGAAAACTTAGGAAAATGTTTTTCGTAACCCGGAATTTTTGTACCCATGGGGTTTCATAAGTAGGGGGCCGACTGTACTGAAATTACATTTATTTCCTAGAAACAGGTGATATGAAAAAGTAATTATTTGTTAGCCAGCTATCCCTCCCCCAGTTTCACTTCAGTTGAAGGTAACAATTTCCTATAATTTTCAGTGGAAGAAGTAGCTTCTGCAATAAAATTTGAATTTATTTCAAGGCTTTTAACACATCTTAACCGGCGGTGCCAATAATTATGGAGGGTCGTGCGCCTTTCACCAAGAAGTAAACTTTCTGCACCAAATTTGGCTTTATCGTTCTGCTGCAAGGAACAGGCCTCAAGTTCTCAGTTATTAAGCGATGCCCACCGTGCCTTTGATAAATAAATGCTGTTTTTCACTCCATTATTAATGTTCTAATTGTGACCATCGTCATTCATCCCTTATAGAACAGTGAGTTTCAGTATGTGCAGAACATGCACTCTAAAATAATGCTGTTGTACCTTATTACTCTTATGCCTTGTTCTTGGGGCAGTACTCTCTAAGGAAATTATTTATACCCCTTGTATATACTTTTTAATGCTTGGAAAAATATAAGAACTTTTTTGGGGAGATCATAAAGGTATGCAGACTTACCATAAGGTCCAGTAGTGTGCCTTTATGGATACATTACTGTGAGTTGTACCTTGGGAAACAGAAAGGACTTCTGCTGTACCTCTTGTTTCTTACAGTGAGTGTACAAAAAAAAACCTAAACACATAGTTACTGCACATTGTTTTTCTGTAATATGGTGTTGTGCGGTACAAGACTTTTTTGTGGAAGGATCATTAGTCTTAATGTTTTGGTTGACCATGTCTATGTTTAGTTAGAGAAAGTCTTAATGTGTACTCAACTCCTGGACAAACATGGTTTTATAGGGCATTTTTCCAACTGTTTTCCCTAATGCTAAATAAAGTGTGTGTGTGTGTGTGTGTGTGTGTGTGTGTGAGAGAGAGAGAGAGCGAGAGAGAGAGAGAGAGAGAGAGAGAGAGAAAAATTCCCCAGAAATTACTGTACAGAATTGCGATGTGATGGGTATATTATGTTTGAACTGAGTGTAGTCCTGCAGCTGTTCCAAATCCCAGATCATTCCTAAAGCTCTTCCCTCAACAGGCCTCTTGGAACTGAAAAGCTGCATAGGTGGAGGCTGTTTGGTAGACTTGCCATCCAAGCATGTGAACCTATTACATCAAGGTATTAATGCTGTGTGTCTCTGGCCCGAAAAGATTTTCTTACTCATAGCGAGAGTGTCATCATTTTACTTTAGAGCCTTGTTTATCCGGAGTCTCATCGATGACTGACTCCTCACGATTATTTCAAAAGGTGAAACCCCCCCCGTGTGTGTGTGTGTGTGTGTGTGTGTGTGTGTGTGTGTGTGTGTGTGCCTGGCTTTGCTGAATTGTCCACTGGGAAAGAAGAAAGCATAATCAAGTAATATAGAGTTTAATCCTTGTTTCTGGTTTGTGGATTTGAACAAGTGGGAATGGAAACTGGTTTCTAGGATTACTCAATAGCTGACTGACCATATTGTTAACGGATGTGTGCAGATTCAGAGTGCCAAAGGTAATAAATGCACAGTTTGCATTTCAGCACTTAATCATGAGCCACCCACTCTCCACATATTCTCACTCTCTGTTCATCAAGATTTGGAGACACTTGCCTCCTGTGTGCATGTGGTGGCCACCGCTTGTCTTTGGCACAGAACAGCTGCACTTGCTGACACACATGCAGGCCCGTGCATGCGCGCGCACACACACACACACACACACACACACACACACACACACCCTGAACTCCATTATGTAGGGATCTGTACATGCTTCCAGTCTCAGGGACCAGACCAGACCATCTTTTCCACACCTCCTTTTGGTTTCTTTCTCTTACTCTGTTTGCCCTGGTATCTGCACAGCTGTGCGTCAGCTGTCTTCTTTAGAGTCTACAACAAACCCTTACTCTCTACAATGACAACTGTCACCCTATCCTCCCCTCCCTTTCTAAAACATGCCACACATCTCAAATATCTATAGTCAAATTTTTAAATTAATTAATTTATTTTTTCATTCAACTTTTAAGGGGAAAAAGGGATGCCCCTGGATGCTCAATAATACTGTGAAGGAACTTGTACTGAGACAGGAGAGCAGATTGTATGCTATGTAATTACAGCATAACATTTTATATGAATTGTGTTTATGCGTCAGAAGGATTGTGCGGTGTTCAGCCTAATTAATAGGGGGTTTAAATAAAAGCCTGACGGATTCAAGTTCGATTGCCGTGAGAATCCATCACCTGTTCCTGCAGAGAGAATCAAGCAGCCATATACATGGTTGCACACGCACACACACACACAGACATACACACACACACACACACACAAGCACAAGCACACAGAAATAGGGTTGTAATTTCATCAACCAAAATCTGAAATATAAGTAATAAGACAATGTTTGTTATATGGCTAAATGGTTTTATAAAAAACCCGTGAGTAACGTGAGTGCAGCAGGAATGAGCTGTAAGTCTCATGAGCCAGAATACTGTGTGATATCGCACTGTCAACATAGAGACCTGTTACACATCGTTTTGTGACAAAATATAGATATGCAGTGTTCCAGCTAGGATACTGTGAAGGCATAGTGCAATAGCACAATAAAAGGCACAACCCAAGGGGTGTTGTAAAGCAACTTGTTTGTAAAAATAAATTAATATTTGTAAGTACTGTTCACGTCAGATGTAAACAATAATGGCACACGGGAAAAAAGGTATGGCACTCATGTGAAAGGCATGGTGCTGCCCCATGCTAAAGCAACCTAGTTGGAACACTGGACATGCAATTGTGATTGTACTACAGACCAGACGTCAAACACAAAATTTTGTCTTAAACTCAGGGATGACGACGACCAGGCAACAGAAATCCAAATGCTTCAATAAGTCAAAAGTAATGAACTGGACGTTTTGAGTGGATTTTGTGTGTCAAAAAGGGAAGAGTGGCATCAATCTGACCTTTTCGAGTCACAGATGGTACTCGGAGTACTTCAGTAGGTATTCTGCTACATTGCCAAATTTCAACAGTCTCCGCTGCCAATCCCAAATGCTTACGCACATGTTCTCACAAAAACAAATGTAACATAGGTCAGCGTCATTTAGCATACTGACTCATGAGAGTGACTCGGGACCTTGATAGGAGCAGTACCAGAACCTTTTGATGACACCTGATTACAAGTAAATGAGAATACTATTAGATCAACACTCAAAAGCAAGGATCTGTTATTGAGAAACACTCATATAGATATTGATGCATCACTTCTTATTACATTGATCCCTCGCTACTTCGTGCTTCAGTTTCTGTGGCTTCAGTGCATCATGGGGTTTTTTTTTGGACCAGATCAGAAAGTGATGACGAGTATTGTTCACCCGATTCTCTTGCTCACTAACTTCATAAATTTAAGGATGTTCATGGCCATGGGCTTTTGTTTATGATCGTGTTGATTGGTTCAACGTGACATGTGCTAAAGTTGACATTCGTGTTGATTGGCTCGATTTTACTTCCAGGAAAATGTTTGAAAGAAAATGTGAAAGGAAAAGAAGAAGCCCGGGAGGGAAATGTAAGGGGTCTTTTCTTAAAAATTTATGCTGTTTTCTGTTTATTTATTCTGTAAGTAGTTTGGCTGATACCACAAAATGACAACACAAATACCATTAAATTCTCTTATTGTTCTGTTATTATTCATGTTTTCCACCTCGATGGTAATAAGCACTTACCGTTCCACTCTGCTGGTAACATTTTAATAAGCGCCCACCCACTCCAATTTTTAAAGCGTCCTGGGCGCTTATTACATCGAGTATGGTACTTACATTTTTATGTGAGGTGCGCATCTGAGTGTGTGTCTGCACGCATCTCTGTGTGTATTTATATTTTATTTACATCGTATGCATTATTTTTGAATGTTTGTTATTATAAGCATGTATAACGTTAAATATATATTTATTGATATTATATACACATATACATGTACGTAAACGTCACTCGTGGGGGGGGGTCGATCCTACTAATGCGGGTTGTTTTTGCATGGTTGGTTGATTGAACCAAGTGTCTAGCACATTTGTATAATTTTTTTGTGTTGGGTTCCAAATAACATGATTAGATCAAGTTATCAACGATTCAGTACAGTGAACTTCATATTGCCCATGTGCACATTGTGTAATGCCTTGTAACGGGTGATGTGGCTAAAGGTCTTCCAATGTCAGGATGATAAAGTTCGCAGGGGGGGTTATACCATGATTAGATGTCAAGGATTGGTATTAACTACAGTTTCTTTTTTTTCCCTGTTCCCTCACCCCCACCCCTCTCTCTTAGGGATGTCTGGGGCGGTCACTACAGACAGGTAACTGGGTGTGTTGCTGTTACCATGGAAACACAGCTGCAGCCAATGTTGCATCTTCTCCTTGGTGCCCTAATTCTCTCATTGACAACGGCGAAAGACCATGAGTGGCATTTTGACTCTGGTAAGAAGAGTCAGCCATTCTGCTCTAACGATACTTTTGTGTTAAACTGAACTTATAAAGGTGGAGTTAAAGCTTTAAAACCTGTGTGTGAAGGGAAGTAATTTTTGAGTAAAATTTTCTTATTCATAATCTCTTGTTGGTCTTTTTACAGCACTTCTAGGTGACATCAAGCCTGCATTTCCATGTGGTGTGGGTGTCTGTCTGTCTGCCAGATATGGACAGTATAAATGAAATCAATGGGTATTACAGAAAAGGGCACAAGTTTTATGAAGCCAAGAATACTCTTGCACTTAGCACATGTTTAAACTACCTCCTTCTTCTTTTCCTTTCGGCTGCTCCCTTCAGGGTTTGCCACGGTGAATCATCTGCCTCCATCTCATCCTATCCTCTGCATCTTCTACTCTTACTCCAACTACCTTCATGTTCTCCTTCACCACATTCCTAAATCTCTTTGGTCTTCCTCTAGGCCTTCTGCCTAGTAGTTCCAACCTCAGCATCCTACTACCAATATATTCACTATCCCTCCTCTGTACATGTCCAAACCATCTCAATCTAGCCTCTCTGACTTTGTCTCCAAAACGTCTTACATGTGCTGTCCCTCTGATGTGCTCATTCCTGATCCCATCCATCCTCGTTACTCCCAAAGAGATCCTCAACATTTTCATCTCTGCTACCTCCGGTTCTGCCTCCTGTCTTTTTCCTAGTGCCACTGTTTTTAAACCATACAACATCGCTGGCCTCAACACCATCTTGTACACTTTTCCCTTCATTCTTTGATACTCTCCTATCATCACACCGGACACTTTTCTCCATCCATTCCAACCTGTTGAGCCTAAGTACTTAAAATCCTCCACCTTTCTTAACTCTGCTCCCTGTGATCTTGGGTCCTTGTCATTCATGCACATGTATTCTGTCTTACTGAGGCTAACCTTCATTCCTCTCCTTTCCAGGGCATACCTCCACCTCTCTAGATTTTCCTCCGCTTGTCCTATTCTCACTACAGATCACAATGTCATCTGCAAACATCATAGTCCATGGGGATTCTTGTCTAACCTCATCTGTCAGCCTCTCCATCACCATAGCAAACAAGACACGTGATGCAGTCCCACATCCACCTTGAACTCTTTTGTCATGCTGACAGCACACTTCACCACTGTCTTACATCTCTCATACATGTCCTGCACCACTCTAACATACTTCTCTGCCACTCCAGACTTCCTCATGCAATACCACAGTTCTTCTCTCGGCCCCCTATCATACGCTTTCTCCAGATCGACAAATGCACAATGCAGCTCCCTTTGACCTTCTCTATTAACATCCTCAAAGCAAACACTGCATCTTTGGTGCTCTTTCATGGCATGAAACCAAACTGTTGTTCACAAATGCTGACCTCTGGCCTTAGTCTAGTTTCCACCATTCTTTCTCATAACTTCATCGTATGGCTCATCAACTTCTCAAATCTCATCAAATCTCTCTGCATTTTCCCCAACTCTGCATGTCTTTCTTGTTCTTAACAATGGGCACCAACACACTTCTCCTCCATTCCTCTGGCATCCTCTCACTCTGTAAGACCTTGTTGAATGTTCTTGTAAGAAAATGTACTGCGACCTCTCCTAGTCCTCTCCTACTCCTGCGACCTTCCATACCTCCACAGATACGTTATCAGGACCAACTGCCTTTCCACTCTTCATCCTCTTCAATGCCCTCCTCACTTCACCCTTACTAATCTTTGCTACTTCCTGGTCCTCAACGGTCACCTCTTCTACTCTTTTTTTCTCTCTCTCTCATTTTCCTCATTCATCAGCTCTTCAAAGTACTCTTCCATCCTCCCAGCACACTCCTGTCATCAGTCAATACATTTTCCTCTCTGTCCTTAATCACTCTAACTTGCTGCACATCCTTCCCTTCTCTAGTTCTCTGCAGTCCCAACCTGTATAAATAATTTTCTCCCTCCTTACTGTCCAATTTATCATACAAGTCATCATATGTGCTCTGTTTGGCCTTTGACACCACTACCTTCACCTTACGCTGTGTCTCCCTGTACTCCTGTTTACTCTCTTCGGTCCTCTCAATGTCCCACTTCTTCTTAGCTAACCTCTTCCTTTGTACACACTCCTGCACTTCCTCATTCCACCACCAAGTCTCCTTATCTACTTTCCTTCCAGTGGACACACCAAGTACTCTCCTACTCGTCTCCCTGATCACATTAGCTATAATTGTCCGGTCATCTGGAAGCACTTCCTGGCCACCCAAAGCCTTTTTCAACTCCTCTTTGAAGGCAACACGACCCTCTTCCTTTTTCAGCTTCCACCACTTTGTCTTCTGCTCTGCCTTTGCCTTCTTCACCTTCTTCACCATCAGCGTCATCCTGCACACCACCATCCTATGCTGTTTGGCAAACCTCTCACCCACTACCACTTTGCAGTCACTGACTTCCTTCAAATTACATCGCCTACACAAGATTTAGTCGACCTGTGTGCTCCTACTTCCGATTTTATGTCACCCTATGCTCCTGTCTCTTCTGGAAGAAAGTATTCACCACAGCCATTTCCATACTTTATGCAAAATCTATCAACATCTGTCCCCTCTATTGCCTGCACCAACATGTCCATTGAAGTCTGCACCAATGACCACTCTTTCACCTCTGGGGGTACTCTGCATCACTTCATTTAACTCACTCCAGTATCTCTCCTTCTCTTCTAGCTCACATCCTGCCTGTGGGGCACAAGCACTAACAACATTGAACATTACACCTTCAGTATTTAACTTGAGACTCATCACTCTGTCTGACACTCTTTTCACTTCTAGAACATTCCTGCCAAACCCCTCCTTCAAGATGACTCCTACTCCATTTCTCTTCCCATCCACACCATGATAAAACAGCTTAAACCCTGCTTCTAGCCTTGCTACCTTTCCACCTGGTCTCCTGAACACACAATATGTCCGCCATCCTCCTCTGCATCATGGCAGCCAGCTCTCTATCTTTGTATGTTGGAACTATGACAGGAAAAGTCCCCACTCTCAGTACTCTTGCACATGCTTAAACTAGCAAAGGACTTTTTATTAGGAATATGTTGGCAGTGCATTCAGAAAGGGTTGTTTTTAACTAAAAAGAACAGTGTGTGCTGCAGAGACTGAACCTACAGATGCATGTGTGGGTTATAAGGAGCGGTGGATTTTAGCTGTCCTTGGTGTGTTAAATAGGTTAAGAGGATTATCAGAATGATTTAATTCTTTTAGAGTTGAAAAAAGTGTACATTTGGTTGTATAAGCTTAGTACCCCACCAAGGGCTTTCCTAATGTTTGTTTGTAAAAATATCAAGGATGATGTTCACAAATAATTCCAGGTCATAAGTAAGATGAAAGGACCATTCTGGCACGCATAGACCTTATCAACATCTGTCAAAATATGATGCGATCACATTTTTCAGGTTTTGTGGATTTAATGCACTGTAGCTTTCAGCCGTCCGTATGCACAAAAGTTAGACATTGGGCCACATTCATATAGAGTGTATATATGTGTGTGTGTGTGTGTGTGTGTATGTATGTGTATATATATATATACATATATATATATATATATATATATATATATATATATATATATATATATATATATATATATATATATATATATATATATATATGGGGCAGTGGTGGTCTAGTGGTATAGGGTGCTGAATCGCTGATCCAAAGGTTGGGAGTTCGAGTCCCACTATCCACAAGGTTGTCACTGTTCCCCCAGTGCAGCTAACTGGGTTATCAAAGGCGGGCCATGTCTCTCATTGTCTATGGTCAGAGGCATGTAAAAGAACCATTGCTGACTTTCGTAAAGAGTAGGCTGCAAAGCCGTCAGCGTGTTTCTGTCCCATGCTAAAAGGGTTGTGACAGGAAGGGCATCCGACGTAAAAAACCTCTGCCAAATCAAACGTGCGAATCAGATGATTCGCTGTGGCGACTCCCGAGTAAAAAAGGGAAAAAGCCAAAAGGAAGACAGACAGACATATTTATATATATATATATATATATATATATATATATATATATATATATATATATATATATATATATATATGTGTGTATATATATATATATATGTGTATATATATATATATATATATATATATATATATATATATATGTATATATATAAATAATGTGTGTGTGGGTGTGTGTGTGTGTGAATACAGTCATACCTCACCTTACGAAAGACCCAACTAATGAAAAATCCAAGTTATGAAACACCTTTATGTAAAATTCTCGTCTCTGAATACAAAAGAAAATTCAAGTTACGAAACGCATCCTGTACTTTTGTTTTGAAATTGGCACGATAGAGTTGCTCTCCCATTGGCTACACCCTGCTGGTCTCCCATTGGCTAGGAGGGAGCTGCATCTCCATGATACCCATGATGCTTTTCGTGTGCCTTAAACCCTTGTTCAACACGGAGTTCTTACACGTGTAATATCTTGGGCATAGTTGCCCAACACCATTGGTAAATGATTTGCATGTCTTATTCATTTTAATTATTTAATAAATAATTAAGTTTTACTTTTAAAATTGGTATACTTTTCGAATTTTTAAAGGGTTTAGGGGGTAGTGTTGGGGGCCTTGGAACGAATCAGACCTTTTACATGTAAAATGCGACTCTACTTACGAAAAAATCACGTTATGAAACCACTTCCAGAACGAATTTCCTAAGGTGAGGTATGACTAATATATATATATATATTAGTCATACCTCACCTTAGGAAAGCACTATATATATATAGAAAGCACTATATATATATATATATATACACACATACACACACACAGTTTGCCGTCTACTTACGAAAATCTCTGAATACAAAAAATCCAGGTTACGAGAAACATTTTCCTAAATTTTCACCCTCTGTATACGAAACAACCTCTTCTTACAAAAAGCGCCAAACGCGCTATTTCAAAAATTCAAACAATGTGTGAGATGCTCTCTCATTGGCTGTCTCCCAACATCCCACCATGCTGGTCTTCCATTGGCCAGGAGAGAGCTGAATCTCCATAGTACTTTACTCATAAGATTGTTTGTCACACGCGTAAAGGAGAGATTTACTGTTGGCTCGTGCATTTTGAGAGTTTTGAGAGTACTCATTGCAGCTTATTTGAGGAGGTCAGGATGAGCCGCGCCCTGTCTCAAAAGCTCCACATTTGGTCATGAAGCATTTTTGTGCACGGAAGTGGGCTGCACCACAACAGCTCCAATCTCGTAAGGAAGCAAGTTAATATTGAATCCGGACCTCAGATCTTTCAAACAGGTAATTCCGCTTTAAATACAACACCCCGTCTCAAAAGCTTCGTCAGCTGCGCGCTGCATGTGGATGGAGCATGCATTCGGCAGAGCGCGCACAAAACACTGTCTCTCTCTCTCGCTCTCTCTCTCACCCACATACACACACACACACACACACACACACACACACACACACACAAAACTCTCTCTCTCTCTCTCTCTCTCTCTCTCTCTCTCTCTCTCTCTCTCTGAGTGCGCGCTCTGCCGAATGCATGCTCCGTCCACATGCATAAAAGTACACCAATTTTGTATGAAATATGTGTTAAAAGTAAATTTCTTTTACTTTTAACACATATTTCATACAAAATTGGTGTACTTTTATAATTTTTAAAGGATTTATGGGGTAGTCTTGGGAGCCTTGGAACGAATCACGCGTTTTACATGTAAAATGCTCCTCTACTTACGAAAACCCCAGGTTATGAAAAAGGCTCTGGAGCGGATTACTTTCGTGAGTAGAGGGCCGACTGTGTGTGTGTGTGTGTGTGTGTGTGTGTGTGTGTGTGTGTGTGTGTGTATGTATATATATATATATATATATATATATATATATATAATCCCCGGATTACGAAAAACATTTTCCTAAATTTCTGTCCCCAAGATACGAAACAACCCCCTCTTACGAAAAGAAATTCAAAATTCAAACGCGCCAATCAAAACTTCACACGATGCGCGAGTTACTCTCTCATTGGCTGTCTCTCAACATCCCGCCCCGCTGGCCTCCCAGATAGTGACAGAAGGAAGCTTCATTCTTTAGTTTTTAGTTTAGTTTTTTAAAGTTGTTTAATTCAGTAAATGTTTAATAAATGCAAGCGCATTTGAGCTCATCTGGAATTCCGATCCCTCAAGGAATCAAATTAAAGTTGAGTTTGTCAAGCAGGGAATGCACTTTGAATTCACGTCTTGTGGGCGTGGGCCACAGCTCGAGAGAGAGGGAGAGAGAGAGAGAGAGAGAGAGAGAGAGAAGGAATAACCCTTTAGTTTTTAGTTTTTAAAGTTGTTTAATTCAGTAAATGTTTAATAAATGTGGACGCATTTGAGCTCATCTGGAAATCCAATTCCTCAAGGAATCAAATTAAAGTTGAGTTTGTCAAGCAGGGAATGTGCTTTGAATTCTCGTGCATGCGCGCGAGAGAGAGAGAGAGAGAGAGAGAGAGGGAGGGAATAATGCTTTAGTTTTTAGTTTAGTTTTTAAGTTGTTTTAATTCAGTAAATGGTCAAGCAGGGAATGCGCTTTGAATTCCATGTCTTGTAGGCGTGGCCAGTAACACTAGAATAAACATGTGCATTGTAATGCGTGTGTGTGTGTGTGTGTGTGTGTGTGTGTGAGAGAGAGAGAGAGAGAGAGAGAGAGAGAGAGACAGAGGTGTGTATGTGTGTGTTAATAAAAAAATGTTTAATAATGGTTTAATTAATAAATATGTTAATAAAATGGTTTAAATGGTTTTCTTTTACTTTTAACACATATTTCAGACAAAATTGGTGTACTTTCATCATTTTTAAAGGGTTTATGGGGTTTATCCAGTCCAAAGACTGGAGCCTTGGCATGAATTAGGCGTTTAAAAGTAGAGTGGTAACTCACTTTACGAAAGACCCAACAAACGAAAAATCCAAGTTTTGAAATGCATTTACCTAAAATTACGAAACAAATTCATGTTACTAAACGAGCCATCTCAAAAATTCAAACAATGCGTGAGTTGCTCTCCCATTGGCTTTCTCCCAACATCCCACCCAGCTGGCCTCCCATTGACTATCTCCCAACATCCCGCCCCTCATTGGCCTCTCATTGGCTATTATGGAGCTGCATCTCCATAATTGCCTGACGCAGCTCCCTCCCATTGGCTATTATGGAACTGTATCTCCATAACACCCATGATGTTTTTCGTGTGCTTTCGACCCATTGTTCGTCAAGGAGTTCTAGCACGCATAAAGGACAGAGTTACTGTTGTTTTCTGAATTTTTTGAATGTGCTCACTGCAACTTTATTTTTTGGCTCAGGCTTTTAACTTTGCATAAACATTTATAAGATTATAACTCTGCTAAGAAGACATGGTCAATTAAAAAAAATTCAAACAGTGCACAAGTTGCTGTCTCATTGACCATCTCCCAACATCCCGTCCTGCTGGCCTCCCATTGGCTAGGAGGGATGACGCAGCTTCCTTGAGCAGCAGCTTGTTCATGAGTTTTTAGAGTGTGCTCATTGCAACTTTATTTTTTGGCTCAGGCTTTTAACCTTGCATAAACATTTGCAAGATTATTACCCTGCTAAGAAGACATGCTCAACACGAAGTAAGTACCTTAAAAGGCATGCCTTTATAATTTTTAAAGGGTAGTATTGGGTGCTTTGCAACGAATCACGTGTTTTACATTAAAATACGGTTCTACTTATGAAAAATCCAGGTTACGATAAAGGCTCTGGAACAGATTAATTTTGTAAGGTGAGGTACCACTGTCCAGGGATCCCTCACTTTCTGCGGTTAATTGGAACTTAGCGCCCCACATGACCATCGAAATCCACGAAGGAGGATCACCCCCCCCAAACCCCCATGACTGAGGTATACGTGCAATTATATGTCTATATATCAATAAATACATATTCAATGCTATAAATGCTTATAATAACAAGTAAACATTAAAAAATAACATAAACTGTAAATAAAATATAAATACACACACATACAGTTGGTGTTGCTTGAGAAGAAGGCGACACACATACACGCACACACGCGAATGCGTGTGCACACAGATGCAACAATGAAACTAGTTTGGGAGATTTTGGGTTGTTTTTTGTTTTGTGTTTGTTTCGGGTTTTTTTGGCATAATTGGCCTTGTTTTTGTGGCATGTTCCTTAACTTTTTCCCCTATTCCTCCTTAATTTCCTTATTTATTTTTTAATTCGATTATTATTTTTTATTTTTTTTTAAAGCCGTGATGCACTGAAGCCGCATGAATTGAAGCGACGAATCCCTGTACAGCAGAACCTCACTTTACGAAAGTCTCACCAAACGAAAAATCCAGGTTACGAAAAGTATTTTCCTAAAATTTTTGTCTCGGGATACGAAACAAATTCACATAACGAAAGCACCTTCTTAAAAATTCAAACGCGCCATTCAAACATTCAAACATTCAAACAATGCACGAGCTGCTCTCCCATGAATGACGTTCAAACATCCTGCCTTGCTGGCCTCCCATTGGCTAACAACTGAGTTGTCGTTCATGTCGCCTTCACTCAAGTGCCATCTTGGACAGGTCCACCTGACGCCATCTTGGACAGGGATCCCATTGCCTAGGAGGAATGACGCATCTACCTCCCATTGCCTATTATAGAGCTGAATCCACCATAATGCTTTTCGTGTAAAGGACAGAGTTACTGTTGTTTAATGCTTTATTTCTTGACTCAGGCTTTGAACCTTCCAAAGATTATAACTCTGCTAAGAAGACATGGTCACCACACAAACACACACATACACACACAGACACACACACACACACACACACACACACACTCACACACACACACACACACACGTGTGCGAGTGAGGAGAAGAAATGGGCTTGAGTGATATCACAAAGGAATATGGCCAAACCTGTCTACCATCGGTACGATGGTTCGATATTGAAGCAGAAGGAGATCATAAAGGTAAACTTTTATAATTTTTAAAGGGTTTAGGAGGTCGTATTGGGGGCCTTGGAACGAATCATGTGTTTTACATGTAAAATGCGGTTCAATTTACAAAAAAATGCAGCTTACGAAAAAAGCTCTGGAACGGATTAATTTTGCAAGGTGAGGTACACACACACACACACACACACACACACACACACACACACACACATATATACATATATATATATATATATATATACATACACCAGTCCGTCTCAAAAAATTATCATATTGTGATCAAGTTCATTATTTTCTGTAATGGACTGATAAAAATTAAACTTTCATATATTTTAGATTCATTGCACACCAACTGAAATATGTCAGGTCTTTTATTGTTTAAATACTGACGATTTTGGCATACAGCTCATGAAAACCCAAAATCCCTATGTCAAAAAATTAGCATATCATGAACAAGTACTCTAAACGAGCTATTAACCGAATCATCTGAATCAACCAATTAACTCGAAACACCTGCAAAAGATTCCTGAGGCTTTTAAAAACTCCCAGCCTGGTTCATTACTCAAAACCGCAATCATGGGTAAGACTGCCGACCTGACTGCTGTCCAGAAGGCCATCATTGACACCCTCAAGCAAGAGGGTAAGACACAGAAATAAATCTCTGAGCGAATAGGCTGTTCCCAGAGTGCTGTATCAAGCCACCTCAGTGGGACGTCTGTGGGAAGGAAAAAGTGAAAGAAGGGCCAATTCCAGACCTTGGGGGACCTGTGGAAGCAGTGGACTGAGTCTGGAGTAGAAACATCCAGAGCCACCGTGCACAGGCAATGGGCGACAGGTGCCGCATTCCCCAGGTCAAGCCACTTTTGAACCAGAAATCGGCAGAAGCACCTGACCTGGACTACAGAGAAGCAGCACTGGACTGTTGCTCAGTGGTCCAAAGTACTTTTTTCAGATGAAAGCAAATTTTGCATGTCATTCAGAAATCAAGGTGCCAGAGTCTGGAGGAAGACTGGGGAGAAGGAAATTCCAAAATGCCTGAAGTCTAGTGTCAAGTACCCACAGTCAGTGATGGTCTGGGGTGCCATGTCAGCTGCTTGTGTTGGTCCACTGTGTTTTATCATGAGCAGGGTCAATGCAGCTAACGATCAGGAAATTTTGGAGTACTTCATGCTTCCATCTGCTGAAAAGCTTTATGGAGATGAAGATTTCATTTTTCAGCACGACCTGGCACCTGCTCACAGTGCCAAAACTACTGGTAAATGGTTTACTGACCATGGTATTACTGTGCTCAATTGGCCTGCCAACTCTCCTGACCTGAACCCCACTTTTTTGGTCTTAAAAACACTTTTTTTATTGGTCGGATGAAATATGCTAATTTTTGAGAGAGGGGATTTTTGTTTTTTCTTTACTTTTTTGCCAAAATTATCAATATTAAAACAATAAAAGGCTTGAACTCCTTCAGTTGTGTGTAATGAATCTAAAATATATGAAAGTCTAATGTTTATCAGTACATTACAGAAAATAATGAACTTTATCACAATATGCTAATTTTTAACTAGTCTGTCTTCCTTTCGGCTTTTTCCCTTTACTCAGGAGTCGCCACAGCGAATCATCTGATTCGCACGTTTGATTTGGCAGAGGTTTTTACGTCGGATGCCCTTCCTGTCACAACCCTTTTTAGCAAGGGACAGAAACACGCTGAGAAGGACTAGTGTGTGCTCACGTTGGATGGGTTAAATGCAGAAGTCAATGCTCGTCTTGTAGAATCATTATAATATTAAATATGTTACATACATACATACACAAACACATGTGTATATATGCATTTTATATATATATGTATATATATACACACACACACACACACTAGTATTCACGAACCAGTATTTTGCTCAAGGGCACTTCAGCATGAAGGTGGAGGAAGGGAAGGTGCATCTGAACCCCACACCTGGCACACATTTTTTTCTACTGGTTCGTGAATTGGACCGCTATATTTGTTAATATGTCTTAATTCTGCATTAGGCTTATCTTAGAAGGGAAAAGTTCACCTCTCCTTTCAGGCTATGAATTGGGAACACCAAGTATGTGTACAAATACCTGGGGATGAGGTATGATATGGCATTCTGAATCAAGTATTCTGTTTTGTTTTTATTGTCCGAGTTTGTAAGTCCCAAATTATGACTTTTAATAGTTTAATAGATTACAAAGTACAGCATTGGATCAAAAGTATTCGTGATTTTCCAAGATGGCGGACGTGAAAAAAACAATCGGCTCGCATTTTCAATTGAGAACTTATAACAGAAACAGGGGCAGTGGTGGTCTAGTGGTATAGGGCGCTGGATCGCTGATCCAAAGGTTGGGGGTTCGAGTCCCACTCTGCACAAGGTTGTCGCTGTCCCCCCCAGTGGAGCTAACTGGGTTATCAAAGGCCGGCCATGTCTCGCACTGTATGGTGTGAGGCATGTAAAAGAACCATTGCTGACTTTCGACAAGAGTAGGCTGCAAAGCCGTCAGCGTGTTTCCGCCCTGCGATGGCCTGGCGAGCTGTCCAGGGTGTACTCTGCCCTCGCCCTGAGTTGGCTGGGATGGGCACCAGCCTCCCCGCGACCCAAATTAGGATTAAGCGGGTACAGAAAATGAACTGAACTGATAACAGAAACATTAAAATGCCTACCTCAATACTTGGTCAGCTGTTCTTTACTTCGAACACTGGCCAGCATTCCTCTCGGAAGGGATGAATATAGATTCCTCACGTAATCCAATGTGATATTTGTCCAGATGGTGTGAATTTCATGAAACAGTTCATATTCTGTTTTTTTTATTTTTCCGGCTCTGTTTTTGTGATATGGTGGTAAAGGCGATGGGTTCCTGATCCAAAGGTCAGCGGGTCAATCCCCACTATCACCACTCTTGGGACATTGAGCAATGCAAGGCTCTGAACCCTCAATTGTTCAGTTGTGTGTGTGTGTGTGTGTGTGTGTGTGTGTAATATATATATATTATATAAAATGATAATTGTAAGTCACTCAGGATAAAAAAGCATCTGACAAATGCTGTAAATGTAAATAAAATGTATGTGCTTAAACATATAATTTTAAAAAACATGCCAGTCTAATTGCAAATATTTTTTGAATCACAAATAACATCCTTTGCGCAGAATCCAGGTTTTAGCACAAATGCAAATGTTGCCCTTTCCAATTATCTACAAGTACCTTAACCCTCAATTGCTAAAGTGGTATAAAAATGATAATGGTAAGCTGTTCTGGATAAGAGTATCTGCCAAATTCTGTAAATGTAAAATGTGGTGTAAGAACAGAGGTGAAAACACAGTACATCTATCCTTATATATTTACTAATTTAAGGTTAAAATGTTATTCTTGGTTGTGTTTTTTTGTGTTAAAGTTCAGAGATGAAATGACTTTCAACATTATTTGTTTCTGAACAGTAAAAATCTAATTCAAATTTTCTGTTTGCTGCATTGTAACCAGTTATTTGGTTCTGCACATGGGAACAATCTATACTAGCATTTCAATGAGTAATCCGAGTAAATGAATGACTACAGAACAACGAGACATCATGAAATTGCCCTATCTGAGAATGTAGGCATGGTCTTAAGCAGGGATCGGGAACCATTCTGACTAAGAGAGCCAAAAAAAAGACATATTTTAAAATGTAATCCTCTGAGACCCATATTATATTATATCATAGATGTATATATGTGTATATATCTTCTTTTCCTTTCGGATGTTCCCTTCAGGGGTCGCCACAGCAAATGATCTGCCTCCATCTCTCCCTATCCTTTGCATCTTCTACTCTTTCTCCAACGACCTTCATGTCCGCCTTCACCGCATCCATAAATCTTCTCTTTGGTCTTCCTCTGGGCTTTTTGCCTGGTAGTTCCAACCTCAGCATCCTACTACCAATATACTCACTATCCCTCCTCTGTACATGTCCAAACCATCTCAATCTAGCCTCTCTGACTTTGTCTCCAAAACATCTAACATGTGCTGTCCCTCTGATGTACTCATTTCTGATCCTATCCATCCTCGTTACTCCCAAAGAGAACCTCAACATTTTCATCTCTGCTACTTCCAACTCTGACTCCTGTCTTTTCCCCAGGGCCACTGTCTCGAAACCATACAACATCGCTGGCCTCATCACTGTCTTGCACACTTTTCCCTTCATTCTTGCCGATACTCTCCAATCACACATCACACCGGACACTTTTCTCCATCCATTCCAACCTGCCTGCACGCGCTTCTTCACCTCTTTTCCACACTCTCCATTGCTCTGGATTGTTGAGCCTAAGTACTTAAAATCCTCCACCTTCTTTATCTCTGCCCCCTGTAACCTCAAAGTTCCTCTTGGGTCCTTGTCGTTCACACACATGTATTCTGTCTTACTGAGACTGACCTTCAATCCCCTCCTTTCCAGGGCATACCTCCACCTCTCTAGATTTTCCTCCACTTGTTCTCTGCTCTCACTACAGATCACGATGTCATCTGCAAACATCATAGTCCATGGAGATTCTTGTCTAACCTCGTCTGTCAACCTGTCCATCACCATAGCAAACAAGAAGGGGCTGAGAGCTGACCCTTGATGCAGTCCCACCTTCACCTTGAACTCTTCTGTCACACCGATAGCACACCTTACCACTGTCTTACATCTCTCATACATGTCCTGCACCACTCTAACATACTTCCCTGTCCCTCCAGACTTCCTCATACAATACCACAGTTCTTCTCTCGGCACCCTGTCATATGCTTTCTCCAGATCCACAAAGGCACAATGCAGCTCCTTCTGACCTTCTCTGTACTTCTCTATTAACATCCTCAAAGCAAACACTGCATCTGTGGTGCTCTTTCTTGGCATGAAACCAAACTGTTGTTCACAAATGCTGACCTCTGCCCTTAGTCTAGCTTCCACTATTCTTTCCCATAGCTTCATTGTATGGCTCATCAACTTTATCCCTCTGTAGTTGCCACAACTCTGTACATCTCCCTTGTTCTTAAAAATGGGCACAAGCACACTTCTCCTCCATTCCTCTGGCATCTGCTCACTTTCTAAGACCTTATTGAATATTCTTGTCAGAAAATCTACTGCTACCTCCCCTAGACACTTCCATACCTCAACTGGTATGTCATCAGGGCCAACTGCCTTTCCACTCTTCATCCTTTTCAATGGCCTCCTCACTTCTCCCTTACTAATCTTTGCTACTTCCTGGTCCTCAACGGTCACCCCTTCTACTCTTTTTCCCTCTCATGCTGTTTGGCAACACTCTCACCCACTACTTCTTTGCAATCACTGACTTCCTTCAAATTACATCGCCTACACAACATGTAGTCTACCTGTGTGCTCTTACCTCCGCTTTCATAAGTCACCCTATGCTCCTGTTTCTTCTTGAAGAAAGTATTCACCACAGCCATTTCCATCCTTTTTGCAAAATCGATCAACATCTGTCCTTTTGTGTTCCTGTCCTGGATACCAAACCTGCCCATCACTTTCTCGTCCCCTCTGTTGCCTGCACCAACATGTCCATTGAAGTCTGCTCCATTGACCACTCTTTCACCTCTGGGGTTACTCTGCATCACTTCATCTAACTCACTCCAGAGTCTCTCCTTCTCTTCTAGCTTACATCCTGCCTGTGGGGCATAAGCACTAACAACATTGACCTTTTCACTTCTAGAACATTCCTGACAAACCCCTCCTTCAAGATGACTCCTACTCCATTTCTCTTCCCATCCACACCATTATAAAACAGCTTAAACCCTGCTCTTCAGCTTCTAGCCTTGCTACCTTTCCACCTGGTCTCCTGAACACACAGTATGTCCACCTTCCTCCTCTGCATCATGTCAGCCAGCTCCCTATCTTTTCCTTGCATAGTTCCAACATTCAAAGTCCCTCCTCTCAGTCCCAGGCTCACGCATTTCCTCTTCTCTCTCTGCCTATGGACATGCCTCTCCTTCTTCGACGTCTTCGACCAACAATAGTCCAATTTCCATCAGACCCCTGTTGGTTGACAGCACTGATGGCGGTCGTTGTTAACCCGGGCCTCGACCAATCCGGTATGAATTTTGTTTTGACCATTTGCATTTTTAATGTGGCAGAAGTTTTACGCCGGATGCCCTTCCTGTCGCAACCCTCTGCATTTATCCGGGCTTGGGACCGGCATAAGGGGGAGAGACACTGGTTAGTGGCCCCCCGCCTCATGGCTGCATTTATATATATATATATATATATATATATATATATATATATAGAGAGAGAGAGAGAGAGAGAGAGAGCGATAGAGAATTTTCTCAGTAGATCCTTCCATAAGAGAGTGCTCAATACTTTTTCGTAGAGCAAATATAAGTAAAAATAAAAGGACAGGAAAAAGACTTTCTATTGAAACTTCATTTTCACTACAGATCTGTTTTGAGGGGTGGTGAAACTATCTCTTCAGGTGATTACAGAAGAATGATTAAAATGTGCTGGGGGCGGTGCTATGCCAATGAACGTGGCGTCCACTAGATGGCGTGATGTACATTGTGCATTCGGGGGCGGGTTCTCTTAAATATTGGTATTGATACATGCATATATGTACATACGTATTTACATATACATAAACTCATATGTACATATATACGTATACATACATATACACACATGCACACATACATACACACACACACACACACACACACATATATATATATATATATACACATACACACATACATACGTATACATATATATACATACACACATACATGCATATACATATATATAATATATAGTTACAGATTGATACAATCATATAATTAATATACTTAAGGGGTGTGTTGCATAATAATGTTTTTTTCTTGTGTCGGCATGAAGTTAAGAGTTCGTTTCTTTTATTTCGCGTCTGTATATATTGAGGAACTTCTCCCTGAGGCATAAATTGCATCTTTTGTTCTAGCTGTTTTATGTTGGGTGTGATGATAAAATTCTCCATGAGATATGGTGATCAATGTTCATATATATATATATATATATATATATATATATATATATACACACACACACACACCAAATACAACTAAATTGAAAAAGAAGACCAACAATTTGAGAGTATAATAAGACTCTGAATTTACTTTAAACGACATTGTTATAACGAAAACGAAGTTATTTATTAATAAGAAAAGCACTGATTACTATTAATGCGACTTCTGGTGCTGCATGGTTTTGCTGACGGCTTTGTAGTCTGGTTGATACGTGGTGAGGTTCAGCTTCATGCAGACATTTAGGCTTCCTTCTGTTAAACATGACTGCAGGTTGGTCTTGATGTTTTTCGGGTGAGAAGGAGTGCTCGTATGTCAAACATGGTCAATATGGCAAGACTCACATGCTGCAGTGTTTATGTGACAGGAAGCGCGTCCCAAGTTATGGCAATCAGCTGGTCTGCGGGTTGAAGTTTTTCCATGGATATCCATTTGTGTTTGCTTTCCAGCTGTGCTTGGCTTTGTGCAAATGAGCTGATCAAAACGAGGGAAATTTACCTCTTTACTCAAAAACACGTGCAGTCTGTGGCTGTTGTTATAATCCTATAAAATTAGAGTTTGAAGGTATCGGACCCGTCCGCATACTGGCGTACAGAAAGGATTGGCTCTCTGTTGCGTGCTACAGTGATGTGGCATTTAAAATAGATGTATTGATTTAAATGCACGAGATTTATTCATCTGTTTTTCTTTTATTTTGTGTCTTTTTTTGTATTTTTATTTAAATTAAAGTGAACTTATGTATTCGTTATTCTGTTAAGAAAGGCCACCTGATTTATCTGAGAGCCAGATACAGTCATCAAAAGAGCCACAGGTTCTTGACCCCTGGTCTTAAGGATTTTTGCCATTTGGCGGTAAAGAAAAATTAACAGTCCTCAGCTGATGTTTACAATGCATGCATCATGAAATGATGGAAATACAATTGATTGTGCTGTGTTCTTTACATCTTGGCGGCAGTGTACACTACTATAAGAGTTCCTGAATTATCCTTAACAGGATAAATTGTGACAAGAATCTTTTTTTTTTTTTAGCCCCATGAGATGCACCCCCGGAGTGTTGGAGAGAGTAGGGGTGGAGGTGGGGACACAGAGTAATGTGCATGCCTGGAACAGAGTTTTATTGGCAGCAGAGTGATGATGTAATGCAGTAGAGATGTGTGTGTGAGTGTGTGTGTGTGTGTGTGTGTGTGTGTGTGTGTGTGTGTGAGCGGGGAGCAGAATTTGTCTCCCATCCATGACATTCTTACTCAGTGACTCATGGAGAGCAACTAAGACCCCTCCCTCCTTGTGAATGCACACACACACACACACACACACACACACACACACACACACACACACACACACACACACACTTCATCTGCCTAGGTTTTATTGTATTCAATTGCATTGTGAATATTTTGAGAATAAGGCGCCATGGTGGCACCGAGTTTAGCATGTCGGTGTCTCAACAAGAAGGTCCTGGGTTCAAGTTCCAGACTTGGCAAGGATGTTTGTGATCTTGCTGTGCTTGCATAAGGTTTTTCTGGGTACCCCCGAGTCTGTGTGTATGTTTTGGTCCTGCGATGGACTGGGGCCACTGATGGTCTGCTCCACCTTCACCCAGAGTTCGCTGACCTTAGTAGGATTAAGTTCAAATAATGAATGAATAACTATTTTAAGAATGAATGCGCTATTATGTGTTCTCCAGTTCACAACAAAAAGCAATTAAATGCAGCTTTATTTGTCTAGCGCTTTGTACAATTGATATTGCCGCAAAGCAGCTTTACACAGTAAAAGTACAGTGATACCTCTGCTCACGAACATAATTGGTTCCTAGAAAGTGTGTGTGAGGCGAAAAGTTCGTCTTCCGAACATTTATTTCCCATAAGAAACCATTAAAATGAGAATAATCCGTTCCCAGGTCCCCATAAAACATAATTTTCTACTAAATAAGCCTTAAAACTACACAAAAATATACCTTATTTTATGTATAATAAATGTCTATTGTATTGTAATTAAAGAAATAAACTGTACTGTATAATAAAGTCGTTTTATTTACCTTTGTGATGGTAGTTGACGGCTTGATGGAATGGAGTGGGAGGAGGAGGGAGGGAGGGACTTACTGTTTGGAAGGAGAGTTTGGAAACGCCTACTGTTTGGAAACACGCATAGCCACACACGCACCCTTAATAGCTTCCTTGTTCTTAAGGATGGTGATAGACTTAGCGTACTGGTACTGGGACGCTGAGTCACACAAACGCACACCTCGTTCGTGTTTTTCAATGATCTCCG
Source organism: Plotosus lineatus (assembly GCA_024760905.1). Lineage (NCBI taxonomy): Eukaryota > Metazoa > Chordata > Actinopteri > Siluriformes > Plotosidae > Plotosus > Plotosus lineatus. The sequence goes on along the minus strand of CM045728.1, from coordinate 55,158,382 downwards.
CCTGTGGTGGGGTCTTTTTCAGTCCCATAATAGCAAAAGTACACTCAATATGGTCCAAAATGTCTAGCAAACACAAACCACTTCCGCATTCAAAGAAAGGGGGTGACAAACTGTGACGCCGTGAGCGCGTGTCAGCTTCTCGTGGCCGCCACCGTGGCGCTGTTCAACCGCGTGGTTTGGTTCGTCCGCCGAAAAGTAGTTCGTCAGCCGAGACTATATTTTCGCGAATTTAAAGTTCTTGAGGCGAAAAGTTCGTGAGCTTAAGCGTTCGTCAGCCGAGGTTTGACTGTAGTTTACAAAGTATAAGAGTTTGAACATTTTCTACAACCCCAGCACATCCCTAATGAATGTAGCCTGCTGTGACAGTGGCAAGGAAAAACTCTCTCGGTTGACTCAAGGAAAAATATTTGAGGAACCAGGCCCAAAAGGGAAACCCATCCTCATTTGGGTGAAACCATAAAGATTTCTTTCTTTCTTTCAGTCAGCAATGGTTCTTTTACATGCCTCTCACCATAGACAGTGAGAGACATGGCCCGCCTTTGATAACCCAGTTAGCCGCACTGGGGGGACAGTGACAACCCTGTGGGGACTCAAACCCCCAACCTTCGGATCAGCAATCCTGCGCCCTATCCACTAGACCACCACTGAACCTGATTCTATAAAATTCTGTCTTTAGGAAGTTTTTCATGGAAATACGTCGAGCTTGCCTGTGCTTGACTGGACTCCTCATATTGCAAATGGTAGTTTTGTGCTTTTATTTATCAAATGTGCCACATTATAGTACCTGATACAACCTGGACACTGTCTTTTATCATTACTGCAGGGATGACTACTGTATTTTCCGGACTATACTTCGCTCCGTAGTACAAGTTGCATTGGCCAAAAAATACATAGTAAAGAAAAAAAAATACATATATAAGTCGCACTAGGATATAAGTGACAAACTCATGGAAACTGTCTACCTTGGCTTGGAAATCTGATGGCGGTTTTTGTGACAGTTGTGGTCCTCGCTCTGATAGAGAGGCGGTTGCGTTGTATGAAGCAGTAACACCAAGAAAGTCTTCACGCAAAGTCATTTCTATTCATCTCCTTGACAACTACATGGACATGGTGACCAACTGTACTATTGACAAGCCTCTCCCTGAGGCACATTGCTCAATCCCCCATGTGTGAACTTGTTCCTCTAGCTGTGACCATCTAGCTTTTAGCCTGCAATTAGCTTTTAGCCTGCGATTAGGATTTTTTTGTTTTCTTCATTGCAGTAATAATAATCTCTGCTTTTCTGCTCTCTTGTTGCCTTCTTGTGGTTGTGAAAAAAAAGTGTAAAAATAAACACGTGAAATTATGTTATTTATTATTACGACTAACAGAATTATATAACAATAATTTCACTATCTGGACGTGGAGACACACTGTTGACAAGCCTCTCCCTGCAGCACTTTGCTCAAGTACCATGTGGGAACTCGTTCCTCTAGCTGTGGCTATCTAGCTTTTAGCCCACGATTAGCTTTTTTTCTTTTTTTTTTTCCTTTCATTGCAGTCATAGTAATCTTTGCTTTTCTCCAGTCATTCAAGTTTCTCGTTCACTCCAAACTTTCTTTCTGCTGCTCGATTACCATTTTCTGCTGCATATTTCACTACTTGCAGCTTGTAATCCACAGAATAGGATTTTCTTTTTGGGGCCATTTCTTCACTGGTGAATGATCAGGTACTGGTACCCAAGCTTGGAGTGCCCTCTTGTGGTTGTGAGTATAAAAATAACAAACGTGAAATTATGTCTTATTATTATTGTGATGAACAGAATTATATGTAATAATTTTACATATAAGTCGCTCTGGAGTATAAGTTTCACCTTCAGCCAAAGTATGAAAAAAGTGCGACTGGAAGTCTGGAAAATACTGTACTTTAAATGAATAATTATGATCATTGTTGAAGACAGACAGATCCTTTTAGAGACAGAGAACTCATTCTGTATTTATTTCACTTGTATTTGTGCAGGTGGGATGTCCCGAGATGGTAGTGCTCCTCTCTATAACTTCTTCACACAGTACACACAGGTCATGCAGAGCGCTAGAACAGAAAGACAGAGAGCAGGGAGCAACTTTTTATACCAACATTTTTAATTCAAATGTCTTTTAGCAGAAAAAAAAAATCTGTATTAACTATTGTTGGTAGAGTAAAATGAGAGAGATTTCCTTTCGGCTTTTCCCCTTTATCAGGGGATGCTACAGCGAATGATTCACACGTTTGATTTGGCATAGGTTTTTACGTCGGATGCCATTCCTGACACAACCCTTTAGCAAGGGACAGAAACACGCTGACGACTTTTCAGCTACTCTTTACGAAAGTCAGCAATGGTTCTTTTACGTGACCCTCTCACCAAAGACAGTGAGAGACAAGGCCGACCTTTCATAACACAGTTAGCTGCACTGGGGGGGGGGCGCAGTGACAACCTTGTGGAGAGTGGGACTCGAACCCCCAAGCTTAGGATCAGCGATTCAGCGCCCTATACTACTAGACCACCAGTAAAATAATCATCTGTTTATTTATTTATAGATAAGTGGATGTAATATATCTTTAAAGAAACCGTCCCTAAAGACTGCTAAATAACTTCAATAAAACTGTGTTTAAATGCTTAGGAGTTCTTTCGCATCATTAAAATACAGCTACAGATTACAGTTTATAGTTAGAAGAGCTGAGGGATCTTATTCTAGACACACTTACACAAACTCTATATGAACACGCTGGCCATTATTCACTGTATAATGTAATAACAAATCTACTTTGGATTTATGAAATTTTTGTTCATCAACTTGAACTGTGATTTGAACATGACTGTTGGATTAGTTTCAGCTGTGCAGAAACAAGCTCATGCCCAATAATCTTTTATTTTTTTGTCAACAATCCAGTATCCATATAGGTATTGGGCTGATAAGACAATGGAATGGGGATTCATAATGGTATATTAAGAGAAAAAAGAACAAACGAGACCAAATCTTCGTGAAAGCAGGTTTCACAGTGATGAAAGGTACCATGTTGTTGAACAAACATTTCAGAGAGCAAATCAGGAAAACAATTGTACAGGGGTTTCCTATTACCTCTATCTCAAACAGAGTTTTTGTAGAGGGACTATAATCACTGGTATTTGATTTTATGTTTGACTGCAAACAAAATCATGACTACACCCATGAATGGATTTTCACTAAATTTGGTGGAAACTACCCTACCTGAGTCACAGATTTGATTTGATTTTGGAATGTCTGGGTGAGATGTGAAGGTCAGATCAGGCTCACAAAATTTTGGAGATGGATTTTTTTATTGAAAATCTGAGAACTAATGTGGCATAGACTCATAGATGTGATGGGGGACAGATGGTCAAAATTTGACTTTGATTTAGCCTGAAATTTTAAAATCAGTGTCAAGATGTTGAGCACCAATTTGAAACATGTGCTGATAAACATACTTTTATTATGGAATACAATTGGAAACTATAGGCCTTTAATGAGACATTACGTTTGACTTTAAGAGACTTTGAATAATCAAAAAGGGGGTCATGACTTTGTCAATAGCCAACGTTGTTACTATGAGAACATTAATAGGAAACCATATGGAACGGCTGTGATAGACTATGGGGTAGCCTAGTGATTAGAAAAATAGCTTTATGATCCACTGATTTGATTCTCGAAATGTCAGGAAAAATGGGTGGTGGTAGGGAGTGAGCTGCACCTTTCCTTCCTCCACATTAATGGCTGAAGTGCTTTTGAACAAGGCACCTAACCACCAACTGCTATCCAGGTACCCCCAGTGTGTGTGTGTGTGTGTGTGTGTGTGTGTGTGTTTGCTCACTTTGGCTGGGTCCAATGCAGAGTCAGTAATTTCCCTTGAGGGGTTAATACAGTCTGTCTGTCTGTCTGCCTGTCTTCCTTTCGGCTTTTTCCCTTTTACTTGGGAGTCGCCACAGCGACTGTTTCGCACGTTCTGATTCGCACGTTTGAATTGGCAGAGGTTTTTATGTCGGATGCCCTTCCTGTCACAACCCTTTTAAGCAAGGGACAGAAACACGCTGATGGTTTTGCAGCCTACTCTTTACGAAAGTCAGCAATGGTTTTTTTACATGACTCTCACCACAGACAGTGAGAGACATGGCCCGCCTTTGATAACCCAGTTAGCCGCACTGGGGGGACTGACAACGTTGTGGAGAGTGGGACTCGTACCCCCAACCTTTGGATCAGCGATCCAGCGCCCTATACCACTAGACCATCACTGCCCCTGAGGGGTTAATACAGTATAGCCAAATAAAAAAAATATAAGGACTTGCATATCTTAACACAAGCACATGAGTGATTAAAATCAGCACCTATATGGTGCCTATTTGATAACTACAGACAGTTGTCGACTTAAAACCTATGCAGGTTACGTCTGATCGACTTTATGACCGCAACCGTCGTGAAGCATGATTCATGGCAGTGCAGTGCGAGTGTTGCATACGACAGTTGTTTGCGCTGCCGGCAGCGCTAGCATCTTAAAAGGAGAAGCAGGAGATGATGCAGCTTCACTTTCTAACTGCTCAGAGCTCAGAGCAAATCTATTCATCTACTTTCAATGCCGTGTCACTGTGGCACGAAGCGGAGAGCAAATCCTTTCTGTGTGCGGGTGGGTCTGATACCTTGAAACTCTAATTTTATTGGACTCACACACTGCAGTGTTTATGTGACAGGAAGCACGTCCCGAGTTTTGGCAATCAGCTGCTCTGCGAGTTGAAGTTTTTCCATGTCTGTCCATTTGTGTTTGCTTGCCAGCTGTGCTTGGCTTTGTGGAAATGAGCCGATCAAAACGAGGGAAATTTATCTCTTTACTAAAAAAAAAAAAAACACGTGCAGTCTGTGGCTGTTGTTATAATCCAATAAAATTAGACTTTGAAGGTATCGGACCCAAGGATTGAAAGGATTGGTTCTCCGCTGTGTGCCACAGTGACGTGGAATTGAATATAGATGTATATATTTAAATACGCAAGATTTATTAATCTGTTTTTGTTTTACTTGATGCCTTTTTGTATTTTTATTTAAATGACGGTGAAATTGTGTATTTGTTATTCTGTTAAGAAAGGCCACCTGACTTATCTGAGAGCCAGATACAGTCATCAAAACAGCCACATCTGGCTCGCGAGCCATAGGTTCCTGACCCCTGATCTGACGGTGTATATTTACAGAGTATAGGTACAGTATTCACATTTGCAGATTACATAGTGTGCTTTATTTAGTGTAGTTTTTCATAACTACAAATGAAATATATGGAATCGGAAACTTCGGACAATCGTGTACTTCGGACCAGTGTTCCCCCCATATTAGTCTGTTAAACCGACGCATGAGTGTATTTTGATGGAAAGTCGACATAGGACCAGATCACTTTACGACCTGTCTGTCGGAACCAAAAGTGGTCGTAAGTCAAAGACTGTCTGTATTTATGCTGCATGGTACTTTTTTCCTCCGTAAATGAAACACTGTCTTTTCTGTCTACCACACATTTAGCTACGTGCCGTTATGCACTGGGGATGGAGGATGGAACAATTCCAGATTCTGATATCTCGGCATCCAGTGCCTGGTCTGACTCCACCGAGGCCAAACATGGCAGGTAAGTGTGTGTGTATGTATACAAGTTAGGGTGTGTGGGTGTTGTGCTCTCTATAAATCATGTAAAGTGACACTATTGCATTACGTGAGCTGTTAGTAATGAGCTGTATCCTGATCTAGCACATTAGGTAATGGCATTACTGCAGTGACTGTCTGGACGAGACTTGCTTGATACAGAGCACAGGCCAAAAACACGCGCACACTCCTTTATTTTAAGAGAGATCTTTTAGTCTGGTCTCTCTCTCTCTCTCTCTCTCTATGTGTGTGTGTGTGTGTGTGTGTGTGTGTGTGTGTGTGTGTGTGTGTGTGTGTGTGTGTGTCCTTGGCCAACATGCTGGCCATGTGTTTGTGATTTAAGATCATATTAAGTGTAAGAGAGCTATGGGTATTTAGCGAGCAAGCCTTAGAGGGATCACGTGGTTGTTGGAACGTTCTCAGGGTCTCCACCAGTGAGGTAATGAGGTACAGTGCAGGATACAGTACAATGTAAAACTTTAAATTTTTACAAGTTTTTACCTTAACGACCATGAAAGGATGATTAAGCTCTGAAATGAAGCAGTATATCAAGTATCCTGGTAATGAATTTTGTTTCTTAGTAATGGAATACGTTTTCTATCGCACATTTTGATCTCAGCAGCTTCTTAATGAATTATCGCTTCAGCGCCACTCAGTGACCCCTTCATTTTTTCTTTCAGTTCAAACACGCTTTAATCCTCAGCAGACTCTTGCACCAGATGTGTACATATTGTGTGATGATGTGAGGTCTTTGCCACTTGTAGAAAATTTATCATCTATGTGAATGGGGCATTGGGCAACTAAAGTGTTGCTGGGTTTTCCATCAAAATAATTATTATATAGTTCAGCATCAGATCAACTGCAGTCAGTATAGTCATGTCTCCAAATCGCTTTATAGACCTTAAATTCTGAGTATTGTATACTAAGCTGTTCATTCCCAGTTACAGATGTAATCAACTCTTCTGTTTTATGATAACATTAGAAATGTGTCTGCTTTATGCTCAGAATTAGATTTTGCAGCAGTTAAAGTAAAATAACACTTTTTATATAGTTTGTATATTCTGTATACAGACGCTCCCCGACTTACATGATTAATTGGTTCCAGACGGCCGAATGTAAGGTGAAAGTGAACGTAAGTTGTTACAGTGACGTGTGACTTGTGACATATAACGCTCATACTGCACTATACATCCAAAAATACCATTACCGTATCTCATAAAACACCCCTAAATCAATTATTATAAACATTGTAAAATAATATCAAATATATCAAATAATTTCAAATAAATTAAATTCAAGCAGAATAATGTCAAATAGATAAATTTTGATCAAATTCACTCATCAAATATCAAATACAGTATCAAATATAACCTTTAACATTCTCTATGATGCGATCTTTCTGCTTGTAAATGGTTCTGATGGTCGACGGATGGTCACTTTACATGAAGCTGAGCTGAGTCACATTAATACGTGAGGAGCTCTAAACCGAAAGTAGTGTACTTGCTGTGCTTGACACAAAGCGCAGGTTATACGGACTTCCGGTCTTTCAAGTGAGCAAGGGCGCCGTTGAACGTGTTTAGTACTCAGCTTGCACTGATGTGAATCACCAGCAGAGTGGAGAGTTCTCTTTCTTTTCTGGATTCAGGTTTTCATTCATTTTACAACTCTCTTTGCTTAACTGAGTATGCATGGTAGATTGCGCCAATCCGAGCAGATAGTTAATTCATCTCTGTGTATGAGACTTGCACCCATGTTAGTAGGCTTAAACTTCTGACCAACCATATTTGCTTAAGGTTACAAAAGTCTGAAAAACAGTGTAAACACAAAGATAACAGAGACGACGTCTTAACACAAGGGTAACACCGTATATAACTGATATATATATATATATATATATATATATATATATATATATATATATATATATATATATATATATATATAAAAACTGAACTACATACACACACACACACACACACACACACACACACACACACACACACACACACACACACACAAACATCTGTACCACACTTAGGGGAAATCTGGAACAGGCAGGTAGACTAATGTACATATCTATGGAGTGTGGAAGGAAACCAGAGTACCTGGAGAAACTTGCAAGCTCCACACATTAATGCCTTAAGACAGGGACTTAAACTCAGGACTTTTTTGCTGTCAGGTGTATGTGCTACAAACTACACCACCTTGCCATCATCACAGTACCAAACCATAATCTAAAATGGATACAGTTTAAAAAGTAAATTTAAATATGGAAATCACTTAATATTCATTCATTTTCTGAACAGATTAATCCTAATTAGGGTTGCAATGAGGCTGGCGCCCATCTCAGCCGACTCGGGGCAAGGGCAGAGTTCATGCTGGACAGCATTCCAGGGCATAGCAGGGTATCACTTAATATAAAATTTCTTACTTTTGCAGACCTGAGTGACACACAACAATCCAGAAAAAATGCCACAGACACCACTGACAAAGGAGAGGCAATGAGAACAAGTTGTGCTTTAATTGGTAGTAGGCATCATAGCATATTCTGTCTCACTGGTGTCTCATCTCTATTACTGCTTTCTACACCCTTAAGTTGATCTGACTAGAGTCTCTACTAAGATTTATTCCTTCCTTCATTAGCTTATAATTTTCTTTAGTGTCATGCTTTTTTATAGCATTTTGGGTAACCATGTTCACAATTTCAAAATGTTTTTAACCCACACATTGTCTTTCATTTGTGACTTGTTTATTAGGCATTCCGAGGAAAGTACATGTGTTAAGCTACAGGTTTATCAAAATTGAATGTTACTTCCCAGTGCTTTGTGAGCACATAGTGCACTGTGCCTCTTCATGTACATATGTATTACATCGTTGCCTCTTGGTTTTTGGCATATGAGTGAATATAATCTTGTCCTGTTTTACTTTAATATGTGTCTTTGGGGCTTATTTTATGAGCTTATAAAATAATACAGATCTTCCAGGCTAGACACAACTTGGCCAAGAATGATAATGGGTGAACACAATAAAAACTGGCATTCAGAATCACCAACCAGTGATTATCAAAGTCTTCCTAGTTGTGGCTGCGTGGATGACTTGAAAAGTAGACCAGTTGTGGTAGTTTTTGATTGTCTTTATGAGATCCATAATTGGGTAAGTTGTGGCCTAATGGTTAGAGAAGTTTGTTGGGGATAGAAGGGTCGCTGGTCCGATTCCTGAAGCAGCAGGAAAATTGTGTGGCAGTGGGGGAATCAGTTGCACGTACCCTTCTTTCTCATTTTTGACTGAAGTTCTCTTGTGCAAGGTACCAAACCCTCACTGCTTTCTGGGTGATGCAGTATGTGTCAGCACACTGCTCTGTGTGCGATTGCGTGTGCTCTCTGTTTGTGTGTGCTCTATTTGAATGGGTTAAAAAAGGAAAACCCTGCTGCAAATATTTAGCTGCTTTCCTACGGTGTATTAGATTTTTATGAGATGAGCTATGAAACTGTGTTCTTTGTGATTGTCAGTTATGAATATTAGTGATAATTTATATTTATCTGTTAATGTAAATTTCTTTTTATTTTCTTCAGGCTGAGTAAAGGAGAGGGGGATGGTGCATGGTGTCCTTTAGGTCCAGTTTTCCCCAATCCATCAGAGTATCTACAGGTGGACCTGCACAAACTGCACTTCCTGTCTTTGGTGGGCACACAGGGTCGCCATGCTGATGGCCACGGGCAGGAGTTTGCACGCAGTTACCGACTCCATTACTCCAGGGATGGCCGCAACTGGATCACCTGGAAGGACCGCTGGGGCGAGGATGTCAGTCAGAAATTTGTTTTATTTTCTTTTAAAATTGTTTTACTAACCCTGAAATATTTTGTAACATTTTAACATGTTTTAAAATCCTGGTACAAAATTGTGACATATGAAACCAGCTCTAAATGACCATTTATTAATAATGATAATAAATAATAAAAAATTATTAATGAGTTTGTTTTTTGTGTATGCGTCTCAGGTGATCTTGGGCAATGAGAACACTTATGAGTTGGTTCTTAAGGACCTGGGTCCTCCCATCATAGCACGGATGGTTCGGTTCTACCCGCTGGCAGACCGCATGATGAGTGTGTGTCTCAGGGTAGAGCTCTATGGCTGCATATGGAGTGGTAAGGCTACTAACACTATTCCACCAAATAGCACAAAAATGTTAAAGCATGGGTTTTTCTCATTTATTTATTGAGGAAAATGAACTAATATCGCAGAAGTATGTGCACTTCTATGATTAGCAGTTAATTTGAAGGTAAAGTTAGATTCAGCTGTTTTCCCCCAATGGGATAATGACTAGGTGTAAATGGATTCCCTGTTTTAATTGAAGAACAGAGATTTGTTTAAATCTGATCTTCACAGCACATTTGTGTATGATGGTATGAAATTTTAAAGAAAATAAGAGTTGTTGATGCTCAAAGAACTGGTAAATATTATAAATCCATATCTAAAGATCCAACCAAGCTGATGCTGCTGATTTATAATTTTTTTTAAAGATCACATAGAATTACTTGGATGGTCAAGTAAAACTTGTTTTAGAAAATGACATTTAAGCATGAAAACCTAATTTAATTGGTGAAACATGGTGCATATTGACCGGGGTGGCTTGTATTCATAGATGGAAATTTTAGCGAATTCTAAAGGAAAATATGAGGACAACTGTCTGTGAACTGAAAAAAAAGAAGGAACTGAAAAAAGAAGGATGGACCATGCATCTCATTTCATACCACTCCTTGGTAGACCTCACTCTTTATTTCCCTAGAAGGATATGGCACTGGATTTGGGATGCAGACCGTAGCTAGTCATGGCAGTCTGCAAGTTCATGCAATTCCCTAATTAATAATTTCCTAGCTGCATAAACAGCAGATCGTAAAGATGTCACAGGTTAGCTTTACTTTGAGAAATTCACCCTCTCAAGTTTGTAGTTGTCATATTGCTGGTCAGACCTGAATGATGAGTGGGGTATGACATGATTACATCAGGGGAATATTGAGAGATAATAATAATAATAATAATAATAATAATAATAATAATAATAAAGTTTCATAATATATCAGTAAGTTTACATTAAAGGCACTATTTGTATTTGTCTTTTGAACAAATTCTTGCAGTAAGCCTGTTTGTCAGCTCAAATACTACCTAAAAAATGAAGGGACCAACAAGAGCAACAGCTAAAAACAAAAATTGTGTTGGGTTTAAATAACTGGCTTACAGCATTCTACAATGGAAATGGCCAGTCAAGTATTCATTGTCCACATTAAGTCAGAAAGTAAATATGGAAAGAAAAACGACATCTGGCAGTATTTTGATGAGAGGAGCACAGAGGTGCATTATGTCCAAGTTTTTACATGCACAAGAAAGTAATTATAGCATAATGAGAGAGGATTGTCATGCATGAAGTTCAAGGGTAGAGCAAGAGAGAGAGCACACAATACAGATAAAGGTACACACATATGGTACATTAGATTTGAAAACTTGGCTTGGTTTGCATCATGAATGGCACTGAATGTGTACTTTTGTTCCTCTCTAGATTATTTTAGTAACCTCAAATGTATATGAAAATGTGGTGCCTGGCTAAAATGATTGAAATGCCTTTCACATTGCTTCAGTCATGCATTAGCTACACACTAATGTAAGCGTTAAATATTTGTCAAGTATTGTATTCATGATGGGAGAGTCTTCTGCAGAACATCCTGAAGACTTGTGGTGTCTACACCATATGTAAATTTGTCAGGCTCTCAGAGCCAGTCTTTTAGTTTGATCCCCTTGAATCTTGGCATTGTCATCCAAGAATATGCTTGTGCCATCAGAAGAAAAATTCGTCATTTACATTAATCAACAATTGTATAATCTAATAGTTCATCATATTCTGGTCTTCAGATAACTGGACATTATTGCCGTACAATCTTGCTAAGCCTTGACATGACCAACTGAAGCAACTCCTGACAACAGTGCTACCCCAAAGGCTCATACAGTGGCCACTGCTCATGATCGGTGTATCACTGCTTAAGTGTCACTTTATTTCTGCCCTGACATGCCCATCACTTTGGAACAGGGTAAATCAGATCATACATTGCCCTCCATAATTATTGGCACTCCTCTGACAATTGTTTGCGCACGACAGTTGCTTGCGCTGCCGGCAGCGCCAGCATCTTAAAAGGCGAAGCAAGAGATGATGCAGCTTCACTTTCTAACTGCTCAGAGCTCAGAGCAAATCTATTCATCAACTTTCAATGCCACTTCACTGTGATGCGAAGCGGAGAGCCAATCCTTTCTGTATGCGGGCGGGTCCGATACCTTGAAACTCTAATTTTATTGGACTCACACGCTGCAGTGTTTATGTGACAGGAAGCGCATCTCAAGTTTTGGCAATCAGCTGGTCTGCGGGTTGAAGTTTTTCAGGGCCTGTCGTGGCTGTTCTGATAATCCAATAAAATTAGAGCTTGAAGGTATCGGCCCACCCACACACTATAGTACAGAAAGGACTGGCTCTCCACTGTGCGCCACAGTGACATGGAATTGAAAATAGATGTATAGATTTAAATGCGCGAGATTTATTAATCTGTTTTTGTTTGGAATGAGTATATTTGGATGGAAAGTCGACATACGACCAGATCGCTTTACGACCAGTCTGTTGGAACCAAAAGCGGTCGTATGTCGAGATTATATATATATATATATATGTATATGTATACTAGTCCTTCTCAAAAAATTAGCATATTGTGATAAAGTTCATTATTTTCTGTAATTTACTGATAAAAATTCAACTTGCATATATTTTAGATTCATTGCACACCAACTGAAATATTTTTTCTTTTATTGTTTTAATATTGATGATTTTGGCATACAGCTCATGAAAACCCAAAATTCCTATCTTAAAAATTAGCATATCATGAAAAGGTAGTCTAAACGAGCTATTAACCTAATCATCTGAATCAACCAATTAACTCTGAACACCTGCAAAAGATTCCTGAGGCTTTTAAAAACTCCCAGCCTGGTTCATTACTCAAAACCGCAATCATGGGTAAGACTGCCGACCTGACTGCTGTCCAGAAGGCCATCATTGACACCCTCAAGTAAGAGGGTAAGACACAGAAAGAAATCTCTGAGTGAATAGGCTGTTCCCACAGTGCTGTATCAAGCCACCTCAGTGGGACGTCTGTGGGAATGAAAAAGTGTGGCAGAAAACTCTGCACAACCAGAAGAGGTGACCGTACCCTGAGGAAGATTGTGGAGAAGGGCCGATTCCAGACCTTGGGGGACCTGTGGAAGCAGTGGACTGGGCTACAGGTGCCACATTCCCCAGGTCAAGCCACTTTTGAACCAGAAACAGCGGCTGAAGCGCCTGACCTGGGCTACAGAGAAGCAGCACTGGACTGTTACTCAGTGGTCCAAAGTACTTTTTTGGGATGAATGCAAATTTTGCATGTCATTCGGAAATCAAGGTGCCATAGTCTGGAGGAAGACTGGGGAGAAGGAAATGCCAAAACGCCTGAAGTCCAGTGTCAAGTACCCACAGTCTGGGGTGCCATGTCAGCTGCTGGTGTTGGTGCACTGTGTTTTATCAAGGGCAGGGACGGTGCAGCTAGCTATCAGGAGATTTTGGAGCACTTCATGCTTCCATCTGCTGAAAAGCTTTATGGAGATGAAGATTTCATTTTTCAGCATGACCTGGCACCTGCTCACAGTGCCAAAACCACTGGTAAATGGTTTACTGACCATGGTATTACTGTTCTCAATTGGCCTGCCAACTCTCCTGACCTGAAGCCCATAATCTGTGGGAGAATCTGTGGGATATTGTGAAGAGAAAGTTGAGAGACACCAGAGACACCATGAGCTTAAGGCCGCTATCGAAGCATCCTGGGCCTCCATAACACCTTAGCAGTGCCACAGGCTGATTGCTTCCATGCCACGCTGCATTGAAGCAGTCATTTCTGCAAAACGATTCCCGACCAAGTATTGAGTGCATAACTGAACATAATTTTTTGAAGGTCGACTATTTTTGTATTAAAAACACTTTTTTTATTGGTCGGATGAAATATGCTTATTTTTCCCAAACAGCTTGCTGGCATGTAGATGGCACCTGATGGTGGCATTGGAGACTTTGTGGTGCCAAGATGCTCCTATTTGTTGCAGTTCTTTAACAGAGAGCTTTGGAGAACTTTTTATTTTTAACGTCTTGTTGACCACTGTTCCAGTTGTTTTGAACTTCTTAATGATTCCTCTGACAGTAGATATGCACAGGTACAGACAAGAGGCTATTTTCTTGAAGGCATCGCCTGACTCTTGAAGGTTGACACACATCTGCCTTTGTTGCATGATGTGTTCCTTTTGTCTTTCCTCTGTTGAAGAGAGGATGAGCAAAATGGCCTCCTTGTCATGTCATATTTAAACCCCAGAGAAACAGGAATTGATGTATTGCTAATTAAATGTTCCTAGATACTCTGATCAACTTTGCAAACTACTGTAGAAATGACAGAAATACTTCAATTACATTTATATACTAAGAATTGTTAGGAATGTTAGTAATTGTGGGACAGATAATTTTATGAAAAATAATTATTTCTTAGTCTGTGATTTTCCCCATCCCCATTATAATTCACTTGAGTTGGTTATATATTTTTATACAACTTTCACTGTAAGAGTAGGTTCTGCAATAAAGATTTATTTTAAAGCACATATTAACCTGGTGTGACAATAATTATCGAGGGCATAGTATGATGCTTTTCCATTGCTAGAGAGAGCAATTTTGATGGTTAGTAGCAAATTCCAATTATTATCACTAACAAATGGTTTCCTTCTGACCAAACAGCATTTTAATTTTGAGCTTTTCAGTTCATGTCATACTCTGTGTAGAAATGTTCTTACTTTTACTATTAAACATCCCCATGAGTTTTTTTTTTTTTATGATTTTTCCTTTCCATGTGTTTAACTGATCTCTAATCATGGCCAGGCAAGACAACAATAATATTCATTTCAACAATATTCTTTTTTTCCTGGGGTTGCTTGATGCAGGCCAATAATTTGACCATTCTGAAATGCATTAACTTAATTTCTTTGCAGTACAGGGATCCCTCACTTTCCACGGTTAATTGTGACCGAGATCCCCACACGACCATGTGAAATCCACGAAGTACGATCACCCCCCCACACCCCACCCCCGACTGACGTATACATAAATGTATATGTGTATATAGTATCAATAAATACTTATCCAATGCTATAAATGCTTATAATAACAATTAAACATTGAAAAAAATAACATAAGATGGAAACAAAATATAAATACAGACACTCTCCAACTTACCAGTATTCGTTTTGCAAACATCCGGAGATACCAACAAAGCTGTCCAAGGTCGAAAGTGAAAGTGAAATGAAATTGAAGAACAAGTAGAAATAGAAACGGAATAAAATCTACAGAAAGATAGATCATAAATATAAGTATGAAATATGATTAAACATTATCCTGAGGTACACTTAATGCTAGGCTCCGGCAGAGGGGGGCGTGGTTGCGCAGACGCAGATGCTACAATGTATCCAGTTTTGATGGGAGATTTTGGGTTGTTTTTTGTTTTGTGTTGGTTTAGGGTTTTTTTTTTGTTTGTTTGTTTTTGTTTTTGTTTTTTTTTTTGCATATTTGGCCTTGTTTTTGTGACATTTTCCTTAACTTTTAAATAACTCCGTCTAAAAGATATATACAGGGATCCCTCGCTACTTTGTGCTTCAATTAATGCGGCTTCAGTGCATCGCGTTTTTTAAAAAAACAAATCAATAAATAAATATTCATTGAATTAAAAAGTAAGGAAATTAAGGAAGAATAGGTGGGAAAAGGTGCTTAACTGTTTTCTTATTTCAATTGAAATGCCAGTACTGTATATCTGTGCTGATTGTTGGATTAATTTAGACCTTCATTGTGAATGCGATAACTTCAAGCTTGTTGAATCGTAGAAACGTTTGCTTCTGAACACTGTGGCAGTGTGTACTGCTCTAGTTGGGATACTGATTGAAATATTGATCTTATATCCAGTAAAAGTTGTTGTTTAAAATGTTTTTGCTTGATATTTCACAATAGTATATCTGTTCGTTAACGCTTACCAATATTTAATTATTAAAAGTGAAGAGAACTATAAGTGTGTATTTGTACTTGTGATGTTCTTATGTTTTTGTGTCGCTGTTTTATTTTGGTCAGATGGACTGAAGGCCTACACCGCACCAATGGGTCACATTATGCACCTTTCTGGTTCCCCTGTTTATCTCAATGACTCCATCTATGACGGCAGTGTGGAATCAGGGTAACATATACACGTACACACAAGCATACATATATACACTGAGAAATGAGGCAGTGATGGATGAGGTAACCTTGAACAGCAGCTGGACAATATTAAAAAGGGCCTGCAATTCATATCAAGATTCTGTATGACAACAGATTTCACTGTATTAGTTTTGCACATCTAGTACATGTTATCTTGAGGCACAGTCTTCACAAAAAGGAACAAAAATTCAGGTCAGTAATATGTGGTTTCACTTACTATCCTCATTGTCATTGCTATAATCAACACTGACCTAATGACCAGTTTTCCTTCTTCCCTCATCCTGTGTGGTTTCCTATCTCATGATAAATGTGAGCCTCTTTAAATACAGCTTCCTCACCCACTATCATCACTGACTGTCAGGATCTGTGTCTCAGAATGGTGTGAAAGCAATCCCAGATGTTATTTTAATGGACCTGAGATGTTTGCATTAGCTGAGCTAAGTTTTTTTTTTTTTTAACTGAAGGCAAATGTGACTGCTGCAGCTGTGTGTATATACGTAACTTGCTGGATGTGTCCGTGGGAATTACCAATGTTTTGTGTCAATACTTTGTACACTCAGTTCAGGGGCCAGCCGTAGCCTCATGGTCAGAGAAGTGGCTTTGGGACCAAAAGGTCAGTGGTTCAATTCCCGAACCAGCAGGAAGTGTGTGTGTGTGTGTGTGTGTGTGTGTGTGTGTGTGTGTGTGTGTGTGTGTGTGTGTGTACACAGATGTACATGTACAGTATTACCTTGATGAAATGAATCCGTTTTGAGGGCAAGCTCATAAGTCAAATTCCCCTAGGAAATAATAGAAAACCAATTAATCTGTTCTAACCCCCTCCCAAACTTGTATAACCTGACACAAATACGTATATTTGACCTAATATATTAAAGATAAGCAACATGTAAAACAAGCAATAAAATATTTCATAATAATAATAACACATCTGCATTAACTTTCTTTTCTTCTTCTTCTTTTGGCTTTTTCCCTTTCTCGGGAGTCGCCACAGCGAATCGTCTGATTCGCACATTTGATTTGGCATAGGTTTTTACGTCGGATGCCCTTCCTGTCACAACCCTTTTGCAAGGGACAGAAACACACTGACAGCTTTGCAGCCTACTCTTTACGAAATTCAGCAGTGGTTCTTTTACATGCCTCTCACCATAGACAGTGACAGACATGGCCCTCCTTTGATAACCCAGTTAGCTACACTGGGTGGACAGTGACAACCTTGTGAGGACTCGAACCCCCAACCTTAGGATCAGCGATCCTGCGCCCTATCCACTTAACATTGTTTATTCTTGTTTTATTATTATTTATTATCAATGTCATCTAACCCTTCCAATCATCAACTATGGCGAAGATTTCACGTGGGCGTGAAGATGTCACGTGGGCAGGCATGAGGTGGTAGGTGGTGCATAACAGAGAAGCAGGAGGAGGAGAATTTTGTGCATGTGCATGCTACGAATGCCAGTGAGGAAAGGCTTGTGGTGAGCTCCCACAAGGCCACCTACTGTAGAGGATACACAATTGCACTAGGTGGCAGTGGCGCTAATTGTCACGCAATGGTGTAGGGAAAAATCACAGAGTAAATGATAGGAAGTGCAGTAAACACTATTTATAGTCACGCGCGGGGTGCTGGGGGGTATGAAAAAAAATGTCTTCCTATAGGGGCCATCACAGAAAATAATTGAGATGCACTGCACAAGGCATTCTCAGAGAGCGGAGGAATACACTCAGACGAATACGAAGCTAATCAGCCTGGGAAAGCCATTTCTTCTGTAGAGCTCGTAAATCAAAATTTTGCTCATTGGAACGGGCAGATTTTTAATGGGATTGAAGCTCGTATCATAGAAAATTTGCTATAAGAGCCACTCGTAAGTCAAGTTATCACTGTACATGGTTTAGCCCAGGGGTCCCCAACCTTTTTATCACCGTGGACTGGTCAAGGCCAATTTTACTGGGGAGAGGGGGTCATAAATTGTTTATGTTGTAAATATAATTTATTTATATAAAATATTATTATTAGTAGTAGTATTAATAATAATAATAACTCCATGAATGCTATTTTTCAACAGCTGAAATATGTTGGTTGGGAAGTAAAGCTTGAACTTTTCTTAAAAAGAAAAAAATCTACAGGTGAAAGTGCACCAGCTGGGAGAATGAAGACTCAGGCTCAGTCTCACTCAAAATCCCCTCTAGTGTTTGAAACATCTCCAACTCGCCTGTGTTTATGTGCCGTTCCCTTGTGGGTTATATTTTAGTGCTCAAATGACTGACATGTAACCGGGACAATCTGGTCATTTTTCAAAAATAAAGATTGCTCAGACTCAGGTCATAAATAAAACAGAAATAATTAATTATTTCTTCTGTGGCTCAATTGAGCCACGGTACCGGTCCACGGCCCGGTGGTTTGGGAACCCTGATTTAGCCCATTTGATTCTGACAAATAGGCTAGAATCAGCAAGACTGATGTAATTCACATACATTATACTCAAACATCTAAGCTATTTATTTATTTTAGTCATGGGTGATCGTAAAGTTGAACAGTCGTAAGTCGCGCAGGTCGTAAGTCAGAGACTACCTGTACAGTCGGCCCTCTTCTTACGAAAACCCCTGAGTAAGAAAAACCCGTATACGAAAAACATTTTCTTAAATTTTTGTCCTCTGAAACAAGTTCTTCTTACAAAAAGTGCCAAACGCATCATTCAAACATTCCACCAATAGGTGGAAAAAAAATGTGAGCTGTAATGTTGATCCATACTGTGTGTGAGAGAGAGTAAAATAGAGCGATGTCTGAACCTCAACATCCCGCCCCGCTGGCCTCATATTGGCTAGGAAGGATGACGCAGCTCAATCCCATTAGTTATCTCCCAACGTCCCGTCCCGCTGGCTAGGAGGGATGACGCTATCATTCCAACTTTGTTCATGTTTGCGTGTCATTCCAACTGTATTTTATGGCTCAGGCTTTTAACCTTGCATAAACATTTGTAAGATTATAACTCTGCTAAGAAGATATGGTCAACACATGCGCGCGCACACACACACACACACACACACACACACACACACACACACACACACACACGTGTGATTCCTGGTGAAAGTGATTCCCGGTGCCATGGTCATTGTAAGATCATAACTCTGCTAAAAAGACATGGTCAACACGAAGCAAGTACCGTAAAAGGTATGCTTTTATAATTTTTAAAGGGTAGTCTTGGGAGCCTTGGAATGAATCACGCGTTTTACATGTAAAATGCGCCTCTATTTACGAAAAATCCAGATTCCGAAAAAGGCGCTGGAATGGATTAATTTCGTAAGAAGAGGGCCGACTGTATATCAAAATAAAAAAGTAACTCAATTTTCTTTGGTTGTGTTTAACTGTGTAAGTGGACATTACATTCATGAGTGTTATCCTCTCCCCCAGGGTGTTGTTTGGAGGCTTGGGTCAGCTGTGTGATGGGGTGTTGGGAGGAGATGACTTTGTGGAAAGCAAGGAGCTGCGTGTTTGGCCAGGTTATGACTACATTGGCTGGAGCCGTGAAGCACTCGGCAAACCCACCGTTGACATTGAATTTCACTTTGAAAGACCACGCCTCTTCTACACCATGCAGGTGAGCATGTGTTTGCGTGCACAAATGTTTGAATGGAAAATGTGGATGACTGTAGGTGATTGTGTTCATGATGGCAATTGGGAGCTACAGAGAAAATGTGTAGCTTTTAAAAGACAACTTGGACAACATATTAGTGCAATTTAATTGGCCTAGCTTAGCTCTGTGTGATATTACTTTCATGGACCACAATATACACCTCACCATAAAAGGTCTCACAGCAGGACATGTCAGATGTCAGTGTTCAGCTTACCTCTTATATACAGTGTGTGTGTGTGTGTGTGTGTGTGTGTGTGTGTGTGTGTGTGTGATTATTGGAGCAGGTTGCTTAGTACATCGATTACGGTGTGTGTATACACATGTCTGTGTATACAGACGCTGCCTGACTTACGTTTTTGTTTGGTTCTGGACGGCCGAACGCAAGTTGAAAATGAATGCAAATTGTTACTCTATGTTCCAATGACGTATGACGTTCATACTGTACTATACATCCATAAATACCATTACCATATTTCATAAAACACCCCTAATCAATTATTATAAACATAACATTGTGAAATATATAAAATATATCAAATAATATGAACACTAAGTTCAAATAAATTAAATTCAAGCAAAATAATTTTACTCATCAAAAAATAAAAATAAAAAATAAATTCACTCATCAAATATCAAATACAGTATCAAATATAACCTTTAACATGCTCTATGATGTGATCTTTCTGCTTGTAAATGGTTCCAATGGTCGACGCATGGTCACTTTCCATGAAGCTGAGCCAAGTCACTTTAAATGAAGCTTAAAACAGCCAATCAATGCTTAGAATATGTGAGGCGTTCAACACCGAAAGTAGTTCACTTGCTTGTGCTTGAGACAAAGCGCGGGTTATACGGACTTCCGGTCTTTCAAGGGCGTCGTTGTATACTTGTTTAGTACTCAACCTTCACTGATGTGAATCACCAGCAGAGCAGAGAGTTCTCCTTTTCTGGATTCAGGTTTTCGTTCATTTTACAACTCTCTTTGCTTAACTGAGTATGCATGGTAGATTGCATCAATCCAAGCAGATAGTTAATTGATCTCTGTGGATGAGACTTGCACCCATGCTAGTAGGCTTACGCTTCTGACCAACCATATTTGCTTCGGGTTACAAAAGTCTGCAAAACAGGTGTTTTTACAGTGTTTACAAAGATCACAGAGACGACATCTTAACACAAGGGTATCACCTTTAAGAGGTAAAGTTGATGAGCCATACGATGAAGTTATAGGAAAGAATAGTGGAAGCTAGACTAAGGGCAGAGGTCAGCATTTGTGAACAACAGTTTGGTTTCATGCCAAGAAAGAGCACCACAGATGCAGTGTTTGCCTTGAGGATGTTAATAGAGCAGTACAGAGAAGGTCAGACAGAGCTGCATTTGTAGATCTGGAGAAAACATATGACAGGGTCCCGAGAGAGGAACTGTGGTATTGCATGAGGAAGTCTGGAGTGGCAGAGAAGTTAGAGTGGTGTAGGACATGTATGAGAGATGTAAGACAGTGCTGAGGTGTGCTGTCGGTGTGACAGAAGAGTTCAAGGTAGAGGTAGAACTGCATCAAGTGTCAGCTCTGAGCCCCTTCTTGTTTGCTATGGTGATGGACAGGCTGACAGACGAGGTTAGACAAGATTCCCCATGGACTATGATGTTTGAAGATGACATTGTAATTTGTAGTGAGAGCAGAGAACAAGTGCAGGAAAATCTAGAGAGGTGGAGGTATGCCCTGGAAATGAGGGGAATGAAAGTTCGCCTCAGTAAGACAGAATACATGTGTATGAATGACAAGGACCCAAGAGGAACGGTGAGGTTACAGGGAGCAGAGATATGGACGGTGGAGGATTTTAAGTACTTAGGCTCAACAATCAAGAGTAGTGGAGAGTGTGGAAAAGAGGTAAAGAAGCGTGTGCAGGCAGGTTGGAATGGTTGGAGACAAGTGTCTGGTGTGATGTGTAATAGGAGGGTATCGGCAAGAATGAAAGGAAAAGTGTACAAGACGGTGTTGAGGCCAGCGATGTTGTATGGTTTAGAACAGCGGTCGGGAACCTTTTTGACCTGGAGAGCCATAAAACTAAATTATTTCTAGATATATATTTTTTGAGAGCCATATAGTATTTTAAACATATAATAATAATAATAATAATAATAATAATAATAATAATAATAAAAGGTTTACTTTTAATGCGACTTCTGGTGCTGCATGGTTTTGCTGATGGCCTTGTAGTCTGGTTCATATGTAGTGAGGTTGAGTTTCATGCAGGCGTTGAGGCTTCCATCAGTTAAACGCGAGCGTAGGTTAGTCTTAATGTTTCTCATATGCGAGAATGACTGCTCACATGCATACGTAGAGCCAAACATGGTCAGTACGGCAATACTCACACGCTGCATTGTGTAATATGTCACAGGAAGCTCGTTCCAAGTTTTAAGAATTAGCTGGTCTTCAGGTTGAAGCTTTTTTATTTCTGACCACTTGTGTTCCTCGCCAGCTCTGATCGCTGTCGTGCAAGTCTTTCCAACTCTCCATTAAGTGACTTGAACTTAGTCATCCATATATCAGATGCCTTCAGGTCTGCAACTTCCAGCTCAAAGTCTGCGATGGAGACTCCGGGGATGCACATCAGGTTGATTTTGTCCACTTCACACTCATGTGGATGAGTGCTGAATTTGAAAAGACCAGTGTTCGCACGAAATTCTCCAAAACGTGCCTTGAATGACTGCAGGAGATTGGACGTATAGTCAGCTAGCTGCTGGAGATCCAGATGTTGTGTGGGGTCGCTTGCTAAGCATGCATCTCTAAATTGCTGCAGTCCTTCAAAGTGCAGAAGACGACCTGTTTCAATGTCCCTGAGAAAAACTTCCAGCTTGCTTTCAAATGCAAACACTGCTTGTTGAAGGGATGAGATTGTATTCCCAATACCTTGCATTTTCACATTAAGCTGGTTTAGATGGCCAGTTATGTCCACAAGATAGTGAAAATGCAGGAGCCAGGCAGTATTGTCCAGCTCAGGATGCTTGATGCCTTTCATTTCTAGAAAAATCCGTATTTCACTCAGGCAAGCTGCAAAACGGTTGAGCACCTTCCCCCTGGACAACCAACGCACGTTGTTGTGTAAAATCAGACCGGGATATTGATTCCCAACTTCTTCCAACAGAGCATTAAACTGCCGATCATTTAAAGCTCGGGCGACAATGAAGTTGACCACTTGAATGACCAGCGACATCACCTCACCAAGTTGCTGGCCACACGTCTGAGCACAAAGCGCCTCCTGGTGCAGGATGCAATGAAAACTTAGGATTGCTCTCTTTTCATGCTCACGGAGAAGTGCTACAAACCCTTTGTTCTTCCCCAACATGCATGGTGCACCATCAGTGCACACAGAAATAAGTTTATCCAGTGGTACTTTTTTTTCTTTAGCAAACTCCATGAACGACATGAATAAATCCTCTCCTCTTGTTGTCTCTTTCATTGGCAAAACAGCCAAGATTTCTTCACGCAGTGTGTCACCTGTAGCATACCTGGCAATTATACTGAACTGAGATAGATTGCTAACGTCTGTTGACTCATATAACGCGAGAGAAAAGTATGTCCCAGCGTTTATGTCCTTAATTTGTGTTTCCTCGACTTGATTCGCCATCATGATGCTCCGATCGTGAACCGTTCTTGCTGACAGTGGCATGTCTTTTATTTTTTTGATTATCTTGGCTTTATTTGGAAAGTCATCAAAAGTTCATTGGCCACATCAAGCATAAATGTTTTGGCATATTCGCCATCTGTGAACGGCTTTCCACTCTTCACTATTGCCAAAGCACCCGCAAAGCTAGCGGAATTACCGTCACCTTGCGTGGTCCAGACACGCAGTTGCTGCTGGCTCGTCTGCACTTTCCGTTGCAGCTCTTCGCATGCCGTTTTCCTGCTCTCCCCGGTGGATCTTTCAATGCAAAAGAAGCATGACGCGTATCGAAGTGCCGCTTTATATTTGAGCGTTTCATTGATGCAATTTTGTCATTGCATATTAGACATACTGCGGATCCTGCTCTCTCCACAAATGCAAATTCCTCTGTCCACGCAGCCTGGAATGTACGGTAATCATCGTCTTTTTCTTTTCGCCATCTTTTCTGTTACAAGGGTTGAAGCGGGTTGAAGGGTTGAAATTTTATCTCTGATAAAATTAATTTCCGTACATTGACAATGACCCGTGACGTACTTGCGATCGATTGGTTCCCGACCTGATCCTCGGGTCACCGGCGGATTGCAAGTGACCCACCCCTGACTTTTAAAATGTATCTTTAAAACTAATTTTAAATTACTTAATATTATTAAGATTATCACTAGTATTTTAAAACCAGTTCCAAAATATATATATATTTTAATTTAATTTAATTTAATTTAATTTAATTTAATTTAATTTTTTTTGGCCCCCTCAACTCCAAACTGTCTGGGAGCCATATGACATCTCCGGAAGAGCCATATATGGCTCGAGAGCCATAGGTTCCCGACCGCTGGTTTAGAAACAGTGGCCCTGGGGAAAAGACAGGGGGCAGAGCTGGAGGTAGCAGAGATGAAAATGTTGAGGTTCTCTTTGGGAGTAACAAAGATGGATAGGAGCAGGAATGAGCACATCAGAGGGACAGCACATGTTAGATTGAGATGGTTTGGACATGTACAGAGGAGGGATAGTGATATAAATTGGTAGTAGGATGCTGAGGTTGGAACTACCAGGCAGAAGGCCTAGAGGAAGACCAAAGAGACGATTCATGGATGTGGTGAAGGAGGACATGAAGGTAGTTGGTGTATGAGAAGAAGATGTAAAGGATAGGGTGAGATGGAGGCAGATGATTCGCTGTGGCGACCCCTGAAGGGAAAAGCCGAAAGGAAAAGAAGATTTACAGTAACAATAGGCAAAAAGCATGCACGCCTCCCATTAGTGCTTTAAAAGCTCTGCTGCCACCATAAAAGTAGATGGCAAATGCTAACACTTTCTATTTCTTCTTCCTATATCCTTCTCCTTTCCCCAGTCTTGCACTTAAACACAATTGCCCCTGTTGCTGATTGGCTTGAGTAATGTTGTGTTGCTCAGTTTAAGACTAACTGCTACCAGTGAAATGGACAAACATGTATTGGTTTCGAATCGATAACTGCATTTTTGGGACCTGTTCCACAGTCCACCCCTGTTGCCTTGTGCTTTGATTTTCAGCTGTCTCATCCGTATATGCATCTGTACATGTCGGCAGGTACACAGCAATAACAGGCACACACAGGGTGTGCGTGTGTTCTCCGAGGTGAAGTGCAAATTTAAAGCAACCTTGCTGAGTCCATGGAGCGACCCTGCTCTGAGTGTGCATGTGCCCCTGAATGACCTGCACGATCCCTCTTCACGCACAGTCACGCTGCCTCTGGGTGGGAAGCCTGCACACATCCTCCGCTGCCACTTCACCTTCTCTGACCGCTGGCTGCTTATCAGCGAGATCAACTTTTACTCTGGTATACACACACACACACACCACAATGTTGTTTCACATATTTTACACACTGCTTTACACACCCCACATATACTCACATGCATAGACTTTCATACAGTACATACCAGTCACACACATTCCCCATGCGGCCAGATGGTCACTCATCACTTGGGTATACATATATGTATTACTGCACACACACTCACACCAGTAAGAACTCAGTGCAACACATGAATACATTATGGTAAATTAGTTCTAATTTCTAATTCCTTATGAATTCAGTTATTGTACTCTTTCCCCTCACACACTCAGAGCCATTTGATAGTGGTTCACCATTACCATCTGTGGCGACCCCTCGTGCCTCCCTACCTACTCGCTCTCCCTCTCTCACCTCGCCGTCTCTGACCTCTTCCACCTTTCCCAGCATTACCAACTCTAGTGGACACCAAATAGGTGAGTCAGGGTTCTAAAACCTAGATTCCTACTGCTGTGTATGTGTGTGGGTGTTTGTGAGATTAATGATGTGCATGAGTTGACCCAGAGTCAAGGATTTAAAGGCTAAATCACAAGTACAAAATTAATTGCTTGAGCTGAAAAGTATTATACACTGTGTTGGTGTATTCTGTTAATACAGATAATCAGGTTAACATGTAATATGAGCAATTTATAATATTAGAAAAATGGTTTGTGCTACTTCCATAGGAAAGAAATGCTTCTTTGTTCTGTCTGGTCCTTTTATTAATCGGTGTATTTTAATTAAGAACAAGCCAACAGTTATTTTTTTCTTTTCAAATTCCATTAAAATGTACAGGAATTTGAATTATATGCAGTAAAATTAACTTATTAATAGCTGTCTTCATGTATTAGTGTTAGTCATAATCATCATGTTCATTTTCTGTACCCGCTTAATCCTAATTTGGGTCACGGGGAGGCTGGTGCCCATCCCAGCCAACGTCGGGCGAGGGCAGAGTACACCCTGGACAGCTTGCCAGGCCATCGCAGGGCGGAAACACGCTGACGGCTTTGCAGCCTACTCTTGTCGAAAGTCAGCAATGGTTCTTTTACATGCCTCACACCATAGACAGTGAGAGACATGGCCCGCCTTTGATAACCCAGTTGGCTGCATTGGGGGGGACAGTGACAACCTTGTGGAGAGTGGGACTCAAACCCCCAACCTTTGGATCAGCAATCCAGCGCCCTATACCACTAGACCACCACTGCCCTCTGTTAGTTGTAATATTTTTCTATATTATTTATAGTTCTGTTGTAATTTTTCTCTATTGAGCTAAATCACATTAGCTTTGTGAGGTAAAGATCGAAATGTTATTAAGCCTTTTGTGGTGTTTTTCCATACTGATTGAAGACACAGATTCCACTGAGCATGTGAATTTTTCTTGAACTTTTGTAATGCACTCAAAGTGAAATGGAAGGAAAGGCTTCCAAAGTCACCTGTTACACATGAACTATACATATTTTTCATCCTCAGATGGTTCATACTTACATTTTCGAGGTTATCTTCTGCTAAAACCCATTTCATAATTTGCATTAGCCTTTTCACTTTGTTTGAAAAGGTCACTGGTTGGGGTGTGTTTCACTTTTGTGAGAGTGTGAAATTGCGAGAATACGACATGAATTTCAGCTTATATATGGCAGACATTGTTTTCCTTACTTGCAAGTGTTTTATACTCCAAATACCATGAATGAATTTATGTCAAAAATCGTCATTTTCTTTTGCTTAATCCGGGGTCGGATCGCAGGGGCAGCAGCCTAAGCAGTGAGGTTCAGACGTCACTCTCCAGCCACTTTCTCCAGCTTTTCCGGGGGTTCACCGAGGCGTTCCCTGACCAACCTAGAGATATAGTCCCTCCAGTCTGTTCTAGGCCGACCCCGAGGTTTCTTCCCAGTTGGACATGCCCGAAACACCACACTAGGCGTTTGGTAGGCATCCTAATCAGATTTCAACACAAGGAAACCTTTTTTAACTTAAATCCTCTTAAGTAAGCAGCACATGCTACATGTGCAATCATGGTAGCATCTTCTAAAACAGCCCAGATCTTCAGACACCATCTTGTGTGCTGCTAGCTCATGTAGAATCTGGTCAGTGCTTACCTTGGCTCACTTCTCCCTACACTGTATGTTGTGCAGCTTAGTTTGTACTTTCTTAAGCCAGCAGTTGTCTATTAAGTGCCGATGCCTGGAACATTATGCAATTATTCATGAATATCAGATTGACAACGGTTTTAGAAAGAGTAAAAAACACCTCTCGGTGAAAAGATTTCTTTGCGACCATCTGCACCGTTTTCACAACCAACAGTGCAACAAGAACCATCCATTTTAACACTGCACTAACGTGAATCCACAACAAAGACATGGCATCCCTTTTTTTTTCATTTTCCCCATTTTCTCCCTAATTTAGTTGTTTCCAATTCCTACCCATCAGGTATTGCCTTCTCTATCACACGACCACCACTAACCAGGGAAGGGCTAAAGCATACAATGATAGCTACCCGTCTGTTTTCGAACTGCAGCGCCATGTGCATTTGGGGGCAGTCTAATGCATTCTGAGGGAAAGCCCTACCCACCCCACCCCCCGTACGAATGAACTCGCGGACACCCATGATTGGCTGGCGATTGCTGGGAGTGACAGGGATGTGTGCATCTGCTGTTCCTCCCTACCGTGTGAGCTCGTAGCTCCCATGGACCATGTACAGCTGTGTGCGTTAAACCGAATTCGAACTTGCGATCACCAGATTAATAGTCCCTTCTAACTTCTGAGTGTGTTATACCATAAATACCAAGAAGTAATTTATATCAGAACTCATCATTTCCTTCAGCTTAATCTGGGCTCGGGTCACAGGGGCAGCAGCCTAAGCAGTGAGGTTCAGACGTCACTCTCATGGGCCATTTCCTCCAGCTCTTTTGGTGGGACACTGAGGCGTTCCCCGACCAATCTAGAGACATAGACCTTCCAGGGTGTGTGGCAACCTTGTCGATTTGCCACCCGGGAGCAGCATCTCGGTTTAAAAAAAAAAAAAATACCGTATTCGACGTGATAAGCGCCCCAGGGCGCTTTAAAATTTGGAGTGGGTGGGCGCTTATTAAAATTTACCAGTAGAGTGTACTTATTACCCAAGGTGGAAAACATGAATAATAACAGAACAATAAAAGAGTTTTACTGGTATTTGTGTTATTCATTTTGTGGAATCAACCAAACTACTTACACGAAAGCTGAAAATAAACAGAAAACATCATAATTTAAAAAAAAAAAGATCCCTTACTTTTCCCTCCCGGTGCTGTTCTGTTAAACATTTTCCCAAAAGAAAAATCGAGCCAATCAACACGAATGTCAACTTTAGCACTTGGCACATTGAAGCAATCAACACGAACATAAACAAAAGCACATGTCAGGAGAATCGGGTGAAAAATACTCATCACTTTCTGATAGGTCCATATCTGGCTTATCGCTCCATTCATTCAGAGCATCCCATAGTTTTGCTGTAGCAACTTCTAATGGTTCATCGGTTGTTGGACATTTATCAAGAGAACACAGCAAAATATTTTCCTGTTTTTTAAAGCACGGCAGAACAATCAAATGTGTTGTTACTGATGAACATTATAGACATTCCCCAGTGGCAGGGGGTCTTGAAATACCGTGTAAACTCACTTTTACAGTCAGTGAACGCCTCATTTTACAGTTACAGAGACTGATCGAATAAAATTGCTAAGTTTGATCTAAGATTTTGCTGCAAGTACACATGGCGGTTATTGGACGTAAGAGCAAAAACATTGGGGGTGCTTATTGAAGCAGGACGCTTATTACCTCGAATACAGTAATTGTTATATATTTACATTTTTTTCCAAGGCTGAAAGTTGAAGCTTTCAAGAGGGTGGCGGCGCACAGTCTAGATTATTCGCTTTGTCATTGGTCCGAATGTAGTTAGCCAGTAGAATGTAGTGGTGCAACTGGGTGTACACTAAAACACTTTTCATTGGTTGATTCTGAAAGTCACTAAAATAAACTAACCAGTTGGCAGGTGTCTTGACGCATAAAATATCCAATTGATCATAAAACTGAGCGGTCAGACAGTTAAGAGTTTGTTTGGGTTTTTTTTTGTGTGTGTTTGTTGACTTATTCTTTTTTTTTTTTCAACATCTTTTGATGTGCAGTGGCTTATGACACATGCAAGCTGTTTATTTATTTATTTTTATTCTCCCTTTAAGGTACAGTCATCCAGTCTGGAGAAAGATATTCGTTTAAACTTGCTTGCCAAACAAATATACACCAACCTTAAGAAGGACACCATCAATTTTCTCCATCTCTCTCTCTCTCACTTCAATATAGTTTTCCTCTATCTAGTCAGAACTGTGTATGAACAATAATTTTTTAGCATGCACACAGAGCACACAGCTAGAATTGATATTCACTGAATTTCATAAAACATGTATTGGATTATAATCGATGACTGCACTGTTAACTCCAAATTCCTCAATTGAAGTTGAGCCCTGTGAAACCTGAATAGCCATACATGCTGTGGAAGAAGAGGAGAGTTGAGAGGAATACTGCACAGTTTCATTCAGTCACGATTTAAACAAATGCAACTCCCCCAACACCCCCACCTTATTGTTTCAATGTTGTGGGTCAGAGAGCTGTTTAAGTTGACAGACTACATGCATCTGTTGGGTGGCTGAATGCCCAGCCTTTTCCATCACTTCTCTGTCTTTGCAGTCTCTTAAGATTTTTTTCTATCTGTCGTCTTTTCCAACACTAGAAAGACAAGTAGGCTATTGTTAAAAGAGAGAGGGAGGCAGAAACAGAAGAGGCTGAAGGTAAAATGAGGGGGAGACATGAACTGTATGCTGATAAGGCTGTATACATTACTGTGGTTGTCGAGTCAGCATCTATTATTCCCATGTGGTTTGCACTACAAGGCCACTCCTGATGGTGAGCTTATACTACCTGGATGAGTTGTTAATTGGTATTCTTGTTGCACTGGAATTCTGCACAATCTAACATATGTACAATCAGTTGCATACCAACAGCTGCCCGTGTTTATTTGACCCCAGAAAGTACCACGATCATTTAAAGCTCGTTTCTGCTTGCCTGTTTCAGTTAGCACACAGGGGTGATGAGAATAATGCTTTGCTTGCCGCATAGTGAAAATTCTGTTTATTCTTAAAGCATTAGTGATGGCACCACAGGGCAGTGGTGGCTTAGTGGTTAATGTGAATTGTTCCTAATCCGAAGGTCAGTGGTTCAATCCTCACGGCACCACTGTTGGGCCCTTGTGCAAGGCCCTTTATCCTTAATTGCTCAAGTTGTATAAAAATGATAATTGTAAGTTCCTCTGGATAAGAGCGTCTGCCAAATGCTGGAATGGTAATGTATAATGGGGTATCATAAACTCCTGGCATGAAATAATTTTTAAAAAGTATTTTGAATGCAGGACATTCTTAATATGTATACTTTTTCCCCGTCCTTTTTTAAAGGTGATACTGGTGATGAATTTGCTGCTATCACCCCAAGGGCAGGGCTACCTGTTGCTAAGGATGACAGCAGCAACACTGCTATCCTGATTGGCTTTCTAGTGGGCATAATACTGTTGCTTCTTGCTGTGATAGTAGGTATTCTATGGATACAATACTGGAAGAAGCTTCTTGGAAAGGTGAAGTGCCCAACACTAGCAGTTTGAAGATTGTATTTATTTTTTTATGTGCCCCCAAGAGAGGCGCTGTTCAAAATGCAGTATTGTTCAGAATTTTTTGAATTTTCTGTTTGTGTGTATCCAGGCCCAGGGCAGCCTCTCCAGCGATCAGCTACGGGTTCACCTCGCAGTTCCTTCAGAAAATGTAGTTATCAATAACACAAATACACACACATACTCCAGTCGCTACCAACGCATACACACTTTTTCTGATGACACCGAGAGAGCTGGCGAGTACCAGGAGCCCAGCACTGTGGTGCGCCCTCGAGAGCAGTGTGATAGCACAGGTGAGGTGTGTGTGTGTGTGTGTGTGTGTGTGTGTGTGTGTATATATATATATATATATATGTGACTGTATTTTAGTAAATTTCAGAGTGCAACAGATTACCAAACATTCCATTTTAAAAGCAGCATCAGGAAAACTAATTAAGCACACTTCAATAATCAGATACAAAGCTTCCCTGTCTCTGCTGGAAAGAGAAGAATTACAGCATCACTCCATTTACTATTCACACACACACAAATGCAGGCTCATTATGAATGACAGTATTAGTGTGTTGACGCAACATACTGATAAAATGTTGATTAACTGCTTGCGGTATGAATAACAGGAACCCTGCCTGCATTGTTGTCTTGGTCCTGCATCTGATCTGTGACTGTTATGTCCTTATCTGCCTCCCATTTCCCCTAACTACCACCTTATTTGTGTTTTTTGTGTCTGTATTGTGGCATGTATGTTGTTCTAAATGGTGCTTGTTGCTTTGTTTTCGTGTTGCACTGTTTTTGTTTGTCATGCATTGTGGTGTTGTACTGTGTTCTGTGAATGTATATGTGTGTCTGATCAGCCTTGCTGTTAAACAACCCAGCCTATCACATCCTCCTGTCTGACCTGAGACATGGCCCCAACAGACTGCCAAACTGCTCCAGAGAGTCGGTTAAACCCCAAAACCTGCCCCAGGGTAAGAGCGAGGCATGTCTCTGCCTCAAAGGGAAACAGACAAGGTTATGGTCTGTCAGTCTGTAGGATATAGAACAGATAAAGGTTTCTCAGGGCAAGGAATTGATTGACTAAAATATTTCCTGGTGTGAAAGAGAGAAAATGTATTATCCCAGGTGTGTCTGCAAAAGCCTTATATTTCTGTGTATTGATAGATCAATACACAGTCTGCCATGTTCTCATCCCCTCATCACATGTACAGTCTTACAGCATGTACACTATCTAATCACTATTGTGCAGTGAACTGTGAAAATGTTAAATGCTTATGACCATCATTTAAGTAATTTTGTAATATTAACAAACTTTTGATTGAAAACATTTTGTTTTGACCTTATTGAAATCTGCTTACTCTGTTTTTTTTGTCTTGCCTTTTTTTTCCATTGTCATTTTTTTTGGTATGTTACAGAATGCAGTTTAGATATTGATGATAAAGCTTTACCTGTTCAAGAAGGACCACCCCCATACCCTGGAGCCCCACCTCCTCTCCTAGGCGCTCATTATGCAGAAGCCACAGGGGCCGGAGCCAGTGTGCCTCATTATGCAGAAGCAGATATCATTAGCCTACAGGGTGTGAGTGGAAACAACACGTATGCGGTTCCTGCTCTTTCAGCCACACCCACAGAGTGTCCGCCCCTTCCTGAGCTACCTCGAGAAAGGCTTCTGTTCAAAGAGAAGCTTGGAGAGGGCCAGTTTGGAGAGGTAGTGTGCATATGAGTGCAGTGCAGAAGAAATAAGAGTTTTTAATTAGTAATATTTAATTGTTGATTGGGCTACTTGCTTTTGTGTATATTTCAGTGAGTTATTTGGTATATTGTGATGCATATTGTGTCCAGCATTACTCTTCCTCCGATATTCTGGAGTGCCTCTCGGCTGCTGTCTTTTAACTGCAGTGCGTCCGCCTACCTCCTCTTAGGTGCACCTATGTGAGATTGAAAATCCTCAAGACCTCCAGAATCTTGAGTTCCCTTTCAACGTGAGGAAAGGACGCCCTCTGTTGGTAGCCGTTAAGATTCTGCGGCCTGATGCCTCAAAAAATGCCAGGTTAGAGACAGATGATGTTTTTTCATGCATATCCTCCAGTACAGAATTATTGCAGTGGTGGCCTGGTGGTAAAAGGTGCTGGATCGCTGATCCTAGGGTTGGGGGTTCGAGTCCCACTCTCCACAAAGTTGTCACTGGTTTCCCCCCCAGTGCAGCTAACTGGGTTATCAAAGGCCGGCCATGTGTCTCACTGTCTATGGTGAGAGACATTTAAAAGAACCATTGCTGACTTTCGTAAAGAGTAGGCTGCATAGCCGTCAGCGTGTTTCTGCCCCTTGCTAAAGGGTTGTGTCAGGAAGGGCATCCGATGTAAAAACCTATGCCAAATCAAATATGCAAATCATTCATTGTGGCGACCCCTGAGAAAAAGGGAACAGCCAAACGGAAAAGAAGATATTCCAGTACAGAATTACACAGTGGATTTATAGATGACACTCAGTATACTATTGTGTCCTTCTTCCATCTGCCATTTTGTAGGAATGACTTCCTGAAAGAGGTGAAGATCTTGTCGCGGTTGAACGATCCTAATATAATCCGGTTGCTGGGTGTGTGTGTGAGCAGTGACCCTTTGTGCATGGTTACCGAATACATGGAGAGTGGTGATCTTAACCAGTACCTCTCCCAGCGAGTGTTAATGGACAAGACTGGGCCACTGCACAGCATGCCAACCATCAGGTATGGTCAGTGATGAGTTTCTGATTTTAAACTAATGCCCCTTGCTAAAAGGGTTGTGTCAGGAAGGGCATCTGACATAAAAACCTATGCCAAATCAAACATGTGAATTATTCACTGTGGCAACCCCTGATAAAGGGAAAAAGGCAAAAGAAAATCTCACTCTGTTTACAGTAAGTTGCGTTATTATTGTATCTGTATGTTTTGTGCCTCAGTTACCCTGCCCTAATCTCCATGGCAAGTCAGATTGCGTCTGGGATGAAGTTCTTGGCATCGCTTAACTTTGTGCACCGAGACTTGGCTACACGCAACTGCCTGGTTGGGGGAGAGCGGGGTGAAGTAAATGACAAAACAGGAGAGAGGCACATTAAGATTGCTGACTTTGGCATGAGTCGAAACCTGTATGCTGGGGATTACTACAGGATCCAGGGAAGAGCTGTGCTCCCTATTCGATGGATGGCCTGGGAGTGTATTCTCATGGTGAGTGTGGGGGGGGTTCCTTATAAACCATGGGCAATATTGTATACAAACTGTACTGCTGTTTGAAGCTCTTTATTCCTGCTATACTGAGGCATAAATTCATTAGTGTCACAGTTTGATATTTTTTGTGCGTGTTGTGCATTGTCTGTATACAGTACAATGTGTTCTAATAATGTTTCCTTTAGAAAAGTAGCAGCTTTCTGAATAAGTGAGCTTTCTTTCAAGTGAGCAAGTGATGCTTGAGTACTAAACAACGCTCACTTCAATGCTCACTTGCTCACTTGAAAGACCAGAAGTCCGGATAAGCCACGCTTCGTCTCACAAGCTCCGTGTGTCACTTGCGACAAGCACCTACTTTCGGTGGAGGGCGTCACAAATATTGCTATTTGTACACCAAAAAATGGCTTCTTTTGAAAAGGGTGGATGTTCAGTAAAACATCTATATTAAGAGTGGCCAACCAGTCAGAGACCAAGAGCCACATTTTATACAGTGTTACCACAAAGAGCCAAATCATACACATGGGCACACATGAACATCACTCATCCTTTTCACACACACACACACACACACACACACACACACACACACACACACACACACACCCGTTCAACCAGATTTATTTTAAATTCACACACCAACATTCTCATAAAATTCTCACATCTTTGAAGGTAAGAGTGTAACTGATTCAATAGCCGTGTTCATGTCCGATTATCTGTTTTCAACAGTGTGGCGGGACAGTTGGACGCCCAATACCATGCGTTTTAGTTTGTCGTTTTAAGGAGACAAGATTTTGGCATCACTGAGGCATTTTTTTAACGGACTGTCCTTCGTTGTATGACTTCCTGGCTCGTGCAATGTTCCAACCCAGTTGATACGATGCAAGCATTACGGTCTCTGAGCACTTTGTAAATTTTGGGGGAAAACTGTATCTGCTTTTCTGCCAGACATTTCAAAGTGAACAATTTGTGCTTGCGAAGTTCAATCCCTTTAGGAAATTCCTGATCGAAGTTAGCATGCAGTTAGCTGAACTGGCGCTGAAGAATTGAAGCTTTGAAATGCGTTACTGACACCTGACATAAGGCAGAATGGCTTGCTATTATGTTAAACAAAAAATATAAACTCTCCCACTCTGTTAAAAATGTCCTGTGCTCATCTTCATATTTTCTTTTTTACTGTGCCGTTTTTCCTCTGCCGCTAAGAGTTAACTTGACACAAATTGTTTACTTAAATGATCTCGTCCATACTAGGAAGCTTTGTATTATTCAAGCAAAGCAAACACGTACATTAAAAAAGCGCAAACTTCGACATCAAGACCTGCATGAAACCAGGCAAAGAGCCGCGTGTGGCTCGGGAGTCACGGATTGGCTACCCTTGATCTATATTTTCAAAATGCTAAACATGTTTTTTTTTTGTTGGTTTTTTTTTTTTTTTATTCACCAAACAATATACATGGTGGGTTTTAAACAAATAAAAATATTAAAGTGGGGGAAATGGGAAAGTATGTGTTTGCTATATGAAAAGCATTTATAATATAAAATCTGTCTTTTTCTGTTTGCACAAAGATTTGGACAGAATAGTTATTTAAGAGTAATTACTCTTTTCTGATTATTTTTTTAAGAAATTATAATGGAAATGTTATTTTATCTGGCCAAATTTTAAAAAGAAAAAAAAAACTTTTTATTTTAAGAAATTAAATATACAGTGGTCCCTCACCTTATGAAATTAATCAGTTCCAGAAGTGGTTTCGTAACCTGATTTTTATTTTTTTTTTGTAAGTTGAGCCGCATTTTACATGTAAAAGGCCTGATTCGTTCCAAGGCCCCCAATACTACCCCCTAAGCCCTTTAAGAATTATAAAAGTATACCTTTTAAGGCTTCCTTCTGCTTCAATATCATACCGATGGTAAGACGGGGTTGGCCATATTCCTTTGCGATATCAGTCAACCGCATGCCACGAGCCCGCTTCTTCTTTTCACTTGCACTGGGAATCACACGTGCGTGCATGCGTGTGCGTGTATGCGTGTGCGTGCATGCGTGTGTGTGCGTGCGTGTGTGTCTATGTGTGTGTGTGTGTGTGTGTGTGTGCGCGTGCGCATGGGTGTGTGTGTGCGTGCGCATGCGCATGGGTGTGTGTGTGCGTGTGCATGTGTTGACCATGTCTTCTTAGCAGAGTTATAATCTTACAAATGTTTATGCAAGGTTAAAAGCCTGAGCCAAAAAATAAAGTTGCAATGAGCAAACTTGAAAAACTCATGAAACAACAGTAACTCTGTCCTTTACACGAAAAGCATCATGGGTATTATGGAGATACAGCTCCATAATAGCCAATGGGAGGGAGTTGCGTCATAGGTATTATGGAGATACAGCTTTGTTCTAGCCAATGGGAGGCCAGCAGGGCGGGATGTTGGGAGATAGCCAATGGGAGAGCAACTCATGCATTGTTTTGAATTTTTGAGATGGCATGTTTCATAAGGTGAATTTGTTTCGTATCCAGAGACGGAAATTTTAGGTAAATGCGTTTCGTAACCTGGATTTTTTGTTTGTTGGGTCTTTGGTAAGGTGAGGTACCACTGTACTAGTGCCAAAAGCAAAGATATTGTGTAGTATCTATCCATTTAGATCTATCCGGAAGTCCACCCATGTAGTTTTAAAGCTGAATTTAATATAGTTTTATACACCTTATGGTAAGTACATAATATTAAAAATAGCCCCTAATAATAGATTGTTTTCTTGGCATTAATACATTAATAAAACTTTAACTGTAAAAGCTTCATTTGTGGCAGTTATTTTATAAAATTACATTAATTGACAGAAAAAAATATAATTATAAATGTATCTTTTAACCACACATAGTCTTGTTAGTTGTTGCGATGGTTTTCCATCCAAATTTGGAAAAAAAACTAAGTAACTGAAATAATTACACATTTTTCACACCCTATGTGTGTAGTGTTTGAATATATATATATATATATTGTGTGATAAAGGGGCAGTGGTGGTCTAGTGGGATAGGGCGCTGGATCGCTGATCCAAAGGTTGGGGGTTCGAGTCCCACTCTCCACAAGGTTGTCACTGTCCCCCCCAGTGCAGCTAACTGGGTTATCAAAGGCGGGCCATGTCTCTCACTGTCTATGGTGAGAGGCATGTAAAAGAACCATTGCTGACTTTCGTAAAGAGTAGCTGCAAAGTCGTCAGCGTGTTTCTGTCCCTTGCTTAAAAAGGGTTGTGACAGGAAGGGCATCCGACGTAAAAACCTCCGCCAAATCAAATGTGCGAATCACATGATTCGCTGTGGCGACTCCTGAGTAAAAGGGAAAATGCCGAAAGGAAGACAGACAGAGTGTGATAATTATTTAATTTATTTTTTTATTATTATTTTATCAGGGTAAGTTTACTACAGCCAGTGACGTGTGGGCATTTGGGGTGACTCTTTGGGAGATGCTTAGTGTGTGTCAAGAGCAGCCTTATGGTCACATGACTGATGAGCAGGTCATCGACAATGCAGGGGAGTTCTTTAGAGACCAAGCAAGACAGGTGTGTATATAATATATACACACACACATCAATTAACACCTAATTAATAGATAATGGAGCCCTAAAATCAATATCTGTCTCTGTGTATTAGGTTTATCTGACTCGGCCGGAAGTGTGTCCCCAGGGCTTGTACGAGCTGATGCTGAGCTGCTGGAACAGAGACTGTAAACTGAGGCCCTCTTTCACACAAATTCACTCTTTCCTCACAGAGGATGCCATGAATATGGTATAAAAAGCCAGATGGCTGAGACAAGCCAATCTCTCCCTCATGAAAACAAAAGGTGTTTGTGTAGCTTGCACAAGCTAGTGGAGCTGATCGTTGGTGTAGAAGTAGGCGGAGAGAAGCACTCTTGTAAATTTGCATTATTTCCCTTTGGCAGGTCAAGGTTGAGCGATGCTGCTGGTTCGGTTCTCGTGGTTGACCTGCTTTAGACCTAGAACTCTAATCGCTATACAAATGTTTGTTAATCTTTAGACCTGAACTAATCACAAATTTGGGGTTCATCTTAAATTCCTTACTGAAAGTTATTTTACACTAAATGGTGGAGGGCTTTTCGTTTGCTGAAAGCTATATATATATACTGTGAATGAAATAGTTATGATGACATACATAACCAATTTGATCCCAGCAAATTTAAATTACTTAAATATAGCACGAGACAAAATCAAATATAAATATGCATAGATACACTTCTAACAGGTAGTTAGGATGAATGCTGTCTGATTTAAGTATTCTCCCTGGCTACGAGGCTACTTCATTCCAATCTTGAGCATTTTTTATTTTTTATTTTTTTGCTGGGTTCAGTGGTTGATGCATGATTACTAAATCTGAAGACAAGGCTGTAGCACTTGTTTCTGAATGGCTCAGTAAGCAGTATACATACTTAAGACTGGTTGAGGGCATTTCTGTTTTTAGAATAATTACATGCTTAGTCTTGAGGTGTCATTTTTCACAACAGAAAATCAGACATGGTGCTCCATAACCATTTTGACAGATTCTTCAAACCTGCAGCCTCCTTACAACCTGTGGTTGTAAACCTTCCTTTCACTACCAGTCTATGCTTGTTGTGAGTTACTTGGCAACGTTGCCTTGTTACTCCAGTCACAAGTCGGTTGCTGTTCTGGCTTTAATATTAATGGTTTAAAGAGCCATAACCTTATATAACATGGTGCTGGATAAGCTTTCTACCAGTGACTGCATCTACAGTACGATCGTCGACAAAATATCCCTGATTCCCGTCTGCTTGTGGCCCTGATTTTGAACCCCACCCATATCTTTATAGGTGGTGATGTTATGTTTGGTAGTTTTGTAGCATGTTTCAAGAAGGTCAAATTTGAGCTCCTTATCAATATTTGTGTAATGATGGCATTGATGATAACACAAAACTGTCTAGTAGACACAGTTATGTCCCAAACTTTGTGGCACTGTCCAGTAGAAGAACATTAATCTTTCCATCTCACAGACATTATATCAATAATTTATAAGTTACAACAACATGAAGAATATTTCTCAATACACTCTATCACCATTTAGCCAGAACAACTATACATTGTTGCGGTTGTCCAGTCAGTCAATCATCTGCAGAGCAATGCATAAAGGTCCTTTGGGCTTTTTACACCCGAGCCATGGTGGCTCATCAGGCCAGTGCTTATCCCCGGTTTCGATAGCATGAAGCAACTAGGAGTTCAACTCCTCCTGGATGGGACGCTAGTCCATTGCAGGTTACCTTCCCAGTATATTTTTACTGGTACCCATTTATAGTGCTGGGTGAACAGAGGCACACTTAAGGTTGAGACCTTGCCCAGGGTCTTAGCACAGTGAGGGTCTAACTGGGATTTGAACACAACTTCCCGATCATGAGCGCAGCACCTTAACCACTCTGCCACGAGCAATGCATAAAATCATGAATAAATCCAGATTCAGAGCTTCAGGTAACATTTGCAAACATTAAAATGGAGAAAAGGCAGACCTCTGGGATTAGAACTTTTCCAAAGTTGTTTGTACAGATTTTCAGGACTTGTTTGATTTAATTTTCCCAACTGCGTTTATTCTTTATTAGGATCGTGGGGAACCTATCCCACTCTGAACAGCTAGCCAGACCATCTACTGGGCTAACACACACACACAAGCACTCACATTTATATTTACACCTTATAGCAATATCAGTAATATACTATTGCTATAGCCATTTCATCCACATACTAAGTTTAGAAAAGTACACTCCTTGTAAAAAATCATCCTGAGATATAGACTATCTCGTCATCACAAGATGAAATACTTAAGACTGATGAGGGACTTTGTTTTTAGAAAAATTACATACTTAATCATTAGGTGTTATTTTTCACATTGCAAGAAACACACTCACTAAGCCCAGGACTCATACACAGGATTTCCTTGCTCTTTGATAGTGATGCTAATCACTACACTACCATATTTTTGGGTTTGAATATTACAGAAACTGCAGAAAGCAGTATAATTTTTGTATAATATTCATAAGGGGGTCATATGAACCACAGAAGATTAAGGACTCAGGCCATTAAAATGGCAGATTGGAATCTTGATGGCCCTAAAGCAGGGGTGTCAAACTCATGCCACAAAGGGCCATGTGGCTGCGGGTTTTTGTTTCAACCAAGCAGCAGCACACCTGACTTGGCTCATTCAAACAACAGATGAGTCTTCAGGCAGTTTGATTGATCAATCTGTATGCTCTGTACAGAGATTGACGAATCAACTGGCTGAAGACTCTTATCTGTTGTTTGAATGAGCCAAGTCAGGTCTGCTGCTGCTTGGTTGAAACAAAAACCTGCAGCCACATGGCTCTTTGTGGCACTACACTCCTGCCCTAAAGGTACAGACAGTTTGCACTGCCCACTTTGTGTCTGTGTTTCTGTTTGGTAACATTGGCTACTTTGGTAATGACAATGTAGCACTATGGTACAAGTCAAGGATAAGCGTAATGAATGGACATCCTGTCAAATTAAACATGAATAATCAATAAAGTAGCAATTACATTGACCATTATCTAACTTCCTGTTGAATAAATATTTGTTTGAAACACTGTCATACTCCCAATTTTAACCCACAGTGTTGTATACCAGCTTAGAACAGGAATCTGAAGACATGTTCACCACAAGCTTACCAGAAAGGGACGGTATATTTTTGGGGACAATGTCATTTGGTGATGGTCTTTGTTTACTGAAGATCTGGACTCAATGATTTTATGAACTGGCCTACCCCTTATGATTTGGCTGTTTGTATAAATTGTATGAATTTTCAGACATTTTTAATAAAGGAGACAGACAGTGTATAATATTTGAATCTCAAGCTTGAGCTGTGATTAAAAATGGAAGAAACATCAGAATTACTAGGTTTGCTCGAATAAGCATCACTTATTTGCTTTTCCTTCACCTTTGTTGGTCCAAATTTTATACAGGCAGTTCTAAATTTGACTATTTACTGTATTATGCTTTATGACCAGTAGGGGACTTCAGACAAATGACAATTTCTCAGCACAGTTAGGTGGACATCTTTAAAACTTTATGATGATTCATGAGTAGATAGTGTGTAATCTCAGGATGATTTTTATTGAGAGTACAGGGTTTGGTTTTTGTTTTATATATATATATATATATATATATATATATATATATATATATATATATATATATATAATATAAAATAATGGTCACTGATGCTTCCTCGGAGACTAGGTGTATGTGTGTCACCATGTCCACTTAGGATTCTGAAGACTTTATAGGGGCTTGTTCACTTTGTATATACAAATCAGATTCCAAAAAAGTTGGAACACTATACGAATTTAAACTGAGAAAATGTACAGTGGTATGAAAAAGTATCTGAACCTTTTGGAATTTCTCATATTTCTGCATAAAATCACCATCAAATGTGATCTGATCTTTGTCAAAATCACACAGATGAAAAAACAGTGTCTGCTTTAACTTAAACCACCCAAACATTTATAGGTTTTTCATATTTTAATGAGGATAGCATGCAAACAATGACATAAGGGGAGGAATAAGTAACTGAACCCTCTGCCTAAGGAGACTTAAAGAGCAATTGAAACCAATTTTTACCAGACAATTTAAGTCAGGTGTGTGTCCAATCACTGATGAGTGACTTAAAGCTGCCCTGCCCACTATAAAACACACACCTGGTAAGAATTGTCTTGATGAGAAGCATTGTCTGATGTGCACCATGGCTCGCTCAAAAGAGCTGTCTGAAGACCTGCGATC
Organism: Plotosus lineatus; assembly: GCA_024760905.1. NCBI lineage: Eukaryota > Metazoa > Chordata > Actinopteri > Siluriformes > Plotosidae > Plotosus > Plotosus lineatus. Next base: position 55,116,643 of record CM045728.1, on the reverse strand, counting down.
AAGAATTGTTGATTTGTATAAAGCTGGGAAAGGATACAAAACCATCTCTAAAAGTCGGGATGTTCATCAATCGACAGTCGGAGAAGTTGTCTACAAATGAAGAGAGTTTGGCACTGTTGCTTCTCTCCCAAGGAGTGGCCGTCCACCAAAGATGACGCCAAGAGTTCAGCGCAGAATACTCAGAGTGGTAAAAAAAACCCTAGAGTGTCTGCTAAAGACTTACAGAAATCACTGGCACAGTCCAATGTCTCTGCACACATCAACTATATGTAAAACAATTGCCAAGAATGGTGTTCATGGGAGGACTCCAAGGAGGAAGCCACTGCTGTCTAAAAAAAAAAACATTGTTGCCCGTTTAATGTTCGCAAAAAGGCACTTGGACACTCCACAGAAGTTTTGGCAAAATATTTCGTGGACTGATGAAACCAAAGTTGAATTGTTTGGGAGGAACACACAACGTCATGTGTGGAGGAAAAATGGAACAGCTCACCAACATCAACACCTCATCCCCACCGTGAAGCATGGTGGAAGGTGCATCATGGTTTGGGGCTGTTGTTGCCTCAGGGCCTGGACAACTTGCAATCATTAATGGAAAAATGAATTCAAAAGTTTATCAGGATGTTTTGCAGGAAAACTTGAGGCCGTCTGTCAGACAGTTGAAGCTAAAAAGAGGATGGATGCAGCAACAAGACAATGATCCAAAACACAGAAGTAAATCAACTTCAGAATGATTTCATAAGAACAAAATACACGTTCTGGAGTGGCCAAAGTCAAAGTACAGACTTGAACCTCATTGAGATGCTGTGGCGTGACCTCAAGACAGCGATTCATTCCAGACATCCTAGGAATCTGACTGAACTACAGCAGTTTTGTAAAGAAGAATGGGCCAAGATTAATCCTGATCAATGTGCCGGACAACCTTGTGGAGAGTGGGACTCGAATCCCCAACCTTAGGATCAGCGATCCAGCGCCTTATACCACCAGGCCACCACTGCCCTTTTAAGGGAAAAATATGTTTACATTTCATGGTGTCAGCAAATCTCAAAAAGGTTGAGACAAGGCCATTTTCACCAATGTGAGGCATCCAGTCTTCTTCTTACAACAACCTGCAAGTGTCTGGGGACTGAGGAGACAAGTTTCTCAAGCTTAGAAATAAATGCTGTCCCAGGCATCGAACCATTCAACTGTCTTGGGCCTTCTTTGTCGCACCTTCCTCTTTATTATGTGCCAAATATTCTCTATAGGTGAAAGATCTGGTCTGCAGGCCGGCCATTTTAATAACCGGATCCTTTTCCCACACAGCCATGATGTTGTAATTAATGCTGCATGTGGTCTGGCATGCAAGGTCTTCTCTGAAAGAGACGACATCTGGATGGGAGCATATGTTGTTCTAGAACCTGAATATACCTTTCTGCATGGACGGTGCCTTTCCAGATGTGCAAGCTGCCCATGCCACACACACTCATGCAACCCCATAGCATCACAGATGCAGGATTCTGAACTGAGCGCTGATAACTTGGGTTGTCCTTGTCCTCTTTAGTCTGGATAACATGGCATCCCAGTTTTCCATAAAGAACTTCGAATAATGATTCGTCTGACCACAGAACAGTTTTCCACACTCCATTTTAAATGACCCCTGGCCCAGAGAAAAAATGCCTGTGCTTCGGGGCCTGTTCGGAAATGGCTTCTTCTTTGTACTGTAGAGTTTCAGCTGGCAACGACGGATGGCACGGTGGATTGTGTTCACCAACAATGGTTTCTGGAAGTATTGCTGAACCCATTCTGTTATTTCCCGTACAGTAGCATTCCTGTTTGTGGTACAGTCCCGTTTAAGGGCCCGAAGATCACAGGCATCCAGTATGGTTTTTCAGCCTTGACCCTTACGCAGAGAGTGTTCCAGATTCTCTGAATCTGTGGATGATGTTATGCACTGTAGATGATGGTAACTTCAAACTCTACAATTTTTCCACTGGGAAACACCTTTCTGATATTGCTCCACTATCTTTCTGTGCAACATTGTGGAAATTGGTGATCCGCTACCGATCTTCACTTCTGAAAGACACTGCCACTCTGAGAAGCTCTTTTTATACTCAGTCATGTTGCCAATGGACCTCATTAGTGGTCATTGGTCTTCCAGGTGTTTGTTATAAGTGCAAGTGATTTTTCCAGCCTCTTATTGCTACCTGTGCCAACTTTTCTGAGATTTGTTGACACCATGAAATTTAAAATCAACATATTTTTTCCTTAAAATAATACATTTTCTCGGTTTAAATTTTTGACCATGTCATCTATGTTCTATTCGGAACAAAATATTGAAATTTAGCATTTCCACATTATTGCATTCAGTTTTTATTCACAATTTGTATAGTGTCCCAACTTTTTTGAAATCCAGTTTGTATATTAAATAAGCATAAAGTACAGTACAGTGTAATCTCCTGGAAATTAAGCTGAATTTGCCATGAAGCCTTTTAGTTAGTCCTGTATACGAGTCTCAATTACACCAACACTGGGTTAGTGAACACCATTTTGAGGCGAGTAAGAGTTCAAAATTATATCATCCATCATGACTGCCATGCTGTAATAAGGTCAGCACAGGCACAGACGACACAAAACGAGAACAATTTTTAAGATAAGGTCAAACATGTCAGATATAATCTGTGTATGTGCCACACGCAAGCTCGTGCATGTATGTGAGAAAAAAGTAAAAAGTGTATGTTATTTCAACTATTTATTTTAAAATCAGCCTTTTGTTTATTAATACTTGATCTGACCTTTCGAGTTTCTACGAATCGGTGATGCACTTGCAAAATTATTGTGCATCCACAGGATCATTCCTCTGGTCATTTGGTCTTGTTACTGTAAACAGAACCAAAACAAGATGTAAAAGGCGAATAAAAGATACTAAGCTCATGAGCTAGAGCGGTTTATCTGAGAAACCTTTGTATTGAGACAAAATGAACTGATAATGAAAGATAAAACACATTCAAATGGGGAATAATATGCACCGTATAGACTTTGCGTCCTTGATTAGTCTCTGAATAATGGATTTGTTCCTTTATCAAAATTGAATGATCTTTGATATCAATAAAATCCTTTGGCAGCATTGACTGTGCCATCTTTGAAATGTAGTGCTAGGAATCCTTCCTTGGCATTGAAATATACCCCCGACTGCCTGAAAAACTCTTTGAATTGCTTCATAGTATCAATAAAGAGATCTAAAACCATTACTAACTTGATTCGGGAGAAATAGTGACGCTTAATTGTTTAATTGTTTACCAGGAAGTGAACCAATACACAGTGATTGGTCGCTGACTCTCCCAAGAGGATTTATTTGCACTTTACTGTCACCTATGAGGTAAACTGTTAGAATCAGTGACAGCAGCACCGTTACAAAACACTTTGGTTTTCAGTATGTATGAGGTTAAAAAAAAAAAAAAAGTACATCAGGTGTCTTTTTTTTTTTTTTTAAGTGCCTGCTCACCCATTTAAATTCTCATGGTACTTTGAACAGGCTGGAACATCATATAATGAACAGATGAGAGGGGAGAGAGAGAGAGAGAGAGAGAGAGAGAGACTTAAAGCTGATAAAGCCACTGGTGTAAACCTTAATATTTTATGATTTGGAAGAATGTGATTCATAAATGGTTGTTTCCATGTCATTGTCCTTTAACCTTTTTGATACACTGTAATCCTGAACTAAAACTTGTATTTTTATAACTCTGATTTCAGGCAGCATTTTTTAGCTGTGCCTTTTGCTCCTTATTTCTTTAACATAAAGGGGTGTGAGGCATATGTAAATAGTCAATGGGACATAATGTTCTTCAATGATATGTTTGCTGGCATTGTTGTTAATGGTTCTGAATGGGTATGTCTCTCTCTGGGCTTCATTGATTGTGTTTAATGTTGTTGGCTGTCGTCTATCATTTTGTAGTTTTAATAAAGTAATCATTTCAGAGAAAAAAAATACAAACACCAAATGCAATTCATACATTCAAGTAAACAGAAGCGTTACTGAATTTATTTTATTTTGAAATATCTCGATCATATTAAGTGTTTGCTAATATATCATCTCGTATTCCACAACACAGTGCTGACATGACAAAGTTAATATGGGAGAGAATAACATGTATGAATAAAGGCGCGAGTACAAGGCGAGAGAATGGCAATTAAAAGAGCAATCAGTTCTGTACAGATGTGGTTGAATATGCATGCATGCTACACAGATGTCAGACTGAATCACTGCATGAACGTGAACACAATGTGTATTTAGGCACTTGGTGATAACTGAAGGCAGACACTGCAGATGAACCTGGCATTACTAGCTAGCAAATCACACTCGCACTAAAGGAAGAAATCAAATGCATCCTTCATCGTCTCTTTCAGCAATAACAAACTTTTTTTTGTTGTTGTTGTTTTGTTTTCTGAGGTTTAGGTAGAATGAGTAGGACAAATTCCCCCTCAGTCCTCCACCTAGCTTTTACAGACTTCACTTAGATGTGGCCGACCTTACCGCCACTTCTGTTCTCTCCTCTGGTACAACTTCCTGGCTGTGTACATGACTCCATTTCAGATTTCTGCAAATCTCATACAGTTGCTTTCCTTTGTGATTAACTGCAGTTGTTTTTGGTCGCTGAGGCTAGACTATAAAAAGGAGGACACCATTGTTTCCTTGGGCACAGTGAACAAACATTTAGCGATGGACCGAGTCAAGGAGGGCAGTGTAGAGGCAGGATGAGCCATGACATTGAGTTTAGTACATCAGTCACACATCAGGCTGAACAAATCTCAATACCTGTGTAGCAAATTTCGAATTCATTGAGGGGGAAAGTATGAAAACTCAATTGCGAGAAGTGAGAGATTTTTCAGACATATTCTGTTTTACATATCCTTCCTCCGATTAAAATAAAACATTTCACAGACGTCAACATAGTGTAACACAGATTGTTACTGAATACTATTTAAACAGTTATTGAGGTTTGTAAAGCCATAAGTAGTATGCACAGAGGACAGCAGCTTCAGTAATAGTTAGACAGTTAGCATGTGAGGATTACACTGGTTAAATGCACTTGGGGATAGATTTCGTAACGATTCATACACGCATGCTTATTAAACAGACACAAGCTTGAAAATAAAAGCACCGCCACTTACATGAATGGTGCACTCTAACACATCGAGTAGTAATTTACCTGAATAACTCAGCTGGAGCTTGGGAAGATTTTCCATACAAAATGAAAATGTCTCATGCTGACAAAATCAGACCCAAAAAAAAAAAAAAAAAAGTAAAATTCCTCTCGGGGGGAAAAAAAAGACGACATGCCTACAGCTACCACAAGGCTCCAGCAGCTAGAACATTTAGAACATGCAAGTGTACACAGAAACAGGAGGAGAACTGAACAGCTTCCTCGCCTCTGTTCCAGGTTCCTGTTTATCCCATGCGGATGGAGGAAGCCTATTAACACAGAACACAGGTTTTTGTAAACAATCAATTAAATATAAAAAGCATCTCTATCTACGACCTGCCAGATAAACACAGACTAGCTAAAGTGCACGCTGTATATACACAACATTACAAATGCAAGGCTTCACGCCAACATTCACTCAGGCTTCTGAAGGACAAATCAGTTAATGGCGCCGGTCATTCAATTCAAGCAGCACCTATAAGCCCTTGATGTCCTCGTATGTTTTATAGCATGTTACGTTTCAATCAATTCCATCAGAAAGCATAGGGAGAAAAACAAAATCTAAAAATCCTCACTCATTATACTTCATAAGTCGAAATTTGTTTCATTTCAATAAATATTCAGTCATTTATCCCAATCAAGGTTGTAATGGCTCCAGCTTGTAGTGAACCCCAGAAACACTGAGTGTCAGAGTGAACACACCCTAAATGGGACCCCAGATCATCACGTGTCATCAGTCACACTGTCCTACACAACTATGGACATGTTTGAGGAGCTAATCCACCGACTGCCATGTTTCTTGGAGATCTGAGGAAATCCACATGAATATGGTGAGGAACCTGATGTCAGGAACGTATGAGAGACCCTGGGGTTTTTAGGCTGGAGCACTAAGTGCTCTGCAAATATTGTACCATTTAATATTTCATTGTATTTTATTAAATTTTATATTTTGCCATAAAAGTACTTTGTTCATTTCTTTCTTCAACCTACACACAATTGACTGAAGTAATAAAATTTTGTAACAGGTGCTCAAATACATTTATTATGGATGCATGTTGGTCAAAAAAGCCATAAAAAGGTCTTTGATTTAATAAATACTACAATGATTAATGTTTCAGCTGGCAACAAGTTATTTAACCAAAACTGATGCAGTGAGTAGATTTTCTTCAAACGACCGTGTTGGAAAATTTACCTTGAAAAAGATGTCATTGAGTTTTTGAAAGCTCAAACTACTGCAACAAGCAAATAATTCAGCTGAGGAGATTTCACAAAATCACTGGAGTCGGGTTAAGAATTGTTCAACCCATTATTAAACAGTCCCTCCAGGAATTTGTCTCAATTGCTTAAATTCACATAAATTCAAGCATTTCTCATGCATTCTGCACAACCTTGCAATCTCAACCGATCCAACTCTCCTGCAAAATTGGCCAATCATGATATCGCGAGTTTCTGCAACCATAGCGGTCCATGCAGACATTGAGCTCTACATCACCTCCTTGGTTATGGCCTTTGTCTTAAAGATTGGAACCATGCACAGTTATTTTTGCAATTTTATTTAAATAAATACCTGAAACCATCACAACATGCATTGAAATTGTCTATGAAAATCTGCTGCAAAAGTGAGCTTTTTAAGACTTCAACAATCACAAAAGAAATCTGGAGGGATTGAGTAAATACTGGAAGTGACTGGCCAACGCTTTGAGAGTCTGAATCATAAAAATATGAATGGTTATGTTTAACAGTTAAAGTAAGTATTTTACACACACCAGCACACACAATGCAACAACAACTCACAGGACTGGGATTAAACATCTGTGGGGCAGTAAACCACTAGCTACTGAGAACAATCCTGGGGAAAGGGTTCTCGTTTGTGAGGGACCATTAACATTGGACTCTGGAATAAAAAAAAATACATCTGATGATCTGATGAGTTCGTACTTAAACTATTCCAGTGTGGTGGGTTTTGTCAGGGTAAGAATGGATACACATGAAGAAATCCACTCTTCATGCATTGTGGCTTCCATACACAAGCTTCTAGAAATAGGGAGGCTCCAATAAACCAGGAACCTCCCTTGAATAGAGTTTTACCCCTGAATTTTACAAGAATAGAATGTAAAAGGAGTCAAATAGTGACAGAGTGGTACATTGAGCATGGAAGTATTTTCACACAGGAATTGGAACCATGTTAATCTGATCTTCACCACAGTGAAAGTCTTTATAATGTCTTCTCCAGTACATCATAGAGTGGTTCAATTCTGGTTTGAGAAGTAGGTTTAACTCTCAAACCTCAAGAAAAATGTGTAATGAGAGAGCACCTCCCCTTCCTCCACTGTGGGGAGTGCTATATACATTACTACTGTTTGCAAGGAAATTTTACTAGCTTTCATTTGGTACCACTTTCAATGCTATAGCATCTTCCTCTGGGAAGCTTCAATGAAAACAAAGACATAATATCCCGAATTTTGCAGCGTTTTTGAAAAACGTCAACAATAAAACTACATGGCTCTTAAGACAGGCATAGCCAAGGTCCAAGATCAAAATAACTGGTATAAATATTGAGTTAATTTAGACCTTGGAGAATGGGAATAATATCAGTTTTCATATGTTTGGTGAAAAAGGTCAAATTTGAAGAGGTCTACTCCACCCTCACGGCTGAAATGCCCTTAAGCAAGGCACCTAACTCCCAACCGCTCTGTGAGTGTGTGCTCAGTTTGGATGGGTAAAACAATATATTTATATATATATTTTTTAATCAAATCATCATCCAGTGACACAACTACAAAATCGACCATCGAACTGTGGCCTAGGGTGTCCTGGTGCCAAGTGCACTTATGGACACCACTATGTTCAAACACGGTGTTCGTGATGGAGAAACCGTGACGAGCACAAAAGTTCTTCAGCAACGAAACTCCATTCCGGGTTCAGACTGGAGAGGCTGTACCTACTGATCATACCCTTCCAGGTCACACAATCATTGCTCACATGGGTGTTGAAGTCTCCCAGGACAACAATTGAGTCCTTCACGGGAGCGTTCTCCAACACACCACCTAAAGACGCCAAGAAGGGCGGGTACTCTGAACTGTCATTTGGTGCATAAGCACAAACAACAGTCAGAACCTGTCCCCCCCACCCAAAGGAAGAGGGAAGCTACCCTTTCATCAACCGGGGAGAACCCCAGCGTGTGGGCATTGAGATGAAGCAACAAGGATGCCCAAACAGGCTTGCCGTCTCTCCCCATGAGCAACTTCAGAATCGGATAAGATCCAGCTCCTCTCAAGATGGATGGTTCCAGAGCCCAAGCCATTCATTGAGGTAAGTCTGTCAATATCTAGTCAGTATCTCTCCGCCTAACACACCACCTCAGGCTGCTTCCGTGCCAGAGAAGTGACATTCCATATCCCAAGAGTCAGAGTCAGTAACCGGGGATTGATCTTGACAGAACGTGATCCTAAGGTTGGGGATTCGAGTCCCACTCTCCACAAGATTGACACTGTGCCCCCCACCCCCCACCCCACCCCCGTCCCCCCAGTGCAGCTAACTGGGTTATCCAAGGCGGGCCATGTCTGTCACTGTCTATGGTGAGAGGCATGTAAAAGAACCATTGCTGACTTTCGTAAAGAGTAGACTGCAACGTCAGTGTGTTTCTGTCCCGTGCTAAAAGGTTCGTGTTAGGAAGGGCATCCGACGTAAAAACCTCTGCCAAATCAAACATGCGAATTATTTGCTGTGGCCACCCCTGATAAAGGAAAAAAAGCTGAAAGGAAATCTCTCTGGTCTGACAGAACCCATGCATTCGGCTGTCACCCAACTCGCACTGCACTCGACCCCTATAGCCCCTCCCACAAGTAGTGGGTTCATAGGAGAGCAGATCCAGGTGTCCTTTACAGGCTGGGCCTGACCAGGCACCATGGGCAGAAGCCCAACCACCAGGCGCCCGCTTTCAAGCCCCCTCCAAGCCTTCGGGGGGGCACGACTCTGGTCCAGGCAAGGAAAACCACGTACTTTCAAGTTCGTCCATAGGGATATTTTAACCACGCTTCGTCTGGATCTTCACCTAGGACCTGTTTGCCTAGGGTGACCCTACCAGGATCATAATGCCCCCGATGACATAGCTCCTCGGATCATTAGGACACGCAAACTCCTCCACCACGACTAGGTGGCGATTCAAGGAGGGGTTATCAAATTATAGTGTCTGAATTAGGAACATAGTCAGAGTCAAACTTAGTCCAAAACGTTGGGCCAGGTAGTGAATAGTCAACCTGAGGTAGTAAGAACAGTAAACACCAGAACTGCACCACCCCTCTCGTGTGAACTAAAGGGCTAGCTCATGCTAGCTGCAGATTTTTTTTCTTTAATAAAAATTAATAAAGCATGAATAGTGCTGTCTTCACTGTGCGTTTCAGTCCTTCACTGTGCGTTTGTGATAGTTTTATTCGCTCATGTATTTTAAGAGTGAGAGGTTCATGCAGATGTGAAGAGACGCATAAGAATAATGGCATGTCACCAATGCGTTGTGTTATAAATCTAGCAATAACTCTGTGTGTGTGTGTGTGTGTGTGTGTGTGTGTGTGTGTGTGTGTACACAGAAGCATGAGTGTGTGATCAGGTGTGTACCTGAGAGATGTTGACACCAGTCAGTTTCTCCACAGTCTGAGGCAGGCGAACCATGATGTCGAGAACCTCGCCCGTCAGCTTGGCTGCTCCAACCTCTGATCCGCCGCTGGACACCATGGTGACTTTCTGAGCTGATGAGAGGGGCTTGCTGATCTCTTCGGCCATCTTAAATGGGACGGGGGTTGGGAGAAGAAAAAAAAAAGCAACAACAAAACATTATGTTCATGTGTTACTCCAGTTCTAATCTTGTAGGAGCAGAATCAGACAGGGTTGAATCGCCAAGATGGAGGTGTTGGCTGACCAGGGGCAGTTTCTCCAGCAGCATATCCACCATGGCTCCTTCCTTGTATTGTTTGAAAGCATCGGCCTTCTTTGCCATCTGCTCAGCTTCGGCGCGGCCCTTAGCCTCCAAGGCAAACGCTTCTGCCTCACCCTTCATCTAAGGACACAATGACACAGAGAGACATTACACATCTGTCTATTATAATAATCTACTTTATGTTCCTTAGCTTTTTAGATTGAACCTTTCGGATACACTTAAAAAAAAAAAAAAGCATTCTACGGGATCAAAATGAAATATAATTATATGGAATAAGGAATTGGTATTAATTAGTAAACAATACGCTACTATTTGGAAAAACCATAAACAGAATCAGAATGTCTTGGAACTAACAAGAAAAACACATACACGAATTGATTCAGCCTCAGCTTCAGCTTCCATGATCAACTGCAACCTGTCGGGAAAATAAATAAATTAATAATACCGGTGTGATTTATGCACTTTAAACATCCATTGCAAATCTGGGCTCTAACAGTACAGAGTGCATCAGTACAATGTGGAGCGATAGATTTTTTTTTTTTTTTAAAAGCTCTGCTAACCTTTCAGCCTCTGCAAGTTTCTCTAGCTTGTATTTCTCTGCCTCGGCCGGCTTCTTGACTTTGGCTTCCAGCTCCTTCTCCTTGCGGGTGATCTCCTGCTCCTGCAGAGTAATCTGTTGTGTGCGCTCCACCACCTGCACCTGCATCTTCTCCTCCTCGATCCTCTGCTTCGTCTTGGCCACCTGACACAAGAGCACAGTGTTGAGTATTTACCTCTTAGTACCCTGGCATAATTATTAAACTGAATTTTAGAAATCTGCTCAGACCTTTTGCATTTTACGACTTGTCGTTCAAGATGTGTCATGTAATCGCTGTACCTGAAGCTGATAGGCCATCTCGGACTCAGCTTTCTTTGTGTTAACCTCCATATCATAGACAGCCTTCTTCAACTCATAGTCTCTCTGCGCCTTGGCCATCTCAATCTCATTCTTGTATTGTGCAGAAACCTTCTCCTGCATGGCATGGGCTTCCTAACCTCACACACACAAAAATCCTTATTTAGTCAAAATAACAATGATAAAATTTAAAAAATGTGATCACTTCAGGTTTAACAGGAATTGAAGTCATACCCGAATCACAGCATCTCTCTTATACTGAGCCTCTCCAATGCGGGCATCCCTCTGCACCTGTGCTGTGCGAGCTTTACCCAGAGAGTTTAGGTAATCCTTAAAGAAGACCAACACCACACAGAGTGTCAGCTTACAGTAAAAACTAAAAGGTGCGTGTGTATGTGTGTGTATGAGAGAGAGAGAGAGCGAAAGCTGTGGTGATGTACATTGAAATCACCTGATCATCATGAACATCTTTAAGAGTGTAGCTGACAACACCAATGCCCATGTTGACCAAATCAGAGGAAGCCACTTTAAACACTTGCTCTGAGAACTTCTTACGGTCCTGATAGATCTCCTGCAGGAAATCCCAGCGTATACACACAGTTTATATCAAAGAACATCAAAGATAAATTGATTATTGTAATTTGTGGAATAATTGTATTAGGTGCTAAAGCAACACAAACATGATCAATTTAGCCATTTGCAGATATCGTTAACTGAACTGCACGTGTAATGGGAGTCATCTCGGTACCTCCACAGTCAGATGAGCAATAATGGCTCTCTGATGGCCTTCCAGTGTCTCCAGGGCAATCTGGGAAATTTCAATCTCTGATTTTCCCAAGAACATTTGGCAGGCAGCGGCCAACATCTCCTTATTCTGACCCTGAATTTTCACCTAGGAGGCATACATCAAACTCCACACATTACAAACTACAGAGTGGGAAAGAGAATGTGTTTGTGTATACAGTAAAATGCATAAAGAGCTAACCTGTGCAATGCCAGTCACTGAGATGGGAACACCATGCCTGGTGTAGACCTTGTCACTCTTTACATTAAGAGTCAGAGTATTCAAAGATATCCTGAGAGAGTGAGAGCGAGCGAGAGAGAGAGAGAGAGAGAGAGAGAGAGAGAGAGGATTTCTGGCCATTGTCGAGAGGGTCACTATAATGCAGTGCTTCTCAATTATTTTCTGTGGTGCCCCCCCGTAGGAACAACCCCCTCTCCCGCACAAGCGACTATAAATAGTATTACCGTATTTGACATGATAAGCGCCCAGAGTGCTTTAAAGATTGGAGTGGATGGGCGCTTATTAAAATGTTACCAACGGAGTGGAACTGTAAATGTTTATTACCATCAAGGTGTAAAACATGAATAATAACAGAACAATAAGAATGTTTTTCTGGTATTTGTGTTATTCATTTTGTGGTATCAATCAAACTACTTACATGAAAGGTGAAAATAAATAGAAAATATCATAATTTTTTAAAATAAGACCCCTTACTTTTCCCAATCAACACGAATGTCAACTTTAGCACATGGCACATTGAACCAATCAACACGAAAACATAAACAAAAGCACATGTCCAGGAACGTGCTTAAATTTATGAAGTTAGTGAGCAGGAGAATTGGGTGAAAAATACTCGTAATCACTTTCTGATAGGCCCATATCTGGCTCATCGCTCCATTCATTAAGAGCATCCAGTAGTTTTGCTGTAGCAGCTTCTAATGGTTCATTGGTTGTTGGACATTTACCAAGCGAACACAGCAAAATATTTTCCTGTTTTTTAAAGCACAGAGGAACAATCAAATGATAATCAAATGTGTGGTTACTGATGAACATTATAGACATTCCCCAGTGGCAGGGGGTCTTGAAATACTGTGTAAACTCACTTTTACAGGCAGTGAACGCCTCATTATATGGTTACAAAGACTGATCGAATAAAATTGGTAAGTTTGATCTACGATTTTGCTCCCAATACACATGGGCGGTTATTAGACGAAAGATAAAAAAACACTGGGGTAGAGGGGGCGCTTATTACGTTGAATACAGTACAGTCGACCCCCAACTTACGAAATGAATCCGTTCCAGAGCCCTTTTCGTATTGCAGGGATTTCGTAAGTAGGGGTCACATCTTGCATGTTAAACGCCTAATTCGTTCCAAGACTCCAGTATTTGGACTGGATAAACCCTATAAACCCTTTAAAAGTGATAAAAGTACACCAATTTTGTATGAAATATGTGTTAAAAGTAAAAGAAATTATTTCTTAAACCATTTAAACATTTTATTAACATATTAAACCATTTTATTAACATATTTATTAATTAAAACCATTATTAAACATTTTTTATTAACACACACACACACACACACACACACACACACACACACACACACACACACTCTCTCTCTCTCTCTCTCGCGCGCACGCTTGATTCCTTGAGGGATCAGAATTCCAGATAAGCTCAAATGCGCCCACATTTATTAAACATTTACTGAATTAAACAACTTAAAAAACTAAACTAAAAACTAAAGCGTTATTCCTTTTGTCTCTCTCTCTGTCTCTCTCTGTCTCTCGTGTGCGCACGCTGCGGTCCACGCCCACAAGACGTGAATTCAAAGTGCATTCCCTGCTTGAACATTTACTGAATTAAAACAACTTAAAAAACTAAAATAAAAACTAAAGCGTTATTCTCTCTCTCTCTCTCTCTCTCTCTCGCGCGCATGTGCATGTGTATGCTGCGGGCCACACCCACAAGACATGGAATTCAAAGCACATTCCCTGCTTGACAAACTCAACTTTAATTTGATTCCTTGAGGGATTGGAATTCCAGATGAACTCAAATGTTCCCACATTTATTAAACATTTACTGAATTAAACAACTTAAAAAACTAAACTAAAAACGAAAGCGTTAAGCTTCCTTCTGTCTCTATCTGGGAGGCCAGCGGGGCGGGATCTTGAGAGACAGCCAATGAGAGAGCAACTTGCGCGTCGTGTAAAATTTTGATTGGCGCGTTTGAATTTTGAATTTCTTTTCGTAAGAGTGGGTTGCTTCGTGTCTCGGGGACGGAAACTCAGGAAAATCGTTTTCGTAACCTGGGGATTTCGTACACAGGGGTCTTCGTAAGTTGGGGGCCGACTGAATTTGTCTGTAAAAATTGTACACCTCTGCATAACATTGTATCTTTATAACATTAAAAACAAAAAGAAATACAGTTCAACTGACAATAAAGAAAAACTCCATTAAAGTTGTTTTTTAACCTGTAATAGAAAAGCTTTAAAATGCACCAATGTGCCTGAAATTATAAAAATACATCCTTATTTAAACTCATTCGACTTATGTCTTAATATCTCCATATCTCGGCATCTTTTTCATGGTTCCTGTTAGAAATTTTTTCATGTTGTTTCTTGGAGTTGTTTACTGCACTTCATATCATTTGTTCGTGCGAAAAACTGCTACACCATAGCGTGACAATGAGAGCGCCACTGTAGACCTCTTCAAATTTGACCTTTTTCACCAAACATATGCAAACTGATATTATTCCCATTCTCGTTACATTTTTAATCGAGCTCGAACTCTTCTTTAAAAAAAAGCCCACAGGTGATGGTGCACCAGCTGGGAGAATGAAGACTCAGACTCAGTCGCACCCGAAATCCCCGCTACTGTTTGAAACATGTCCAACTCGCCTCTGTTCATGTTTAGCGCTCAAATGACCGACATGTAACAGAGAGAATCTGGTCATTATCAAAATTAAAAAAGAATAAAAGATCGTTCAAATGCAGATAATAAATAAAACAGAAATAAATAATTATTTCTTGTGCGGCCCGGTACCAATTGATCCACGGACCAGTACCAGTCCGCGGCCTGGGGATTGGGGACCACTGTGCTATAGCATTGAAAGCGTTGAAACCAAATGAAAGCTAGTAAAATTTCCTTGCAAACAGTAGTAAACACGTGAAAACCTGTGTAAGTACCTGTACCACATGAACACCTGTGTAGTCTACAAAGGAGAAGCTCACAGTCAAGCTATCAGAAACAGAGAAACCTGAGAGTTACAGGAAAGGCAAGCCAGTGTTTCCTGTCATCAACGCAGCTACAGTTCTCACAGACCTGGTAGGGCCAGAGTCTCACTTCCTGTTTGATGCTCTTGGAGTGAAATGTGACTGGCTCACTACTCCTTCTGACACCTGGGAAGACAATGACAGCTACAGGAATGCACAGAAGTTTGTGAGGTCAGTGAAAGTGACCAATGATGTGGCTGAGAGAGGTGTAAAACTGAGGAGTGACTTGCGACTCAGATCACAACTGACCCAGAGCAGAGAAGCTGCTTACTACAAGTTGTGGAGTACCACAGGAAAAAATTTGACAGTTTCAAGAAAGCCACATTGAGCAAGTGACAATACATGTATTAGTGACATCCTATCTTACAGTTTCTTCACAATATATGTATCCGTGTAGTGCTATCATACTACCAAGTTAATTTTTTGCAGTTTCCCAATTGTTTGTGAATTAAAATTAGTTAAAATTTACACCGGTGTTCATGTGTTTACTACCGTTTAAGATAAGATAAGATAAGATACAGCTTTATTAATCTCACAATGGAGAAATTCACTGTTACAGGCTCTTGAGGTACCATCAGTAGGGGGTGTAAAAATAGATACATATACAAACATACACGCATACATATATATTATATAAGTAAATAAATAAATAGATACATAAATAGTATAAATTAATAAACGATAAAAGAAAAGAAGGGAACAACTTTGTAGACTGGCCTATATTAAAGTGTATATGTATCTGAGGGCAGAGTAGATGGGTTGATATGGTTCACAGTCAGTGGGGTAGATGTGGTTGATTAAAGTGCACAGGGTTTTTATTGCACATAACCGGTATTTTCACAGACAGTTACAAAGTGGCGTTGTACAGTCTGACAGCGGTGGGAATGAACGACCTGCGGTAGCGCTCCTTCCTGCACTGAGGTTGTCTCAGTCGTCCACTGAAGGAGCTACTCAGCTTCTCTACAGTCTGGTGCAGTGGGTGAGAGCTGTTGACCAGGATGGATGTGAGCTTTGCTACCATCCTCCTCTCACTCACCTCCTCCACAGAGTCCAGTGGGCAGCCGAGGACAGAGCTGGCCCTCCTGACCAGCTTGTTCAGTCTCTTTCTGTCCCGCTCTGTGCTGCCCGGGGCCCAGCACATGGCAGCATAGAGGATTGCAGAGGCTACCACAGAGTCATAAAAAGTCCTGAGCAGAGGTCTGCATACTCCGAAGGACCCAAGTCTCCTCAGAAGGTGGAGGCGACTCTAGCCCTTCTTGTACAGGGCGTTGGTGTTGTGGGACCAGTCCAGTTTATTGTTAAGGTGAACACCCAGGTATTTGAAACTGTCCACTGTCTCAATGTCCTGTCCCTGGACGTTCACTAGTGAGTGTGTGTGTGTTAGAGTGCTTCTTCTGAAGTCAACCACCATCTCCTTCGTCTTCCTAGTGTTCAAGCACAGGTGGTTGCGCTCACACCAGTCCACGAAGTCAATGATGACCGACCGGTACTCCAGCTCGTTCCCCTCTGACACACGGCCCACAATGGCGGAGTCGTCCGAGAACTTCTGGAGGTGGCAGCTGTCTGTGCTATAGATGAAGTCCGAAGTATAAATGTTGAAAAGGAAGGGTGAGAGGACTGTGCCCTGCGGTGCCCCCGTGCTGCAGACTGCCACCTTTGACTTATAGCCGCGCAGCCGCACGTACTGTGGACGGTTAGTAAGGTAGTCGATAATCCAGGCAGCAAGATGCCCGTCCACTCCCACGTCCTCCAGCTTCCCCCGCAGAAGCGCTGGCCTGATGGTGTTGAAGGCGCTGGAGAAGTCAAAGAACATGACCCTCACAGCGCTGCCAGCGATCTCCAGGTGGGTGAGTGCCAGCTGCAGAAGGTAGATGACGGCGTCTTCTACCCCGATGTTGGGCCTGTAGGCAAACTGCAACGGGTCTAGGGTGGGGCTCAGCATAAAGCGGAGGTGTTCGAGGAGGAGCCTTTCCACGGTCTTCATAAGGTGGGAGGTCAGGGCGACAGGTCTGTAGTGGGCTGGTTCCTTCGCTTGAGCTGTTTTGGGAACCGGAACCACACAGGAGGTCTTCCACAGGACGGGAACCTTCTCCAGGCTGAGGCTCAGGTTGTACAGGTAGCATAGTACCTCACAGAGCTGGTGAACGCAGATCCTCAGCAGCCTGGGACTGATGCCATCTGGTCCTTCAGATTTCCTCTGATTTAGTCGCCTCAGCTGTCTCCTCACCTGGTCTGACGTGAGGGAGAGGGGGGGGCTGGGGTGGGCTGCAGAGGGAGGGGGATGTGTCTGTCGGGCTGTAGCAGTCAAGTGAAGTTGGCTTGGGGAGGGGGGCGGTGTCTGCTGGTCTGGAGAAGTGTGAAGGGGGGGAACGGGGAGGGGGGGAATCAAACCTGTTGAAGTAACAGTTTAATTCATCCGCCCAACGCTGGTCACCATCAGCTGTCCCTCTGACACTCTGCCCAAATCCAGACATGGTCTTTCGTCCTCTCCAGACGTCCCGCACGTTCTTCTGAGCCAGCTTCTCCTCCATCTTCTTCCCATAGTCCTTCTTGGCCCTCCTGATCCTCCACTGGAGCTCACGCTGGACCTTCTTCTGCTCCTCTCTATCTCCTGAGATGAAAGCCCTCTTTTTCTGGTTCAGGAGGACTTTAAGCTCAGGGGTGACCCACGGGTGGTTATTGGAGAAGCACCGTACCCTCCGTGTTGGCACAGTGCTGTCCACGCAGAAGTTCATGTAGTCGGTGATGCAGTGTGTAAGGCCGGTGATGTCATCACCAAAGGAGTCACAGAGCATGCTTCAGGCTGTGGTCTGGAAACAGTCCCTAAGCCTCTCATTGGTCTCCTCGGTCCACACTTTCACAGCCCTCTTCTGCGCAGGTTCCTTTCGCACCCTGGGTTTGTAGGTAGACCAGGTTGTGGTCCGAGCGTCCCAGTGGGGGGAGGGGGTGGAGCTGTAAGAATCCTTTATATTAGCACACAGCAAGTCCAGAGTTTTATTGTCTCTTGTGGTGCACTTCACGTATTGAACGTGCACGTCGGGAGAGAGGCGGAGAGAGGGGCGTGGTTAAAGTCCCCGCTGATCAGAATCATGGCGCGGAGGTGACGAGTCTGTGTCTGACTGACAGCGCTGTGGAGACGCTCACACGCGGCCGCTGCATCAGCCGGGGGCAGAATGTACACGCAAAACACAATCACGTGTGAAAACTCCCTCGGTAGATAATATGGCCGCGCACTCACCGCGAGCAGCTCCAGGTCCCGCGTGCACAGCTGCTCCTTCACATGCACGTTGGCCGGGTGGGACCATCGTTCATTCACATAGACCGCCACACCCCCTCCTTTCTTCTTTCCGCTCTCCGTTACACTCCGATCTGCACGCGCGAGTGTGACTCCGTTAAGAGAAACCACAGAGTCCGGTGTGAGTTCATTCAGCCATTTAGGACGAACGTTTACTAGGAAATTTTACTAGCTTTCATTTGGTACCACTTTCAATGCTATAGCATCAACCTCTGTGAAGCTATAATGAAAACAAGGACATAATATCCTGAATTTTACAGCGCTTTTGAAAAACATCAACAATAAAAATACATGGCTCTTGAGGCAGGCATAGCCAAGGTCTAAGGTCAAAATAACTGGTATATTTAGTTAATTTTGACCTTGGAGAATGGGAATAATATCAGTTTGCATATGTTTGATGAAAAAGGTAAAATCTGAAGGGGCCTAATGTACATGTATGTGTGTATATTCAACGCTGTAAATGCTTATAATAACAATTAAACATTCAAAAATAATGCACATGACATATAATATAAATAAAATATAAATACACACATACAGACGCTCGTGTGCATGCACTCAGATGCACACCTCACACAAAAATGTGAGTAGTTTTGGGGAATTTTGTTTTTTTATGTTTTTGTTTGTTTGGGTTTTTTTTTTTTTTTTGCATAAATGGCCCTGTTTTTCAGTATTTTCCTTAAAGTTTTCCCCTATTCTTCCTTAATTTTCTTATTTTTTAATTTGATAAATATATTTTTAAAAAAAGTGCCGCACTGAAGCCGCATGAATTGAAGCGTGAAGTAATGAGGGATCTCTGTATTTTTCAAAAACTTGCAATGCACTGAAGTCGCAGAAACTGAAGCATGAAGTAGCTAGGGATCACTGTATTTGCATGAGTCACTGTGCATTCCAAATAAAAATATGGCTAATTATTCATACCTTAGTCAATGAATCCATCCACCATCTTCCCTTATCCAAAGTCAGATTTTGTGGACAACAGTTCTAGGATGGAAACCCAGACATCCCTCTACCCAGCAACATGTCTAGTTCCTCTAAAAAGGATCCTGAGGCTTTCTCAGGCCAAAAAACATACAAACTCCATCCAATGTGTCTATTTCAGGGCCTGTTTCCAGTTGGACATGCCCAGAACACTTCTAAAGGGCTGGGGCCAGGAGGCATTTTATTCAGATATCCAAACAATCTCAACTAACTCCTTTCAAATATACAGGGATCCCTTGCTACTTCTTGCTTCAATTCATGCAGCTTCAGTGCATCGTGTTTTTTTTTTTTTTTTTTTAAATATTCATCGAAAAAAAAAAAAAAAATAAGGAAATTAAGGAAGAATGGGGGAAATCAAAACTACTTACATTTTTATGTCAGGTGGGCATCAGAGTGCGTGCATGCGTACGTCTGTATGTGTGTATTTATATTTTATTTACATCTTATGCATTATTTTTTAATATTTAATTGTTATTATAAGCATTTATAGCATTGAATATGTATTTATTGATATTATACAGTGGCAGTGGTGGTCTGGTGGTAAAAGGTGCTGGATCGCTGATCCTAAGGTTGGGGGTTCAAGTCCCACTCTCCACAAGGTTGTCACTGCCCCCCCCAAGTGCAGCAAACTGGGTTATCAAACGTCAGCCATGTCTCTCACTGTCTATGGTGAGAGGCATGGAAAAGACCCATTGCTGACTTTCGTAAAGAGTAGACTGCAAAGTCATAAGCGTGTTTCTGCCCCTTACTAACGGGTTGTGTCCAGAAGGGCATCCGATGTAAAAACCTATGCCAAATCAAACATGTAAATTACAGATTCACTGTGGTGACCCCTGAGAAAAAGGGAAAAGCTGAAAGGAAAAGAATAATAATGTGTATTTATTGATATTATATACATACACATATACATGTACGTATAAGTCAGTCAGACCCTCCCCCTGTTGATCCTACTTCCAGGAATTCGGTGGTCGCAAGAGGATCTCGGTCCCAATTAACTATGGAAAGTGAGGCATCCTGCAAACTAGTTGCCCTCTCTTTTAAAAAGATACTCCTATATCCCAGCATTATTCCTACTAAGAACAGACTAATCTTTTAATCACAAATAAATACTAATGGCTTTCTCATCTGCACTTAAAAATAAAATTCTCAGATTAAGTACAGTCGGCCCCCAATTTACGAAATTAATCCGTTCCAGAGCCATTTTCGTATTGCGGGGATTTCGTAAGTAGGGGTCGCATCTTAGATGTTAATCGCCTAATTCGTTCCAAGGCTCCAGTCCTTGGACTGGATAAACCCCATAAACCCTTTAAAAATGATAAAAGTACACAAATTGTGTATGAAGTATGTGTTAAAAGTAAAAGAAAATTATTTATTAAACCATTTTATTAACTTATTTATTAATTAAACCATTATTAAACATTTTTATTAACACACACACACACACACCTCTCTCTCTCTCTATCTATCTCCTTCTCTCTTGCGCGTGCTGCGGGCCACGCCCACAAGACATGGAATTCAAAGCGCATTCCCTGCTTGACAAACTCAACTTTAATTTGATTCCTTGAGGGATCGGGATGCCAGATGAGCTCAAATGCACCCACATTTATTAAACATTTACTGAATTAAACAACTTAAAAAACTAAAAACTAAAGTGTTTTCTCTCTCTCTCTCTCTCCCACGTGGGCGGTGCGTGCTGCGGACCACGCCCACAAGACATGAATTCAAAGCCCATTCCCTGCTTGACCATTTACTGAATTACAACTTAAAAAAACTAAACTAAAAACTAAAGCGTTATTCCTTCTCTCTCTCTCTCTCTCTCTCGTGCGCGCACTGCGGGCCACGCCCAGAAGACGTGGAATTCAAAGCCCATTCCCTGCTTGACCATTTACTGAATTACAACTTAAAAAACTAAACTAAAAACTAAAGCGTTATTCCTTCTCTCTCTCTCTCTCGTGCACGCACTGCGGGCCACGCCCAGAAGACGTGGAATTCAAAGCCCATTCCCTGCTTGACCATTTACTGAATTACAACTTAAAAAACTAAACTAAAAACTAAAGCATCATTCCTTCTCTCTCTCTCTCTCTCTCTCTCTCCCTCCCTCTCTCTCGTGCGTGCGCTGCAGGCCACGCCCACAAGATGTGAATTCAAAGCGCATTACCTGCTTGACAAACTCAACTTTAATTTGATTCCTTGAGGGATCGGGATGCCAGATGAGCTCAAATGCACCCACATTTATTAATGTGTGATAGGAGAGTATCGGCAAGAATGAAGGGAAAAGTGTACAAGACGGTGGTGAGGCCAGCGATGTTGTATGGTTTAGAGACAGTGGCCCTGGGGAAAAGACAGGAGTCAGAGTTGGAGGTAGCAGAGATGAAAATGTTGAGGTTCTCTTTGGGAGTAATGAGGATGGATAGGATCAGAAACGAGTACATCAGAGGGACAGCACATGTTAGATGTTTTGGAGACAAAGTCAGAGAGGCTACATTGAGATGGTTTGGACATGTACAGAGGAGGGATAGTGAGTATATTGGTAGTAGGATGCTGAGGTTGGAACTACCAGGCAGAAGGCCCAGAGGAAGACCAAAGAGAAGATTTATGGCTGTGGTGAAGGCGGACATGAAGGTCGTTGGCGTAAGAGTAGAAGATGCAGAGGATAGGGAGAGGTGGAGGCAGATCATTTGCTGTGGCGACCCCTGAAGGGAACAGCCGAAAGGAAAAGAATTACTGAATTAAAAAACTTAAAAAAAAACTAAATCAAAAACTAAAGAGTGAAGCTTCCTTCTGTCTCTATCTGGGAGGCCAGCGGGCGGGATGTTGAGAGACAGCCAATGAGAGAGCAACTGCGTGTCGTGTGAAATTTTGATTGCATTTGAATTTTGAATTTCTTTTCGTAAGAGGGTGTTGTTTCGTATTTCGGGGCCTGAAACTAAAGTAAATGTTTTTCATAATCCGGGGATTTTGTACAAAGGGGTCTTCGTAAATTGAGGGCCGACTGCATTGAGCCTATTCTTAATGTGAACTCAGATAATTTATTTACTGCAGAAAAATGCAATTAAAAAAAGAATTGTGCTTAAACGCGAGATACAGAGCTTATTTTAACATAAATGACCATAAAAAGCATTATGCCGGCAACTTTATCCCGTGGATTACAACCAAGGGCTGACCCAATGTACAACAATTACTTTTCCTTGAAAGTGATGTGAACTCATTGGGCCAGGTTTTGCACTACAAGTAAATATGCAGTGAAGGAAATTTAAGGTGAAAAAACTTCCCATACACTAAAAAAATACCCCCCCCCCCCATACACTTACCTTTTACTGGTTCCTTTTGGTGAGGGGCTGCACCCTTTCATTGTCAACCTGTGACTTTTTATGAAACAATTCCATAGATACAGCATTTGGTTTTAAAAGTTAAAGCTTGGACTTTGTGCCAAGTATTTCTGTATAGAGGTCATGCCAATAGCTTGAAGTCTCTTCGTCTTAAAGTGATCATTGCAGACTACTGAATTGCATCCGAAAGAAAACATTTTCCAGGTTTGGCCTGTATTGATGTTTTCAGCACTTGTGGTTTGTGCAGCTGTTGCCATTTTTCTGGCAACACAACTCAGCACTGCTTGATAATATATTATCTTAGACTGGTGTCTGTTGCACACCATCCAGCCAATAGAACAAAACAATGAATTTGTGTCAATAGACACTAGAATAATCAATAAAGAAGGAAACATGTCATGAGTAGCATGAGTAGTAATAATGTGGCAGCACTCACGTGTCCTTGAAAAAAAGACTGACACTGCCTAACGGAACCGTTACTGTCATATTAGCATTGGTTTAAAGAGCTATTAATACGAATTTACCACCTGTATCCTATAAGTGTTTATTCACACTGTTGAATATCATTATATTTTAATCATTTGAAAGTTTGAAATATTGTTTCATCAGTAATTATTCCTTAACATCTAATTTTTATTTCATTCAAAACTAATAATGAGCAGCAGTTAAAAAAAAAGATAATTCAGTCTTCAGACCTTTGTTTGAATAATTAAGAATTTTTTTCAGTGTTTTAAGTGAACTGAATCTGTACCTCTGAATCTGCTGGACACAAGGGATGACAAACACTCGTCCACCTGCAACCATAAGGGGAGGAGAACGGCAACAGCCTGAAGGAAAAGAAACTGGTCAGATCCTATAATGCACTCACCTCAACTATTAGTGCAGAAATGTACTACAGATACTGCAGCCTATGTTACTGCAGCTATGGTTCCATTATACAAAAATAAAACAACTAAAACACCAATGTCTGTTTATCTCAATGATCAGTTGTGAAGTCATGTGTTCTGTAATGTGAAATAATGGAAAACTTTCAGGAGAAGAAAAAAATAATTGCACCTAAACTTAGTTGCAACATGATCCTCTACTGATTTCAAAGCAACTGTTAGACAGAGGAAAATGGAAACAAGAGTATGTCAAAAGGAGGCTTCACGTGATGAAATTACTGGTTCTCTTCCTAAGTGTTGTGTAGCATTGAGAAATATTAAGAACATTTAACAAGTATCACAAACATAGAGCTTCCTGGTAAATAACATGGCTGATACAGAGTACATACAGATAGGGTCCTTTCAATTCACACTTACTGAAAATAATATAGATTTAGGCATTGCCCGAAGGCAGAGCTCCCAATAGATATCGCTATTTATAGATGTCCAAGGATAAAGTAGAAACAAATGTAGTGCAGCTCCTTTAAGAGCTGAATCAACTCCAGTCTTGAAAAAAATAAAATGTATTTATATTCTGAGTTTCCTCACTGTGGTCTGGAGCGAAAGCAGGAAAGGTTAACCGAGTTTTCTTTTCAACACCTTTTGCTAACGAAAGTTCATGTTTATCACCCGTCTTGTTAGTTTAGTTATCCGTTTATTGAGTTCTTGTTCTGTGTTCCCAGTCATTTTTGGCATTGAACAGCAAAATTTTGCCTTCCTTCCGAAGTTAAAATGTTTTATTTTTATTCTGTGTGAATCTGAGCAGTGGTGTATTAGCCTATATTGGAGATGTGGCAACTTGTGGAGGCACAGACATGGGAGAACCCCTGCCCTATAAGCTCAACTGAAAATGTGAAATTTCACATACCTAGGAAAGATTTTCCCAAATAAAAGGTTTTCATGTGGCATTTTTATGTATCTGTCTAGAAGGAAATTCAATAATTAATTATTTTTGCTCATCCTTAATACCTAGCTTGTGTGAGACTCATTAACTCAGGCGACATCTAGACACTGAAACATAAAGTGTATTGTGCTATTTTTTAAAGGGGGAAATGTTTATCCCACTTAGTATTATTCAATTATTCACATTGTTTTCTGATGCATTTATCTCCATTAATAAATATAATCTAATCCGAGCACGACTGCGTATCGGATAGTGCAAATTACAGGGATTCCTCGCTACTTTGCGCTTCGATTAATGCGGCTTCAGTACATCGCGTTTTTTTTTAAATAAATAAATATTCATGGAATTAAAAAATAAGGAAATTAAGGAACAAAAGAGGGGAAAAGTTATGGAAAATGTCACAAAAACAAGGTTAATTGTGAAAAAAAAAACTAAACAAACACAATAAAAAAACAACCAAAAATCTTACATCAAAACTGGATACATTGTTGCATCTGTGTATGTGCGCATGTATGTTGTGTTTTTATCATACAATACCATCTGAATGTGTGTGTACAGACGCTCCCCAGCTTACTAACGAGTTAGGTTCAGGACGGCCATTCTTAGTTGAATTTATCTGTAAGTTGTTACAGGGTGTTCTTTAGAGGGGTACTTATGTTTAAACCATGTATAAGTAATCTATACGAGTTTGTACTGTATACGAACTCTCTCTCTCTCTCCCCATAATCATCTGCACATTATCAATATGTCCCGTGTTTAAACTCATGGTTCCTCTCAAGCACAGCACAGCGGATCTGTTCAGATTTACAGAGAGTTTCACTCTTATTCAGTTCATTATAATACTGGAGTCAATTTGTTTCTTCTTTGAAACTTTTGGCGTGAGTTCACAAATGTATCATTCTGCTTCTCTTCCCAGACCTGTGTAAAGCACCACACCCCTTCTGCCGAAGCCTAGTATTAAGTGTACCTCAGAATAATGTTTAATCATATTTCATACAGATGCACCCCGACTTACGTTCATTCGTTTTACGTTTTTTTTATTTTACGGGGGTTTTAAAAAAAAAAAAAAAAAAAAAAAATTTGTCAAATTTTGAGTTTAGCGTGCTCTCTGTAGTATGAGACGTACCTGTGTAGTACGCTGATGTAATGACGCAATGATGTAATGATGCTGCGTCCATTGTTTACAAACGACAGACTGAACGTGCCCCTCCTTCTTTCCAGTTCAGTTACCCTTGTGTTAAGACGTCGTCTCTGTGATCTTTGTGTTTACACTGTTTTGCGGACTTTTATAACCCTAAGCAAATATGGTTGGTCAGAAGCGTAAGCCTACTAGCATGGGTGCAAGTTTTCCGGCACATGCCGGAATTTCCAGTTTTCCCAAGACTGAATTAACTATCTGCTCTGATCGCCGCAATCTACCATGCATACTCAGTTAAGCAAAGAGAGTTGTAAAATGAATGAAAACCCAAATCCAGAACAGAAAGAGAACTCTCCGCTCTGCTGGTGATTCACATCAGTGCAGGCTGAGTACTAAACAAGTATTCAACGGCGCCCTTGCTCACTTGAAAAACTGGAAATCCAGATAACCCGCGCTTTGTCTCAAGCACAAGTAAGTGAACTACTTTTGGTGGAGTGCCTCACATATTGTAAGCGTTGATAGGCTGTTTTAAGCGCAATGTAAAGTGACTCAGCTCAGCTTCATGTAAAGTGATCATCCGTCGACCATCAGAACCATTTACAAGCAGAAAGATCGCATCATAGAGAATGTTAAAGGTTATATTTGATACTGTATTTGATAAGTGAATTTGATTAAAATTTATCTATTTGAAACTATTTTGCTTGAATTTAATTTATTTGAAATTAATGTTGATATTATTTTACAATGTTATGTTTATAATAATTGATTTAGGGGTGTTTTATGAGATACGGTAATGGTATTTATGGATGTATAGTACAGTATGAATGTCATACATCACTGGAACATACAGTAACAACTTGCGTTTTTTTTTTTCACCTTACGTTCGGCTGTCCAGAACCAAACTAAAACGCAAGTTTGGGAACATCTGTACTTATATTTATAATACATGTTTCTATAGATTTTATTCCATTTCTATTTCTACTTGTTCTTCAATTTCATTTCACTTTCTCCCTCGGTCTCCGGATGTTTGCAAAACGAATGTTGACAAGTTGGGAAGTGTCTGTATTTATATTTTATTTACATCTTATGTTATTTTTTAATGTTTAATTGTTATTATAAGCAGTTATAGCATTGAATATGTATTTATTGATATTATATACATATACATGTACGTATACATCAGTCGGAGGGGTGGGGGTAGGGTGGAGTGAAAATTGTGAAAAATTACATTTTTTATTATTTTTACTTGGAATAGCAATAAAAAGATGTGGAGAGGTGTCATCTAAAAGATTTTCAAAGTTCATCTTGATAAGTTGATATCTTAGGCTACTCCAAGAGTGATGAACATGACCATATTTGGGCATTTTTACTGAAAATGTTTAATTCTGATATAGTGATCCAATTTCCTTCTATATTATGAAAAACATGTGTTTTAGGCAGTTTGGCACAGTGTTAACATATATTGTCTCAAAAAAAAAGTACACATATTCAGATGAGTCGATACGACTGTCACATATTAAAGTCTCGTTTTGTCTCGAAAACTGGCATTTTTGCCCTCGACTCCAGTCTTGTACGGATGAAGCCATCTCATCGATTGTTGTCACATACAGACTGTGATGCCTCAGTCACCACTTTGATGCACCTCTCCACAGCCTGTGTATCTGTCGAATGTGACGACGGGCGTAGTTGGTTCCCGTATGAATTCTCAGAGGTCATCGTTGCTGATACTCATTGTGACAGGTGGCTCAGTCACTCGCACCATCGACCAGTCGATCATTGTGGTATAGTCTGTGTAGTCAAAGTTAATCGGTGGCACGTTGAACTCTGGAATGCCCTTCCTTTTTGGCTGGTCTCGTACCGTGGCCCATCGCCGTGGCCGGTAGCTTCACTCTCCTCTGTGTCTTCTTCATGGGTTTTTTTGGTGAGGGAGGAAAGGTAAACGATATGTCACCTGGGTTGTCTCCATCATCATCGCTGTCATCATCAACAATCATTATATCATTGGGAATGTTATCAGCAATGTTTGTCATTTTTTCGGTACATACTCTGAGTGATTCCCTTTCGGCGGCCTTGCATTTCTGATGCTTGAGTATTCTTTTTGTCTCTTTCATATCTACTCCTCCTATGCTCATTTTTCTTTCACCTCTCTGATCCAGTAAAAATGGTACCTCCTTGCCTGGAACTTTCCGTGATTTGTCACAAGTACATTTGTCAGTACACTTGCAGCTACAAATGTCAAACAAATGATCTGCCTCGCATCGAAATGTGTCAATTCGGCTGATGTAGCTGTCACTGTCCTTTCTACTCTTGTATGGCTTGAGAAGGTTCGTGAATTTTGTGTGGTACACCTTCAATAACTGGACAGCTCGTTTGTACGACACAGTTGGTATCGAGGCTTTACTCCAAATGTTGATGACATCAGTGATCACGATATTGGCGACATCAGTGAATGATGCCCGATACTTATTTTGTTTCTCTGTGAGTGTATGCGCAGACAGGAGGTAGAACTTCATAACATCGCTGTACGTAGGAAGAACATTGGCTGGAAGTTTTACTGGAGCGCCGAATACCGGACAGACCGGTGGAGCGCTTTTCTCTCTCGTACGTTGAGCCATATCTGATATAAAACCAAAACAAGAAAATATTAAATAAAATAACATCACGGTTATCAAGACATGGTCCGCAAGTGTTACTAGTACATTAAGCCTAGTTGTGACACAATTTCAAAACCGTAAACCAACTATTTAGAGCTAAAAAAAAAAAAAAAAAGAGAGAGGCAAAATTTACATAATTTCGCAAGAAACGGAAAAGAGAGTTCAATCTTCTTGCCGGTATGATGCTGTCGACACCTCGCGATAGTTTCCTCTAATAAACAACTGAGTCCAGACCTTTCCAGTCATACCAAACCTGTGAACTGTGAATGTTCTAATTATTTAGAGTTATTCCCTTTGTTGGCAATCGTGTGCTCGCAAAATCAGCTCAACATACCATATTTCGAATGAGTTTGGGGGAACCTAGAAATTTTTTAAAGATTTTTAATATTTTGCATATGTTTATAACTGGTATTGTTACATCTTTTCTACACTATTCTGAATTGATTGTGGAAAATTATGTTTCACTCCACCCTAGTGCGGGGTGATCCTACTTCACGGATTTCGATGGTCGCGTGGGGATCTCGGTCCCAATTAACCGTGGAAAGTGAGGGATCCCTGTATGTACCAAAGTCAGTTTTAAAATCTGACAACATCAGTGAAAATGCTTCAATTTCTCAATCCTTCTTAATTTTACACAAGTTTTGTCATTACAGATCTGATCAAAATATAGTGGAGAATAAAATTTAACAATCCATGTTACATCAAATCAACATAAATACAGAGTTTTTGGCATAATCATTTCGGTGAATTCTTTGCCATTATCATGCTTATTTGGGAAGCAAAGGACTTTCCTATAAAGTTATGGTAGAGAACTCAAATACGTATTACAAATAGATGAATGCACAGACATAGTGATAATGACATACTAATAAAGCCATATTTTTACGTTAAAATTCATTACCATGGAAACTTAAAAATTGGAACTGCTGAAATCCCAAAATATCAAAAGCCAGGACTACACTCTAGTAGAAGTAAATGGCAAATTTAATGAACATTTTTCAAACTGTTTCTGAGTCCTAATTACAGATAAACAGACAGACAGACATACTATACCAGGAAACAATAAAAAGCTCTATACAAGGCACCTAACCCTCAGCTGTTCTCTGAGCACCCCCAATGTGTGTGGCAGCCCACTGCTCATGTGTGTGTGTGTGTGTGTGTACTCACTTTGGATGGGTTAAATGCATAAAGTAATAATTTCTCTTGTGGGATTAATACAGTATAGCAAAGCAAAAAAACAAACAAAAAAAAGACTTGAATTATTGCACTGCCTATGTATCTTGCCTCAATTAAATAGGAATGACCATCTAATTTAAAAGCTAATCCATTCTTATTGTAATCAACTCTGTATTCAGACATTACATTGAAAACAGACATCCCTGTTTATAACATCCAAAAACAGCCCAGTGCATTAAACAACCACACAAGTCACTGCAATAGAGACCAGGAAAAGATCCAGAGGGGAGAAGGGATTCTTACAAAAGATCCTCTACAGTTAGGTTACAGTTTTTAAAGTAAACAGATCCATATATATCTCTGGACTATCAATATAACATCTATAAAAGGTATGTTAATGATAGCACAATGCTAAAGATCAGTCAGTAAAATACTTGGATAGCTGCATTTGATCAGTATGATTATACATTATATAGCGGATTGGTTCTGATATAGCACTCTGGCATAATACTGCAGCAAGTTTGCTCAGGTTTTTAAAAACATGGAATTCTCATTTAATGGAGGTTATAAGACTTGTGTACAATCTAATAAATAATTGAAATCCTATAATTCTGAATATTCAAAATGCTAAACATTTTCTTAAGTGTTTCAAAACACTGAAAGTTTCTATTTATTTTCAGTTTGAATGTGTGTTCTGAGCCATTTAGACCCTGCTGTGTCCTCATATACTGTATTTATGACATTTGTAACTTTTGTGGATTTCACAATTCGCCTTTGGATCAAGTAACTCAGGAAACAAGTTTCGTCTTCATGTTTGTTTAAGCGCCTCTATTCATAATGAATAAGATAAGGCTATTGTGCAGAGTCTGTAAAAGGTCACATGAATTAAAGAGGATCACTTGTAATAAAATAAGAAGCATGTCCTTACCTGAGACCACCATGGCCTCGTTAGGACCGCAAGTGTAGAACATGTTCAGACCTTCCTGGACCTGCACAGAGTACAGATTTAAACTGCTTAAACACGCACACACAGTTTGGTCCATAAGTATTTGAACAATGACGTGTCTCTTTTCCTCTCTCTCATATACCACCTCTCTCATATCTCACCTTACGAAAGACCCAACAAACGAAAAATCCAGGTTACGAAACGCATTTACCTAAAATTTCTGTCTCAAATTCACGTTACGAAACGTGACATCTCAAAAATTCAAACAATGCGCGAGTTGCTATCCTCCAACATCCCGCCCCACTGGCCTCCCATTGGCTAGGAGTGAGCTGCATCTCCATAATACCCATGACGCAGCTCCCTCCAATTGGCTATTATGTTCTAACATGCGAAAGGACAGAGTTACTGTTGTTTCATGAGTTTTTGAATATGCTCATTGCATCTTTATTTTTTGGCTTAGGCTTTTAACCTTGCATAAACATTTGTAAGATTATAACTCTGCTAAGAAGACATGGTCAACACACGAGCACACACACACGCGCGCGCGTGATTCCCAGTGAAAGTGATTCCCGATGCGAGTGAAAAGAAGAAGCGGGCTTGTGGCATGCGGTTGAGTGATATTGCAAAGGAATATGGCCAAACTTGTCTACCATCGGTACAATTTTGAAACAGAAGGAGGCCTTGAAAGGTCTGTCTTCCGTTCGGCTTTTTCCTTTTTACTCAGGAGTCGCCACAGCGAATCATCTGATTCGCACGTTTGATTTGGCAGAGGTTTTTACGTCGGATGCCCTTCCTGTCACAGCCCTTTTAGCAAGGGATAGAAACACGCTGACGACTTTGCAGCCTACTCTTTACGAAAGTCAGCAATGGTTCTTTTACATGCCTCTCACCATAGACAAGGTATAGTTTTATAATTTTTAAAGGGTTTAGGGGGTAGTATTGGGGGCCTTGGAACGAATCAGGCCTTTTACATGTAAAATGCAGCTCAACTTACGAAAAAAAATCAGGTTACGAAACCACTTCTGGAACGGATTAATTTCGTATGGTGAGGTACCTGTGTGCCCCTGTGTGTGTGTGTGTGTGTGTATATATATATATATATATATATATATATATATATATATACACACACACACACACACACACACACACACACACACACACACACACTCTCACTATCCGAGTTACGACGTATGCGAGTTACGACTACCTGTACTTACAATCACGTCTAGCAGATGCCTATTATGAGTTTACTGTTTCCGAGGTTAATTGGAACCGACCACCGAATTCCGCAAATTAGGATCAACCCTGGACCGATGTACACATACATATATGTGTATATAATATCAACAAATATATATTAAACACTGTAAATGCTTATAATAAAAATTAAGCATTCAATAATAATGCATCATCTTCTTTTTCTTTCGGCTATTCCCTTCAGGGGTCGCCACAGCAAATGATCTGCCTCCATCTCTCCCTATCCTCTGCATCTTCTACTCTTACTCCAACGACCTTCATGTCCGCCTTCACCACATCCATAAATCTTCTCTTTGGTCTTCCTCTGGGCCTTCTGCCTGGTAGTTCCAACCTCAGCATCCTACTACCAATATACTCACTATCCCTCCTCTGGACATGTCCAAACCATCTCAATCTAGCCTCTCTGACTGTCTCCAAAACATCTAACATGTGCTGTCCCTCTGATGTACTCGTTTCTGATCCTATCCATCCTCATTACTCCCAAAGAGAACCTCAACATTTTCATCTCTGCTACCTCCAACTCTGACTCCTGTCTTTTCCCCATGGCCACTGTCTCTAAACCATACAACATCACTGGCCTCATCACCGTCTTGTACACTTTTCCTTTCATTCTTGTCGATACTCTCCTATCACACATCACACGGAACACTTTTCTCCATCCATTCCAACCTGAATGCACGCACTTCCTCACCTCTTTTCCACACTCTCCATTGCTCTGGATTGTCGAGCCTAAGTACTTAAAATCCTCCACCTTCCTTATCTCTGCCCCCTGTAACCTCACCGTTCCTCTTGGGTCCTTGTCGTTCACACACATGTATTCTGTCTTACTGAGACTGACCTTCATTCCCCTCCTTTCCAGGGCATACCTCCACCTCTCTAGATTTTCCTGCACTTGTTCTCTGCTCTCACTACAGATCACGATGTCATCTGCAAACATCATAGTCCATGGAGAGTCTTGTCTCACCTCGTCTGTCAGCCTGTCCATCACCATAGCAAACAAGAAGGGGCTGAGAGCTGACCCTTGATGCAGTCCCACCTCCACCTTGAACTCTTCTGTCACACCGACAGCACACCTCACCACTGTCTTACATCTCTCATACATGTCCTGCACCACTCTAACATACTTCCCTGTCACTCCAGACTTCCTCATACAATACCACAGTTCTTCTCTCGGCACCCTGTCATATGCTTTCTCCAGATCCTCAAAAGCACAATGCAGCTCCTTTTGACCTTCTCTGTACTTCTCTATTAACATCCTCAAAGCAAACACTGCATCTGTGATGCTCTTTCTTGGCATGAAACTAAACCGTTGTTCACAAATGCTGACCTCTGCCCTTAGTCTAGCTTCCACTATTCTTTCCCATAACTTCATTGTATGGCTCATCAACTTTATCCCTCTGTAGTTGCCACAACTCTGTACATCTCCCTTGTTCTTAAAAATGGGCACAAGCACACTTCTCCATTCCTCCGGCATCTGCTCACTTTCTAAGACCTTGTTGAATATTCTTGTCAGAAAATCTACTGCTACCTCCCCTAGACACTTCCATACCTCAACTGGTATGTCATCAGGGCCAACTGCCGTTCCACTCTTCATCCTCTTCAATGCCCTCCTCACTTCTCCCTTACTAATCTTTGCTACTTCCTGATCCTCAACAGTCACACCTCCTACTCTTTTTTCTCTCTCATTTTCCTCGTTCATCAGCTCTTCAAAGTACTCTTTCCATCTTCCCAGCACACTTCTGTCATCAGTCAATACATTTCCCTCTCTGTCCTTTATCACTCTAACTTGCTGCACATCTTTTCCCATCTCTATTTCTCTGCTGTGCTAACCTGTATAAATCATTTTCTCCCTCCTTACTGTCCAACCTATCATACAAGTCAACATACGCCCTGTTTGGCCTTTGACACCGCTACTTTCGCCTTACGCTGTGTCTCCCTGTACTCCTGTTTACTCTCTTCAGTCCTCTCTGTGTCCCACTTCTTCTTAGCTATCCTCTTCCTTTGTACACACTCCTGCACTTCCTCATTCCACCACCAAGTCTCCTTATCTACTTTCCTTCCAGAGGACACACCAAGTACACTCCTACCGGTCTCCCTGATCACATTGGCTGTGGTTATCCAGTCATCTGGAAGCACTTCCTGACTACCCAAAGCCTGTCTCGGTCCCCATTAACCGCGGAAAGTGAGGGATCCCTGTACTGCACATGAGCAGATCAATATGATTGATCAACTTAAAGGTCAAAAAATATTATCCTGTGGATGATGCTTAAATCAAACCAAGAGACACTCACAGTTTGTTATGGTCACTTAGAGCAGAGACGTCATCATTATCACACTTGAAAATGGAAAAATGAACCATGAAAAGCTTATTTTATTTAAGAAAACACTGCTACAGCACGTGGTTTACTTATGTTTCCATATAATATATGAGTAAGTCTTATGAAAACCAGTCCACCCAGTGTCCAAATTTTAAAAATTAAGTTTTTTGCTAATTGAAAGTAAATACTTTTATGTGGAAAGTAGGAGTGTTGAAGATCCTTGTGCAAAATAACGTTCTATCAAATGACCAGTAGTTTTTCTGTGGTGGATTCTTAAATAAAGGCATACAGAGGTGATTTCTGTTTCTGTGCTTTATGTTATTGACTGATTTAACCTTGTTTAAAGCAACCAATTCAGAAATAAATGAATAAATTTATAGTTAATAATTTTTAAATATGTTTTCCACTACAATTACATTCCTAATGTTAAACTGCTAAACTCCCCTTCCTGAATCGCCACCTTATCGTGGTGGAGGGGTTTGCGTGACCTAATGATCCTAGGAGCTATGTTGTCGGGGGCATAATGCCCCTGGTAGGGTCACCCAAGGCAAACAGGTCCTGGGTGAAGGTCCAGATGAAGTGCGATTCAGAAGAGCCCTATGACACCTAAGAGACATCAAAGGAAGCAGTCTCCTTTGCCCGGACGTGGGTCACCGGGGTTCCCTCTTGGAGCTAGGCCCGGGGGGAGGGGTTCGAAGGTGAGCGCCTGGTGGTCAGGCTTCTGCCCATGGAGCCTGGCCAGGCCAAGCCTGAAAAGGAGACATGGGTCCGCCCTCCTATGGACCCACCTCTCGTGGGAGGAGTTTTAGGGGTTGGGTGCAGTGCGAGTTGGGCGGCAGCCGAAGGCATGCGGTCTGTTGGACCGATCCTCGGCTACTTACTTTTACCCTTGGGACATGGAATGTCACCTCTCTGGCGGGGAAGGAGCCTGATCTGGTGCGTGAGGTGGAGAGATACCGACGAGATATAGTTGGGCTCACCTCAACGCATAGCTTGGGCTCTGGAACCATCCATCTCGAGAGAGATGGACCTTATTCTATTCCATTAGTTGCTTATAGGGAGAGGCAGTGAGCCGGTGTGGGTATTTTTGTTGCCCCCTGCCTTGGTGCCCAAATGTTGGGGTTCTCCCTGGTTGACGAAAGGGTAGCTTCCCTCCGTCTTCGGGTGGGGGGACTGGTTCTGACTGTTATTTGTGCTTATGCACCAAATGACAGTTCAGAGTACCCAACCGTTTTGGAGTCTTTTTTTTTGGGTGGGGGGGGGGGGGGTGGGGGTGGGGGGGGTGGAGAACGCTCCCTCAGGACACTCACTCGTTGTCTTGGGAGACTTCAACGCCCATGTGGGCAACGATAGTGTGACCTGGAAGGATGTGATCGGTAGGTACAGCCTCTCCAGTCTGAATCCGAATGGTGTTTCGTTGTTGGACTTCTGTGCTCGTCACAGTTTGAACACATGAACATGTGCCTCTAAGTGCACTTAGCGCCAGGACACCCTAGGTCGCAATTTGATGATTGACTTTGTAGTCGTGTCATCGGACTTGCGGCCGTATGTTCTGGACACTCAAGTAAAGTGAGGAGCTGAGCTGTCTTCCGATCACTACCTGGTAATGAATTGGCTTCGGTGGCGGGGGAGGCTGCCTTCCAGACCTGGCAGGCCCAAGCGTGTAATCAGGGTCTGCTGAGAACGTTTGGCGGAGTCCCCTGTCCGAGAGGCCTTTAACTCCCACCTGCGGCAGAGCTACAACCACGTCCCGGAGGAGGCGGGGGATATGGAATCCGAATGGGCCATGTTTCGTGCCTCCATTACTGAGGCGGCAGCCCATAGCTGTGGCCGGAAGGTCGTCAGTGCTTGTCGTGGCGGTAATCCCCGAACCCGGTGGGGGACACCTGTGGTGAAGGGGGCCATCCGGCTGAAGAAGGAGGCTTATTGGGTTTTATTAGCCTGTGGGACTCCCGAGGCAGCAAACAGGTACCGGCAGGCCAAACATGCTGCAGCCGAGGCTGTCGCAGATGCAAAATATCGGGCGTGGCAGGAGTTCGGTGAGGGCCTGGAGAGTGATTATCGGTTGGCCTCAAAAAGGTTCTGGACCACCATCCGACGCCTCAGGAGGGCGAAGCAGTTCTCCACAAACACTGTTTACAGTGGAGGCGGGGAGCTGCTTACCTCAACTGGGGATGTCGTTGAGAGGTGGAGGGAATACTTTGAAGACCTCCTCAATCCCACCAACACGCCCTCCGTGAAAGAGGAAGACCCTGGGGGTTTGGGTGGGGGTCCGCCCATCACTGGAGTAGAGGTCACTGAGGTTGTCAAAAAGCTCCTCGGTGGTTGAGCTCCGGGGTTGGACGAGACCCGCCCGGAATATCTTGGGCCCTGGATGTTCTAGGACTGTCTTGGTTGACACGTCTCTGCAACATCGCATGGTCATCAGAGGCTGTACCTCTGGATTGGCAAACTGGGGTGGTGGTCCCGATTTTTAAGAAAGGGGACCGGAGGGTGTGTTCCAATTATCGGGGAATTACACTCCTCGGCCTACCTGGGAAAGTCTATGCAGGGGTACTAGAGAGGAAGATACGACCGATAGTCGAACCTCAGATTCAGGAGGAACAATGTGATTTTCGTCTTGGCCGTAGCACTCTTAACCAATTCTATACACTCCACAGAATTTTGGAGGGGGCATGGGAGTTTGCCCAATCTCTCCACATGTGCTTTGTGGATTTGGAGAAGGCTTTCGACCATGTCCCTCGAACGATCTTGTGGGGCATGCTCTGAGAGTACGGCATTCCGGACCCGTTACTACGAGTCATTCGGTCGCTGTATCAGCAGAGCCAGAGTTTGGTCTGTCATGGCAATAACAGGTCGAATTCATTTCCGGTGGGAGTTGGAGTCTGCCAAGGCTGTCCTTTGTCACCGATTCTGTTCATAATTTTTATGGACAGAATTTCTAGGCACAGTCGAGGCGTTGAGGGGTTCTGGTTTGGTGGCCATCGGATCTCGTCTCAGCTTTTTGCGGATTATGTCCTTTTGGCTTCATCAAGTCGGGACCTCCAGCTCTCATTGGAGCAATTTGCAGCCGAGTGCGAAACAGACGGGATGAGGATCAGTACCTCCAAGTCTGAGGCCATGGTTCTTAGTCGGACAAGGGTGGAATGCACCCTCCGGGTCGGGAATGAGGTCCTGCCCCAAGTGGAGGAGTTTAAGTATCTTGGGGTCTTGTTCATGAGTGAGGGAAGAATGAAGCGAGAGATCGACTGACGGATCGCTGCAGCCTCTGCTGTTAAGCGGAGCCTGTACCGGTCCGTCGTGGTGAAGAAGGAGCTGAGCCGCAAAGCGAAGCTCTCAATTTACCAGTCGATCTATGTTCCAACCCTCACCTATGGTCACGAGCTTTGGGTCGTGACCGAAAGAATAAGATCATGGATACAAGTGGCTGAAATGAGAGCTTCGCTTTGCGGCTCAGCTCCTTCTTCACCACGACGGACCGGTACAGGCTCCGCTTAACAGCAGAGCCTGTACCGGTCGGTCGTGGTGAAGGAGCTGAGTCGCAAAGTGAAGCTCTCAATTTACCAGTCGATCTATGTTCCAACCCTCACCTATGGTCACGAGCTTTGGGTCGTGACCGAAAGAATAAGATCATGGATACAAGTGGCTGAAATGAGCTTCCTTCGCTGGGTGGCGGGGTTCTCCCTTAGTAATAAGGTAAGAACGTCATCCAAGGTAAGGTCATCCAACGAGCAAAATTTTGATTTCTGAGCTCTGCTGGGGAAATGGCTTTTTCGAGTCGATTATCCACGTACTCTTCTGCGTGTATTCCTCCGCGCTCTGAGAACGCCTTGTGCCGTGCTTCTCAATTATTTTCTGTGGTGCCGCCTCTTGGAAGAAAAAAAAATTTCACCCCCCAGCACACCACTCGCAACTATAAATAGTGTTTACTGCACTTCATATCATTTGCTTGGTGCTTTTTCCCTACATCATAGGGAATAAAGTGAGAGTGTCACTGCCACCTACTGTAGAGGATGCACAATTATACTTAATTGTACAGAATGCCATTAAAAGCATTTAAATTCGTAAGTCAAGGTACCACTGTATCAGGTAAAAGGATTATATTTAGCTCAGGCCTAGTGGACATCACTCAACATTCACTCTTGTGAACCTCTCAGTCAGCCTTTGACAGGTGATTGCAAATTAAATCTGAAAGTGAATCAGATCTGGATGGTGACTTTTGAAAGCCATTGTGTCTGTCTCCAGAACCCAATGCATGAAATTATGGCAGTGCCCCAATACTTATGAAAACAAGTACTTTGAGTGTTTGAAATAACACCAAGTGTATTTTGGATTAATCTGAGAGAATCAGACACGAGTATTTATCATGGACAGTGAAATAAAGCAGATCTCAGTGACATGACTTCTCTTTTATTCTCTCCCTCCCTCCCTCACTTCCTGTTTGTACAGCTCCATTTGGCTGCAGTCAGAATCTGATCACAGCAGCAACCATCCATTAATCTCACATGGCAGATCATTTCCACAGAAACACCCTGCATGTTCTCAGCAATGCCAGGAGCCGTAACTACACATTGAAACATTTCTCGTATTTACAACATCAAGTGTTTCCACAGCTCCTGCCTGGAGCCCATTTTACCCTCAACACACCCGGCTAATGTCAGATAATAGGATTATAACAGCATGGACTGAGGCCTAGACACTTTTCAACTGAATCCATTATTTGTAAAATTGATCCTTGTACAAGTGACTTAACTTCAAATACATTTTTTATCTCTAATGAAGAGCTATATACGTAAATCTAACCGAAATGAAATATGCTAAAACGACTGACTAGCTCGGCTAGCTAACATGTCATAGCCATGGAGAGACGAATTCGATTTTAATTAAAAACGCACGCGAACAACACGGATATAAACCCAATACTCGTTTCTTTATATCACTTATACAAGTTATTTACATTAAAGAAAATATTGTAATTTGAAATAAAAGCTAGAAAATCTTCACTTTATGGAATCTCTCCGTCTAATAAACGGTCGTAGCGCTTAATAATATAAACTAACCAAATAGATCACAATCTCTCCGTTATATTTAATCCGTTTATACTGTTGATTACAATCAGAGATCACTTACCGAGAGATTACAACAAGAAAAGAAACAACAATGCAGGAGGAATCGGAAATCACGGAATGTCTGGAAACCCTGGACTGTTTACACTTAAAGTAAAACCCGCCCCCTGCTCGCTCTCTCTCTCTCGCTCTCTCTGGGTGTGTGTGTGTGTGTGTGTGTGTGTGTGTTGTTAGGGTATTCATCACGCTGTGAGGACCTAATTTCTGTTTGCAGTCACATTATGAGTATATGTTTCCCTTTTGGAGATAAAACGCAAGTCCCCATTCCATTTTATTCCATTTGAAGACATGTATTCGTGCTAAGGTTAATGTCGGGCTGAGGCAGGTCACCATTATAGTTGTAAATCTCCGGAAAAGGTTACGTTCATGCATTGCTCCTTATATTATGGAAGGGATATTGTTGGGGGGTGAGGGATGAGGGGTGGAGGAGAGTATGTGGGCGAGGCAGTTTAAACGACACCAGACAGCAAACACGCTGACCACGCCCTGTCGCTGAAAAAGAACAACAGCACCGACCCCGCCTACTGTTTTACAACACGCTGCGCCGCCTGGAGGGAAACACGAGCCAAGACACATTTACACTGTCACTAAGAACTGCAACAGAGAAAAAGACCTGCAATAAGGTTTACTCATTCATTCACTCTCTCATTCACTTAGGAGAGTATCGGCAAGAATGAAAGGAAAAGTGTACAAGACGGTGATGAGGCCAGCGATGTTGTATGGTTTCGAGACAGTGGCCCTGGGGAAAAGACAGGAGGCAGAGTTGGAGGTAGCAGAGATGAAAATGTTGAGGTTCTCTTTGGGAGTAACGAGGATGGATAGGATCAGAAATGAGTACATCAGAGGGACAGCCCATGTAAGATGTTTTGGAGACAAAGTCAGAGAGGGTAGATTGAGATGGTTTGGACATGTACAGAGGAGGGATAGTGAGTAGTGAGGTAGTAGGATGCTGAGGTTGGAACTACCAGGCAGAAGGCCCAGAGGAAGACCAAAGAGAAGATTTATGGATGTGGTGAAGGCGGACATGAAGGTCGTTGGAGGAAGAGTAGAAGATGCAGAGGATTGGGAGAGATGGAGGCAGATCATTTGCTGTGGCGACCCCTGAAGGGAACAGCCGAAAGGAAAAGAAGAAGAAGACTCACCATCTATCTGACTCATTTACTCATTCGCTCATTCATTCACTCTCATATTCACTTATTTACTCACTCTCTGGTGGGGCAGTGGTGGTTTAGTGGATAGGGCGCAGGATCGCTGATCCTAAAGTTGGGGGTTCGAGTCCCCACAGGGTTGTCACTGTCCCCCCAGTGCAGCTAAGTGGGTTATCAAGGTTATCAAAGGCGGGCCATGTCTCTCACTGTCTATGGTGAGAGGCATGTAAAAGAACCATTGCTGACTTTCGACAAGAGTAGGCTGCAAGGCCGTCAGCATTTTTCCGGGGACAAGTAGCAAGCGTTCCCGCGTCCTGGTTAGTCTTCTCCAGAAGAGACCAATTGCTACACTACCCTATGGGGATAAGATATGATGATGATGACTCACTCTCTGACTCATTTACTCATACTTAATGACTTATTAAGTCATTCACTCACCCTCTCATTCACTCTCTCACTCACTGACTCACTCATACATTCACTTGGTCACCCTCATTCTCTCACTCGCTCATTCCTTCACTCATTTATTTACTCATTCAATCTCCCTCTCATTTACTCACTTTACCATTCGAATTTCATACCGGATCGGTCAAGGCCCAGGTTAACAAAGACCGCCATCAGTGCTGTTAACCAACAGGGTGTTGGTGGAAATTGGACTACTGTTGGTCGAAGGAGAGGTGGGAGGCGTATCCGTAGGTGGAGAGAGAAGAGGAAAGGCATGAGTCTCAAACTGAGAGTAGGGACTTTGAATGTTGGAACTATGACAGGAAAAGGTACAGAGCTGGCTGACATGATGCAGAGGAGGACGGTGGACATACTGGATCTACCAGGCAGAAGGCCTAGAGGAAGACCAAAGAGAAGATTTATGGATGTGGTGAAGAAGGACATGAAGGTAGTTGAAGTAAGAGTAGAAGATGCAGAGGATAGGATGAGATGGAGGCAGATCATTTGCTGTGTTGACCCCTGAAGGGAAAAGTCAAAAGGGAAAGAAGAAGAAGACTATTCCTTTATTCACTCACTCATACATTCACTCTCTTATTCACTTATTTACTCATTCATTCATTCATTCACTTTGTCATGATTGTGCATGTTCTCACCACTAGGGGAGCTGTTCTGGGTTTTGTTTTTCTGTATTTTGAGCCCGAGTGTGCCGGTGTGCATTGAGCTCCTGCCTGAACCTGAGTGCAAAGCCATGCCGGAACTCTTCCCTGAGCCTAAGCCTGAACCTGAACCGGAACCCATGCGCACCACTGCACCCGAACTGAAGCCTGAACTCCTGCCTGAACCCAAGCACGACACAGCACCTAACCCGAAGTCTGAACTTCTGCTAGAACCTAAACACACTGCTGCACTTGAACCTTTGAGTGCACTACACCTAAATTTACTTCAGTGTACCTGTTGGACACTCCATCTCAACCTGTATCCGAGACAAAATCTGAAAATATTCTTGGAAATTTATCTGAACTCCTACATGAAGTTAAGAATATACTCAAATCTGAACCCAAATCAAATATCCTGTTGGAAAATGAGTGAATTTGTCTGAACCCAAGCCTGCCATTGTGCATGAACCCGAATTATAACTCCTAATGGAAGGTGCACCTGCTCCTCTTGGATATGAGCCCGACTGCTTTCCCATTCTAGACTAGGATTTTTGTGTGCCAACTGCCCGGACCTTTGTCAGTCACTATCCTCAGAACATGGATGGCTCTGCAGAAGGCCTCTGCCAAGATGAAGCACCAGATGAATCGAAAGCAACTAGGAGTGCCTCGTTATCATGAGGGTCAACATGTCAGACTCTCACCCCGGGATCTGCCCATCAAGTTGGTCTCCTGGAAACTGGTTCCCTGTTGCATTGGCTGTGTGGCTCATGGTTCTCCAAGTCCCCTGCCACATCCACCTTACCTTCCACAATTTTAGGATTAATCCTTACCTGTGTGACAAACACCTCCTCATTCCCAAGTCCCCTCCATGACTCAGCTGGGGGGCTGTCACGGTTTACAGGCTTGTGGAGGTCCGTCACCATGGATCTTCTGAAAATACACCCAGCATTTCCCCACCGTCAGGGCCAGATTATTCCTAGGTATATTGCCAGAGTTTTGTTTCAGGGTTTTTCTCCAGGGTATTTTGGCAGTTTTTCTGCACTACTAAGTTTTTGTCTCTGCTTGTTGCTTGACCACTCTGACTACCCTCTTGATCTCGGATTCCTCCCTCAGCTCCGACTTATATTAGTACAATCCTGCTCATCCGCCAGGTGGCGGTCGTGGTGG
Organism: Plotosus lineatus; assembly: GCA_024760905.1. NCBI lineage: Eukaryota > Metazoa > Chordata > Actinopteri > Siluriformes > Plotosidae > Plotosus > Plotosus lineatus. Next base: position 55,074,111 of record CM045728.1, on the reverse strand, counting down.
GGTACTGTCATGATTCTGCTTGTATTCACCACTAGGGGAGCTGTTCTGGGTTTTGTTTTCTTGTGTTTTTCCATGTGTCTGTCAAAGCTAACCTGGTCTTGCCTGCTCCCCATTCCCAACTATCTCCACACATCTGTTTCTCATCTACTCTCCTACTTATACCCCAGTAACCAGTGTTGGCTCATTGATGATGTTGTCACTGCCTGTGAGGCTGGCTGCACCAGTGCCAAACTGACCTGTGATTCTGTCTGCATCCCCTCCAAGATCACTCTGCTTGTTTGTTTGCCTGCCAGCCCCGCCTTAACAAGATCTACCATCCAGTCTCCAGTATTTAGATCTTTTATCTGCTCATTTATTTTCTGCTGCCGGGAAGCTCATAATAAAGGTCTTATTTTCCTGACCTCAACTCAGTCTTGTGGTCCTATATTTGGGTCCTACCTAGTCTGCCCCTCCTGTGACACTCAGGCTATCATTTACTTAATTTACTCACTTGCTCGTTCACTTATTTATTCATTCATATACTCACTCTATCACTCATTCTCCCTCACACACTTATTTACTCATTTATACTCGTTCACTCTCTCACTTATTCATACAGTCATTCATTTATTGACTCATTTATTTACTGACCTAATTACTCACTCTCCCATTCATGTATTCATTCATATGCTCACTCATTTACTCATCCCCTCTCTTCATTTATTTACTCATTCATGCACTCTCTCATACATTTACTCACCTATTTACTAATTCATTCATGCACTCACTCTCTTTGACTTATTTACCCACTCATTCATTCACTCACTTATTTACTCCTTCACTCTCCCGCTCACTCGCGCACACACACTTGTTTACTCATTTATTCATAGTCTCACGCAATTATTTATTCATTCACCCTCTCACTCACTTATTTACTTATTCTTTCATACACCCATTCACTCACTCATTTATTTACTCATTCATTCATACTCTCACTTATTTACTTATTCACTCACTATCACATTCACTCACTCTCTCACTTGTTTACTCATTCATTCATACACTAATTTTGCTTACTCACTTATTTACTTATTAATTCATACTCTCATTCATTCACTCTCACTCAATCATTCACTTTTTAACTGTGATTCATATACTCACTCAAGTATTTACTTATTCATTCATACACATTCACTCACCGCCCTGCGATGGCCTGGCGAGCTGTCCAGGGTGTACTCTGCCCTCGCCCTGAGTTGGCTGGGATGGGCACCAGCCTCCCCGCGACCCTAATTAGGATGAAGCGGTTACAGAAAATGAACTGAACTGAACATTCACTCACTTTCTCATTGACATTCATGTACTCACTCTCATTTACCTATTTACTCATTAATGCTCTCATTCATTCATTCACTCACTTATTTACTCATTCATTCATGCTGTCACTCACTCATTCACGTATTTACTCATTCATTCACCCGCTCATTTATTCACTCACTCTCTCATTCACTGATTTATTAATTCATTCATTAATACACTCAGTTAATTTACTTATTTATTCACTCACTCCCTCATTCACTCACACTGTGTGTGTGTGATGGTGGTGGTCGTGGTGGGGTTACACATTTAACAGCTTCTGGGTAAAAACTGTTCTTAAGTCTATTAGTTTTTGTTTTTAGTGTCCTGTACCCTTTTCCGGAGGGGATAGTTGAGAAAAGGGAGGTGTCCAGGTTGTGTGGAGTCCCTGATAATTCCACTGGTTCTCTTTACGAACATCTGTTGGTGTAAATGTCACTGAGGGAGGGTGATGTAGTTCTAGTTACCCGCTCTGCCATCCTCACCACCCACGAAAGGCCTTGCTGTCCTCTGCAGTAGCGCTGCTAAACCACACTGTACAGCAGTAGGTCAGGAGATTCTCTATGGTGGTGCGGTAAATGTTTTTCAGTAGGGGACGGGGAAGATGGGCTTGTTGAAACTTCTTGAGGAAGTACTGTACATACATTGTTGTGCGTTCCGCACCTGGCGAGAGATGTTAGTGGTCCAGGTCAGCAAAGATGTGGACTTCAAGAAACTTGAAGCATTCCACCCATTGTATCTCCTCACCATCAATGTAGAGGACAAAGTTCTCAGTTTGTTTCAATCTCCTAAAGTCCATTATCATCTCCTTGGTTTTGGATGTGTTAAGTTTCAGATTGTTGTTGTTGCACCATTGCCACAGATGCTGGTCCTCCTTCCTGTAGGCTGACTTCTCGTTATCTGTAATCAAACCTATGATGGTGGTGTTGTTGGCAAATTTGACTATGGTGTTGCTTTTGTGGGTAGAAGAACAGTCGTGTGTGAGGAGGGAGACGAGGAGGGGCTAACACTGGTCAAGAATCGTCAAGATCATCAAGAAGCCACCACAAAGTCCTCCTGTTGAAAAAAAGACATGCTGAAGAGGTTACAACTTGCCAAATAGCACACTGACTAGCATAAAGAGAAATGGTGAAACATTTTTTCGACTGGTTAAAGTAAGATTGTTATTTTAGGGTCTAATGGCCAGAGAGAGTTTGTCAGACGCTAAACACTGAAAGCAAGCCAAAGTAAACTGTGAAGACAGTGAAACATGGTGGCGCAAGCATCATGATATGAGGATGTTTTTTGTATATGAGTAGTGTTTGGGCCTCTTTATCACATACCATGGATCATGGATCAGTTTGAATACACCAGAATACTTGACGTCATGCTGCCTTGTGCTGAAAGGAATTGCTCTTGAAATGGGTGTTCCAACAAGACAATGAACCCAAACACACCAGTAAACGGGCAACATCTTGGTTCCAGACAAACTAGATTAATGTTATTGAGTGGCCGGCCCAATCCCTGGACCTTAACCAATAGAAAACTTGTGGGATGACATCAAAAATTCAGTTACAGAGGCAAAACCAAGACTGACTGAAGAACTGTGGGATGTAGTCCAATCGTACTGGGCTGGAAAACCTATTCACAGGTGTTAGAAGTTGGTTGACTTCATGCAACACAGATGTACAGCAGCCCTCAAAAACAGTGGTTTTATAACTAAATATTAGTTCAGTGATTTAAAGAAAAGTAAAATCTTAAACCATTTTTCAGTTTATACAGTGAATGTTTGAGTTTGTAAAGAAGAAATGCAGATACGTACTGCTATTTTTTTTGAGTAGTCGAATATTCACTTTTCTTCAGTTTCTTGAAAGGAATAACACAACTTTAGTAACTTTTTATATTTTGGTTTAGAATGGAACATGTAGTGTTCCCAATGCATTTGTATATGGAAAATACAATTATGTATAAGGATATTGAGCTTTATTACACACACACACACACACACACACACACACACACACACACACACACACACACACACACACACACACACACACACACACACACCGTCACTATTTGAGTTACGACCTAGATTAGTTTTAACCAACCAGTCATAAGTCGGATTGGTTGTATGTCGAATATTTCACACAATGAAACCGAAACCACCCAGGACTTTGCTATGAATTCATGTGAAACATATTCTTCACCTGCACGTTCTTTCAACATGCGATCTTTGCAACATCACTGTAAAAGAGATGTTACTGCGACGGTATCTAGTCACTGAGTGTAGTGGTAGAATGCTGTGAGTGTGAGATGCTGGAATGCTGTGCTGCCACAACTATCTTATGAGCTGCGCTGCTAGACATATACAGTAAACTCATAATAGGCATCTGCTAGACGTGATTGTAAGTACAGGTAGTCGTAACTCGCATACGTCGTAACTCGGATAGTGAGAGTGTGTGTGTGTGTGTGTGTGTGTGTGTGTGTGTGTGTGTGTGTGTGTGTGTGTGTGTATGTGTGTATATATATATATATATATATATATATATATATATATATATATATATATATATATATGTCTGTCTGTCTTCCTTTCAGCTTTTTCCCTTTTACTTGGGAGTCGCCACAGCAAATCATCTGATTCGCACGTTTGATTTGGCAGAGGTTTTTACGTCGGATGCCCTTCCTGTCACAACCCTTTTTAGCAAGGGACAGAAACACGCTGACAGCTTAGCAGCCTACTCTTTATGAAAGTCAGCAATGGTTCTTTAACATGCCTCTCACCATAGACAGTGAGAGCCATGGCCCGCTTTTGATAACCCAGTTAGCCGCACTGGGGTGTGTGTGTGTGTGTATGTATATATATATATATATATATATATATATATATCCACTATGTGTGTATATACAAATTTGTTTGAACATGTTCAAAAGCACGTTCGCGGAAAAAATTCTGTGAATGTTCTGTGGGATGAAAGCACATTCCGTTGTCCTTCCGTAAACATTCCATCATTTAAGCAAGTGGTTCGTAGACGTTCCTTTTATACCGCAAGTGTTCCATAACTTTTCTTCATGTCTTCCCTCCTCTTCTGTATGGTAAAAAGCAGCTACAGAACAGTCACGTTCTTCCACAGATGACCACGGAGTACTCACGCTCCCGGACGGAAGGTACGGAATAGATAGGTAATAACCAAGGAAGACAGTGAAACATCCGTGACCATTGCACAGAACAGGGCGGAACGGTCACAGAATACGGAATGAATACGAATGTTCACGGAATAGTTACGGAACATTCACAAAAGTCACTCTTCTACAATAAATACGGGCATGGAAGAGAATGCCCCATTCATTTTGCAGCAACATCGCTACCAGAATGCCGAAATCCAAGAGGAAGACTACTATCAAGCAACCAAGGTCTCCCACACCGGAAAACCCAGAAGTGGAATAGCCTCTTTGTGTTCCAGAAGCTGATGTCGACGCCGAATCTGATGTTGCCTCTGTCGTTGACGCCGATGTCGCCGCTGCCCCAAGCAAGAAGCCCAGAGTATATATAAAACTCAATGATGATGAAGAACAGCTGATGGTGGAGTTCATCTGGGCGAACGAGTGCCTGTACAACAAGAAGCTCAGATCGTGCACAGACAAACACATGCAGGCCAAGCTCTGGGCTGATCAAGCATCACGTATGGGGAAGACTGACAATGAACTGAAGCAGTCGTTCCAGAGTGTGTGAACGAGGCTGGGAAAACTGAGACGTTAGAAGTCGGGACAAGCTGACATGAACATGTCTCAGAGGGACAAGTGGATCTATGATGGCTTTAGCTTTCTCTCTCCACACATTGTCGAGGTACAGAGGAGGAACGTTGTGTCTCTGAAGGCCAAGATTGCTGCTGCAGCTGGCTCCGGTGGTTCTACATCCATGACCACTGGAGATCCTCTCCTGCCATCAACATCAGAGGGGACAGAAGACATACCACCCCTTGACCTCTAGCTGGTAGAAGAGCCAACACCCATCACCCCCCTAATCGCAATGCCTATTACACCGGTATCCACCTCCACCATAACTCAGGCCAGCTGTGAGAAGCCAAAGTCTGGATCTGAAATGTCCACCCTTGACGACAGAGCAAACAGGATTCTTGCAGCAGCCGAACAGCTGGTGAACCAGAGAAGGGAAGTGATGACGGCTGATGAATCCGAGAGGGCGCGTTTCACCAGTTGGGTGGCAGCTATCCTGAAGATAGCAAGGTGGCAAGCTTAAGATCCAAGAGCTTACAGTATGAATAACTGCTTGGACAGAGCGGAAGCCTTGGAGATGCAGCAACAGCAGCAGCAACCATTTCCTATGCAGCAGCAGTCGCAGCAGCTCCAGCCTCATGCACCAACAGCTTTCGCAACAGCATCAGCAGCAACAACAACCTCAGTATCACCAGTGGCAGCAGCAACAGCAGCAGCAACAGTACTGGCAGCCCCCACCGACGCAGTGGCCCACACAGCTGTCTGGTCCACCCATGTCAGTTTGGGGATCCCAAGACACGAGGTGGGTTGCACAACAGTGCTTTCAACTATCAATGGCATCTGCAGGAGAGCAGCAACAACAACCCAGCAGACCAGTCAGTTGCCCTCCAGTTACCTGTACATCAACGCCTGCAACCACCTCTGCGGCTAGAGACACAAGTGGGAGTGAGCCAAGCCTGTCGAACATTTCCTGTTTGCTCAAATGGTGTTGTGATGACTTAGAGGACTCAAACTCCACTACTGAACTGTTTTCAATTTCGATTTCATGTTTTCTATTTTAAATGTTTAATATGTATTAAAATTAACACTCCCTCGGGAGACTCACTCGTTGTCTTGGGAGACTTCAACGCCCATGTGGGCAACGATAGTGTGACCTGGAAGGGTGTGATCGGTAGGTACGGCCTCTCCAGTCTGAATCCAAATGGTGTTTCGTTGTTGGACTTCTGTGCTCGTCATAGTTTGTCTATCACGAACACCATGTTCGAACACAAGGGTGTCCATAAGTGCACTTGGCACCAGGACACCCTAGGTCGCAGTTCGATGATTGACTTTGTAGTCGTGTCATCAGACTTGCGACCATATGTTCTGGACACTCGGGTGAAGAGAGGAGCTGAGCTGTCTACCGATCACTACCTGGTGGTGAGTTGGCTTCGGTGGTGGGGGAGGTTGCCTTCCAGACCTGGCAGGCCCAAGCGTGTAATTAGGGTCTGCTGGGAACGTTTGGCGAAGTCCCCTGTCCAAGAGGCCTTTAACTGCCACCTCTGGCAGAGCTACAACCATGTTCCGGAGGAGGCGGGGGACATGGAATCCGAATGGGCCATGTTTCGTGCCTCCATTGCTGAGGCGGCAAGGTCGTTGGTGCTTGTCGTGGCGGTAATCCCCGAACCCGGTGGTGGACACCTGTGGTGAAGGGGGCTGTCCAGCTGAAGAAGGAGGCCTATCGGGTTTTATTAGCCTGTGGGACTCCCAAGGCAGCAAACGGGTACCGGCAGGCCAAACGTGCTGCAGCCGAGGCTGTCGCAGATGCAAAATCTCGGGCGTGGGAGGAACGCCCACGCCCTCCATGGAAGAGGAAGACCCTGGGGGTTCGGGTGAGGGTCCGCCCATCACTGGAGTGGAGGTTACTGAGGTTGTCAAAAAGCTCCTCAGTGGTCGAGCTCCGGGGTTGGACGAGATCCGCCCGGAATATCTCAGGGCTCTGGATGTTGTAGGACTGTCTTGGTTGACACGTCTCTGCAACATCGCATGGTCATCAGGGGCTGTACCTCTGGATTGGCAAACTGGGGTGGTGGTCCCAATTTTTAAGAAGGGGGACCAGAGGGTGTGTTCCAATTATCAGGGAATTACACTCCTCAGCCTACCTGGGAAAGTCTATGCAGGGGTACGAGAGAGGAGGATCCGACTGATAGTCGAACCTCGGATTCAGGAGGAACAATGTGATTTTCGTCCTGGCCGCAGCACTCTTGACCAACTCTATACACTCCACAGGATTCTGGAGGGGGCATGGGTGTTTGCCCAATCTGTCCACATGTGCTTTGTGGATTTGGAGAAGGCTTTCGACCGTGTCCCTCGAACGATCTTGTGGGGTGTGCTCCGAGAGTACGGCGTTCCGGACCCGTTCCTACGAGCTATTCGGTCGCTGTATCACCGGAGCCAGAGTTTGGTCCGTATTGGTAACAGCAGGTCGGATTCGTTTCCAGTGGGAGTTGGAGTCCGCCAAGGCTGTCCTTTGTCACCGATTCTGTTCATAATTTTTATGGACAGAATTTCTAGGCGCAGTCGAGGCGATGAGGGGTTCTGGTTTGGTGGCCATCGGATATCGTCTCTGCTTTTTGCGGATGATGTTGTCCTTTTGGCTTCATCAAGTCAGGCCCTCCAGCTCTCATTGGAGCAATTCGTAGCTGAGTGCGAAGCAGCCGGGATGAAGATCAGTACTTCCAAGTCTGAGGCCATGGTTCTCAGTCGGACAATGGTGGAATGCACCCTCCGGGTCGGGAATGAGGTCCTGCCCGAAGTGGAGGAGTTTAAGTATCTTGGGGTCTTGTTTACGAGTGAGTGAAGGATGAAGCGAGAAATCGACAGACTGATCGCTGCAGCCTCTGCTGTTAAGCGGTGCCTGTACGGGTCCGTCGTGGTGAAGAAGGAGCTGAGCCGCAAGGCGAAGCTCTCAATTTACCAGTCAATCTACGTTCCAACCCTCACCTATGGTCACGAGCTTTGGGTAATGACCGAAAGAATAAGATCACGGATACAAGCGGCTGAAATTAGCTCCCTTCGCCAGGTGGCGGGGTTCTCCCTTAGAGATAAATTGAGAAGCTCCACCATCCGGGGAGAGCTCGGAGTAGATCCGCTGCTCCTCCGCATTGAGAGGGGCCAGTTGAGGTGGCTCGGGCATCTAGTCAGAATGCCCCCCGGATGCCTCCCTGTTGTGGTGTTTCGGGCATGTCCAACCGGGAAGAGACCCTGGGGTCGACCTTGAACACGCTGGAGGGACTATGTCTCTCGGCTTGTCTGGGACCGCCTCGGTGTCCCCCCGGGAGAGTTGGAGGAAGTGGCTCGGGAGAGGGACGTCTGGACCTCTTTGCTTAGGTTGCTGTCCACGCGACCCGACCCTGGACTAAGCGGAAGATGATAATGATGATGATGATGATGATGATGATGATGATGTATTAAAATTTTGAAATTGTAATCACTGTGGTTTTGTCTTCGATGCATGTTTTGTAGTGGTACTGAAGGAATGAGTTGTTCAAGGGCAAATAATAGGAACATATTGACACTGGGCAGTAACATGACAAAGGTAAAATTTTAAGAAGACTTTAATATAACCAAGAGTCAATCTGAAAACACAATTACATCAAGAACAGAAACCAGTACGTACATAGGGAGTTCAATGAGGACATCACAGTGTTTACAAGATTAGTTAACGCCCATTGTACAGTTTCACACTTGCTCCTGGCTGGTGGCATACGGCTGCCAAGCAACTTGTCCAACTTCACCGTTGAAGTAGAGCTTCAGGTACTCTCGTTGTTTCTTGGCCCCTACAGTATCTCTGTCGGAACCCACCACATGTTCCAAGTCATGCATATTAGCCGTTTCACTCCACTGGCCTGGAATGATGTTGTGGTCATCATCTTCTCGGTCCAACACTGCATCCTGGGTGACAGTGTATCTAATCCTCATGATGTTGTGAAGACAGGCAGCAGCTTCAAACACAGGTGTGAAGACAACTGGTCCTTATTGCAGTGTAGAGAGTAGGAACTGAGAGCGATTGGCCAAGATGCCAAATGCATTCTCAACAACTCAATGTGCTCTGGATATCCTGTAGTTGTATGCCAATTCTTCTTCTATGAGGCCTCGCCTAGAATATGGCTTCATCAGGTACTTCCTGAGAGCAAAAGCATCGTCCCCAAGAATGAAGTATGGCATGTCAGTCTCATCTTTGGGCAGAAGCTCTGGTGTGGGGATGTTGATGATCTTCGATGCATTCGTTAAGCTCCGAGGCATTGAATATCTGGGCAACAGACATGTGGCCCATACCACCAATGTCTATGCATAGGAACCTGTAGTTGGCGTCTACCAGTGCCAGCAGAACAATGGAGAAAAATCCCTTGTAGTTGTGGTAAAGGTTTCCAGAAGATGGTGGTTTTCTAATGGTGACGTATTTCCCATCCAAGGCTCCAACGGCATGAGGTAGATTCCATCTATCCTGGAAATCCCAGCTGAGTGATTTCCATTCCTGCTCAGTATGTGGACACTGTATGACCTCGTCTTTGTAGTAATCAATGATGGCCTGACAGACCTCTGGTAGGAAACTTGCGATGATGTGACAAGATACCTGAAGTTGAAGACCAGAGTTGGATACTTGTCACCCGAAGCCAGATGACACATGGTGACAGCTAGTTTCAGACCAGGACTGAGTGCGCTTCTGAAGTTCGTATCCTTCTTTGTCTGTCGAGGAGCAAAACTCATGGAGGGACCCAGAGATGGTTGAAGAAGGACTGCTTGACTTCGAAACGGAGCTATTCCATAAGGTTGTCATAGTTCCCAAGACCAATTCTTCATTCCACCCTCAGCCATGGACGTACCCAGAAGCGTTTGGGTGTGTATTTCCTTCGCTTTTCTCATCTTCTGCGGTCAATGACAATGTCTCGTTGCATTTCGTTGTATTCATGAAGCAACAGCAGCATGTGGAGCAGTTCCAAGTCAGCCATTTCTCTAGCCTTGTCTATTTTGGGAGAGCTTCTTGAAGTGTTTCCAGTACATCTTCACTTGGCAGAATGAGTTAACTTGGTCAAATCCGCGTGTTTGTATGCATCATCAGGTGCAAATCCTTGATCTTTGCCGATTTTTCCATATTGAAATGTGGTTACACCGGGCATTCCTCAGTGATTCCGTAGCTCTTCCTTCTCAAATTAGATTAGAGTGTTCCGTGCTTTCCGTGAATGATCCATGAATTACCCAAAGTCTTTCTTTGCAATCCGTGGCTATTCGTACTTGTTCCGCAGTTCATCCATGGGCTTTTCCGTACTTATTCCAAAGTTGTACCGTAGTTTTGCCGTTCTTTACCATGCCTGTTCCGCACATGCAGTGAACGTTCCGAAAGTATTCCGAGAGTGTAAGAATTTCCACTTTTCCGTAGGGTTTTCACCCATTTTCCATGTAAAAATGCCGACGCTCTTTCGTAGACTGCGTTCCACGCCTTTCTGCTATGATTGTTGCATGCCGTGCTCCAGTGAAATGGCGGTATAACAGATACGCCATCAACACAAACAGAAGGATTGAATGGTATCCAGAGTAAGGATTTAGGGCCAACCAGTGAGACTTCAGTTTTCTCAGTGTTTAATTTGAGAAGGACATTCTGCACTCAAAGTTTTAAATCTGAGGTAAAATATGTTAGAGTACTTGAAGGGGAGTCTTGGAGTAAGTTTGTATAGAGGAATAATTTACCATGATCTTCATAACAATGAAAGATTAGGCCATGTTTATGAATAGTCTGACAAAGGGGAAGGATCTAGATTTAATAAAAAGGGGTCCAAGAACCGAATCTTGGGGGACACAACATATAACAGGAGAGATAGGGGACTTTTGTTGACTTAATATAACAAACTGCTGTAGATTATGTTTGTTTCTCATTTTATTCAAGTAATTAAGGAAAATAACTGGATTGGCCAGATCAGGTTGGAATTTGGAAGTTGGAAGCTGTTCAGATTAAAATGGATTTTCAGCAGCTCTGTCAATAATTTTTAAAAATGTTTTTATCTTTTTTTTAATTGCTTTACTGCTGCTTATAATTTATTTGCTAAATGTATTTGCTTACAGGGACCATGGAAAGACTGGAGCCTTACGCTGCTTACTCTGGGTGAAGACTGGATGCATCCTGAATAGGATCATTACCAGTTCATTACACTGCAAACACACAACCATTCACGCTCATATTCGCACCTAGCAATGAAAAGGCCACACCAATAAAAAGGACACGTCATTCATTTATTTACTTTTAATCTGTTTAGACAACAATAACATGAATTTTTATGTTTTTGTTCAAACAACCTCATATTTTTTTTTACATACACACCTCTACGAAACAGTTGAGATTAGTGAAATTAAATAAATAAATATCATTGTGGTTATACCAGATATTTACCCAGAACATTGATTTTGGAACAGCCAGTTAGCCTAATATGCATGTCTTTGGACTGTGAGGAAATAAGAATACAGTACCCAGATGAAACCCACACAAGCACAGGGAGAACATTGAAACCATCGAATCACACTTTCACTGAGTCCAGGACTCAAACTTCAAACAATGTTGCATTAGAAGCAGGAATTGTAATTTTAATGTGGTGAAGGCAGTTCGTGTAAGAGAAAAAGATGCAGAGAATGGGGTGAGATGGAGGCAGATGATTCGCTGTGGCGACCCCTGAAGGGAAAAGCCGAAAGGAAAAGAAGAAACCCGATCAAACTAAATTGGACTTCTCTTCAGCATTTTAAAGAGAAAAGAGAAAAGCAAGAAATGTAACAGCTAAAAAATTAGAAAGTGAAAATTCAGACATTGTTGCTCTTTAGTAAACCGAAATTTCTTAAAATACATTAGATTAAAATCACAGGACTGAGAGCTGGCAGAAATGGCTGTGGACAAATTTCGACAAGATTCTACACAGTGTATTGGAAATCTCAGATACTGTATGTCTCCACAATATCACTGCACATTGCAATCTTTTTTTAATCTTACTGGTGCATTCATATTTTTTTAGTTGCCAGCAAATTCAACACATCAGAAGCAGGGCCTGTATTTAAGTGAAATAGGAGAATTTGAAGTATGAGTTCTATTTCTCTTATAGACCTGCTTCTCAATTTTGCTGTAGTCGGTAAATCTTATTAGGGGAATGTGTATAAATGTATTAATCAGTCCAAAAACATGGTCTACAGCACTATGTTCTATCTATTGAGAATGACGAAGAGATTGGTTTTGCCCCTAAACTTGAATGTAAGTGTGAATGGAGCTGTTTGTGTTTGTCCTGGAATGTACTGAAGAGCTGTTGGGGGGAACCATGCATTTGCCCAGAGTCAGCTGAGATTTTAGTAGGATTAAGCAGTTCAATAAATGAATGAATGAATGAATGAATGAATGAAAATCTTTGTTCTTTTTTCTAAGAAAGCAAAAAAACAAAGGAATATTATATCACATTTTAGTTTTATAAATCCCCAAATATCAAAAATTGGTGTACATACTGGTGGGACTCTAATATGAACTACAAAGCAATACTGTACATAAAAGATAATCAGGCTGTTTTCTCCCCAACAATAGTCACCTAGTATTACACAACCTGCATCTATAAGCCAATCAGCAGTGTAGATGGCTCTGTACCAATAGTCTCCTTGACTTCTTCACTCATTTGAGAGGATGTACCACCACCAGACTCCTGAACAGAGGTAGTGTTAGGCTTTACCTGATTGATTTTGGGCACACTGTTGAGCACACTGGATATTTAGAGAAAAAGACCCATGTGCTCAGTAGATACTCTTTAATGATTCTTCATAGTTTTATGCACATTCACTGGAGTAAGGCAACACAAGATGGGTCAGCTCAAAGGAAGTGGACAGGTTTCGCAAAGGATAGGCTTGTTAGGGTCAGAACAGAGGAACCAGAAGAGGCGTGGCTAGTTACAATGCATTGGGTGCAGGGCCCAATGAAGTGGAAGAAACATTGGCAGGGCCTCTGATTCTCCATGGTTTACAGAAAAAAAGAAAACAAAGAGTGTGTGCTCACTTTTACCTAATAGGTTAAAACACTGTGGCTTAGCAACACTAATCTGGACTAGTCAGAAACCGAATCCAGTGTAAACATCTGCATTACATAAAGCTGTTACTACAGACTTTTGTTTTTGCTCCTACATTACACAACAGTTTGCACTGGCTTTCTCCCCGTGCAACCTTGTTCTGTCAGGTCGAGTTATTGTGTTCTTGAATATTAATTGTCTTGGTCAGCACAAGCTTGTAGAGAGCATCAATGATCACTTCGAATTATCATAGTCTTCCCAGAGTGTACTGTATCTATCTATCTATATATCTTCTTCTTTTTTCCTTTCGGTTTTTCCCTTCAGGGGTCGCCACAGCGAATCATCTGCCTCCATCTCACCCTATCTTCTGCATCTTCTACTCTTACACCAACTACCTTCATGTCCTCCTTCACCACGTCCATGAATCGTCTCTATAGCTATTTCTATATCTATATATAATATTATATAATAATAATGATATATAATATATGTTATTATAGTGTATCTCTAGTGTGTTATTCTATAACTATGTGTTGCAGTATCTGATCTGTTTGAAGAAGCGAAATTCCATTACAATACAGTACTGGAAAACAATCACCCACATGACTTGATCTTTACCGCGTTTGCTTCATTCTAGCCAATCGCATGACACGTAGGCGGGGCATCCACTTGGCCCCGCCCACACATAGCACAGTCTTTCTCTGGAGTAAATCCAGGAATATAAAGCCTTTGTCTGGTTACAGAGAGCAGCGTAGCAGCACCGTTACATCCGACACATCAAGACCGTTACATCAGTCATCATGAGGGAGATTGTTCATATCCAGGCAGGCCAGTGCGGTAACCAGATCGGTGCCAAGGTAAGAACAGCTAAAAATGTGGATATTTATATATCGCAAATGTAGTGAAATAAAATGCAGCCTGGAGATAAAACAATGAAAAGTTCCATACTCCACGAAGGAGAGGAGGCGTCCCTGCCTCATATCACATTGAAACCATTATTTATCTTTTTTTAACCTTTTTATATATATATATATATATATATATATATATATATATATATATATATATATATATATATATATATACATCTTTTTACTTAGTATAAAATATGTATAGAAATAAAATACATGTTAATATTAACTTAATATGGCTTAATTTAGTTTAATATGTTAAAATTAGCTTAACCCTTTATGCATCATAATATTTTTGAAATCATCAGAACATGTATACTCAGATTAAATGGAAACATTTTACTATTTATTATTAAAACCTTTTTTTTTTAATCTCAGACAAACAAACAGTGCAGTATGTGCAATTAAATTCATCTATTAACCTCATTATTGTGGACATGAGGGGGGGGACACCCCCAGACACCCCCAGACATTCTACAGACATTATGGCGCATTGTGGTATTTTCTTTTCACAGCCACATCCCAAACCACAAGCTCCACTAGTAGATGGTGAGCTATGTGGAAATCGAATTTCTGGATGGATGATAGAATGCTGTACAGTATATAACGGTGTAGTAATGACTTGTGTGTGCAACACGAGCGCTCTTTATCTGGTGCTGTCGCTGGGCGTCACCCGTCTCTTTAAACAGCTGTCATGCCGACGTTCGGGGCACATCATTAGAATAGCAACTCTACATCCCTATACTATGCAAAATATGAGTTAAATCTCTGGGGTTTTTTTGTTTGTTTGTTTGTTTTAAATGGAAGTCTTTGTATGGTCGCTGAGAGCTGTCCGATGGTGGGTTTTATTGTGAATGTGGCTGTTTCAGTGGAAGCTGTTGCTCAGAGAATAGGGATGGGTGGGGCGAGGGAATCACAGACAAAGAAAGACTAGTTCTCAGCCTAAAATCCTCATCACCGCACACACAAAAACACCTTTTAAATCTTCATTTGTGTCCTGTTGGGCTTGCTTGAGCTATACAGGGTCATTGAAATGCTTTACTGTATAGTTTTGCTGTAACAGTGAGCCAGATAACTAGAGGCTTGGCCATGAAGGGCTGAAGGCTGAACTAGTATTGATCTGTTATTATTTGTTCTGATGTCATGTGTAAAGAGAAATCTACCAATGTTAAGGAAATTTTGTATGCTTTTTAATATCCCATTTGCCTGTTTTGTCTTTTTTTTTTTTTACATACACTTTTCCTGTTTTATAAGCAAAGGCATTGCATCATGACGTAAATGCCAAAGGATGAGTTCACTTTTGTCTGAAATCCTCAATAGGTTTGGCCAGTTCAATTCCTTTAGCATAATTCTTTCAGTGTATTCCTGCAATAGTGGGCGTGCATGGAGAGAAAGACAGAGAGAGAGAGAGAGAGAGAGAGAGAGAGAGAGAGAGAGGAGGGGTGAGACCCAGCAGATGGAAGACGTGGCTCCAGCAATGGGGTCTCCAGCTGCTTGGAAACTAAGACTGAATAGCAAGTTGGTAAATCATGATTTGTCCCAGGCTGTTTAATAATGCAGTCTAACCCAGCCACAACATGGAGGTCTGTGAAAATCTTGACATTACAGCCCACCTATTGATTTTTCAATGACATGCATATATGGTGACAAAGCAAATTCGGGTTGATTTGTGTGTCTGACTGTATGAGTTAACTGTGTAATGAAAGGGTTTTGGCTTACACTTCCCCTGCACACTGTCCTCATTCTTTCAAACCAGTTTTACTTCATATATCTCAATTTTTTTTTTTTTAACAGGCTTCTCACTTTATTCTCTTTCTCTGCACTCCTTTTTTCCCAAACTGAGGTGATTGTAACAGTTCAATAGAATTCGATCATTGTTTTTGGACACAGAAAGAGGATGACACCACAGATTTCATTTGATTCAATAAATAATTACATGTGAGTCAATACGGAATTCAACCAGGCCCATGCTGTGCTATCATTTTGTTCCCTCTTTTTAATCACCCCATGTCTCCCAGTCATGAAATAACAAGTCGTTTAAACAGTAAATGTGATGAGCAAGTGTTATTTTGGAACTAAATGAACTAATTAAGCTGTCAATCACTGATTATTATTATTATTATTTTAGTTCTGGGAGGTGATCAGCGATGAGCACGGCATCGACCCAACAGGAACCTATCATGGGGACAGCGACCTGCAGCTGGACAGAATCAGTGTCTACTATAATGAGGCTACTGGTACGACTGTGAAACACACATACACCTAAATATAGGTCGACAGAAGTAATTCACATTTATCATACATACCATATAGTATATTGAGATGTAAATTGTTTATATGTTCACTAAACTGTGCTCTGTTTTCTCATTCATTCCTTTCTTTTTAATGAAGGAAGTAAATATGTGCCCAGAGCTATTTTAGTTGATCTGGAGCCTGGTACCATGGACTCAGTCCGCTCTGGACCCTTTGGACAGATCTTCAGACCTGATAACTTTGTGTTTGGTGAGTAATTAAAAAGAGATGTGAGGACATAGTAGTGTATAATTTTGCATAATTCAGTAAAATAACCACAGTGATCACTATACTATACCTGCGTGTCATTACTCATTACTTTCAGTCACATTAAATGCTACCATGTGGGAAATTGACTAATTGTTCGTCATTATTTGAATTTTTTTTAAAAGTAATGATAAAAATTTGAATATTTTAAGATATGTACTATGTACTGATGTATTCCTTTTTTACTTTTTTGGTGCAGGTCAGAGTGGTGCAGGTAATAACTGGGCTAAAGGTCACTACACAGAGGGAGCAGAGCTAGTAGATTCAGTCCTGGATGTGGTGCGTAAGGAGTCTGAGAGCTGCGATTGCCTCCAGGGCTTCCAGCTTACCCACTCATTGGGTGGTGGCACTGGGTCTGGTATGGGCACCCTGCTCATCAGCAAGATCCGGGAAGAGTATCCTGACCGCATCATGAACACCTTCAGTGTCGTACCTTCCCCTAAAGTGTCTGACACAGTGGTTGAGCCCTACAACGCCACTCTGTCTGTCCATCAACTGGTGGAGAACACAGATGAGACATACTGTATTGACAACGAAGCTCTATATGACATCTGCTTCCGCACACTGAAACTCACCACTCCTACTTACGGTGACCTCAATCATCTTGTCTCTGCTACCATGAGTGGCGTCACCACATGCCTCCGCTTCCCAGGGCAGCTCAACGCTGACTTGCGCAAGCTGGCAGTCAACATGGTACCTTTCCCTCGTCTACACTTCTTCATGCCTGGTTTCGCACCTCTTACCAGCAGGGGAAGCCAGCAATACCGTGCACTCACTGTACCTGAGCTCACACAGCAGGTATTTGATGCCAAGAACATGATGGCTGCCTGTGATCCACGCCATGGTCGTTACCTGACTGTAGCCGCTGTCTTCCGTGGCCGCATGTCCATGAAAGAGGTGGATGAACAGATGCTCAATGTTCAGAACAAGAACAGCAGCTACTTCGTAGAATGGATCCCCAACAATGTCAAGACAGCCGTGTGTGACATTCCACCACGTGGTCTCAAGATGGCAGTCACCTTCATCGGTAACAGCACAGCCATCCAGGAGCTGTTCAAGCGTATCTCTGAGCAATTCACAGCTATGTTCCGACGCAAGGCTTTCCTGCACTGGTATACCGGAGAGGGCATGGACGAGATGGAGTTCACAGAGGCCGAGAGTAACATGAATGACCTGGTGTCCGAGTACCAGCAGTACCAGGATGCTACAGCTGAAGAAGAGGGCGAGTTTGAGGAAGAGGCTGAGGAGGTTGCCTAAGAGGTTGAAACAAATGAGATAGGGCAGGGGAGTGGGATGAAGATTCGGAAGGAGTAGTGGTATTCAAGGGGGTGAGAAATGTAGCATAGCACATGCGGAATCGACCGTAAGTGTCTTGAAGTTAAAGTTAGCACTAGACAAATGGGGCCAAAACAACCAGAGGAGTATTGAACAAAAGTTCTTGAGCACATAATAAAAACCCAAGTAATAATACTGATGATTCACAACAAATTTACTTTCATTTCTTTAATGTTCTAATGTCTTCACTCTCTCTCTCTCTCTCTATTCACAACAGAAAGGGTATAATATGGCCTATTTCCCTTACCTAGATTAAGTTTAGTTCTACCCTAGAAAAGGTAGGATAGGGTAGGGTAGATGTTCAGTGGTGAAATCATAGATACATGTACTAGTTTTAAATCTCTGTTTGGGAAACCAGCCATATTGATCTGACCAATAAGCTCACTGCCCTATCGGCAGAACTGTGCCAACTGGATAATACCAGATAAATATACACCACCCATCCCGCCATAAAAGTCCCAGCTTTAGTCTTGATTACAGTGAGTAATCGAAATGAAATGGCCTTGTTTCAACAACCTTAAGCAACATCACATTTATGTCCATCCAGAGTTCTTATCTTGAATTGATGACAGGAAAATTTAACCATTCCATAAAGTCTTCTCCAGCACATCCCAAAGAGTTTCAGTTGAGTTAGGTTGAGGACTCTGTGGTATCAGTTCATGTGCGAAAATGATTCCTCATGTTCCTTGATCCACTCTTTCACTACGTGAACCTCAATTTTATGTCTGTACCGTTAGGAAGGAAAGAGTAATTGATGTGATCATGTGGTCATTCAATTGCACGCTGTAATCAGAGCTAAAGGTGGTCTTGAATACAAAATAGGGCATGTGACCTTTTTTGGCTGGGCAGTGTATATGTCCAATAATGAAGCTGTGATGGAGATGTTGGGAAGCTCCCTCATAGTGATGCAACTGTTTATATCCATCATTTATTTTCTTTATCTTACTTCCCCCTCTTTCCTATAAAGCTCTGGCTTTACAGTAGTTTAGTCACAGGAAAAATTCAAACCTCAGAACAGATTCAAGGCAGAATGATTCTTAAATTGTTTGTGTATTCTTCCTAAAGTGAGCGTTGCACTACAATGGGACGACTTTGCACAGCGATGCCACTTCAACATGTCCTGATTCACAGTATTCAGTCAAATATTTTATAAAGAGTGACAGGGTTTTGTGACATGATGGAAGAAAAATCATAGGTGCAGGAACAAGGAGCTTCCATTTCGAGAGCGTTGCTCAGTCTTCCTTTCTGGACGCCAACCAACGTCTGCAGAGGGAAAGCCTGGACAGCATCAGTGGTACAGGAATGTAGAACCGATTGCGCGGGAAAACTTGAACTTTAAAAAGACCGATTTTAGAATGTTAAAAGAAGGCACTACAATTTTTAACATGAATCTACAAAACAAATGAGACCTGTATCTGAGCCCAAAGCTTTTTAAATTTCATTTTAGCATGTTTTGTTTGTTTTTCATCATGAGGTGTTAATAATGTCCCTTACATTTTATACTTCGGTTTCCAAATGGAAGGACCTGAGCCTCTGGGGAAAAAAAACAACAAAAAACCCAATAAAATAAACATGAAGCTGTGTCTTGTTTAATTGATTATTTCATTTGTATATTTTACAAGAAATACATGTCAATATAACATTTTAATTTCATTTTCTGAAGCGCTTAATCCTAAGGTCATGGAAAGGCTGGTGCTCATCTCGGCTAACTCTGGGCGACTGCAGAGTACACTCTGGACAGCTCGCCAGGCCATTGCAAGGCAGAAACACCTGATGGCTATGCAGCCTATTTTTGACGAAAGTCAGCAATGGTTCTTTACATGCTTCTCACCATAGACAATGAGAGACGTGGTCAGCCTTTGATGACCCAGTTCGCTGCACCGGGGGGGACAGCAGTCACAACCGTTGACAGTGGGACTTGAACCCCTTGGGATGGGCAGTCTAGCACCTTACCTCGGGTCACCACTGCACTGTATATTTTAATTTATTATAGTGGTGGCCTGGTTGTAGAAGTGCTAGATCACTGATCCTAAGGTTAGGGGTTCAAGCCCCACTATCACCAGTTTGTCCTCCAGTGCAGCTAACTGGGTTATCAATGGCTGTTACCATGTCTCTCACTGTCTATAGTCTGAGGCATGTAAAAGAACCATTGCTGACTTTCGACAAGAGAAGGCTGCAAAGCCGTCACCGTGTTTCCGCCCTGCAATGGCCTAACGAGCTGTCCAGTGTGTACTATTCCCTTGCCTGGAGTTGGCCTCCCTGTGACTCCCAGCCAGCCTCCCTGTGACCCGAGTTAGGATTAAGTGGTTACAGAAAATGAGTTGAATTGAATGAATCGTTTATATATTTATTAATATCTGGGCACAGGGCTTGAACCCAGAACCTGCTTGTTGTGAGGTGGAAGTGTCCTGGAGCCCTGATTATACTGAAATATCAGTACAGTAGTTACAAATATGATAATTATAGAACCATAATACTCATAATAATAATAATAATAATAATAATAATAATAATAATAATAATACATAACGCTATCATAATGGACTGAACAAAAATCTCAGAGAGATTTTTTTTCAGAATGTTTCTGAGGTTTTCAGTCTTTATTAAAATACTTATTTGTTTTTGGACACACTGGATCATAAAATTTCCAACATTCTATTTAGACTTAACCATTATTGAATTAAAAGTAGCTTAATTCAGAGCAGAGGGCAGTGGTGGCCCAGTCGTAGAATGCTGGATTACAGATCCTAAGCTTGGGGGTTCAAGCCCCACTGTCAACGATTGTCACTGCTGTCCACCCAGTGCAGTTAAATGGGCTATCAAATACCGGCAATGTCTCTCACTGTCTATGGTGTGAGGGCATGTCAAAGAACCATTGCTGACTTTCATAAAGTGTAGGCTGCATAGCCATCAGTGTGTTTCTGCCCTGTGATGGCCTAATGAGCCGTCCAGAGTGTAATCTGCCCTCAGCCAAATTCATCTGAGATTGGCATCAGCTTCCCCACGACCCTAATTCGGATCAGAAAATGAATGACTGGAATATTTGGATCACAGTATGTCCAAACTTCTTTTGTTTATTTTTTCTTTCATTTTTTGTCCAATTTTTTTAACCTGTCCTTGGGTAGGTATGTTAGCTTTTACACCCAAGCCTACACATTCATCAGGATAGAGTTTATCCCAGTTTCTGCAGCATGAAGCAACTAGGAGTTTAAGTCCTCTCGGATGGGACGATAGTCCATTACAGGTTACCCAACCAATATTTTTACTGGTATCCATATATACTGCTGGGTGGACAGGCACATTTGTGGTTAAGACCTTGTGTAGGAGTCTTAACACCAGGAGATTCTAACAGGGACTCGAATCCTCTTCAGAATCTCAGCATCCTAACCACTAACTACTAGTACATCATGTATCCTTGGGTAGTTGACTGTCCCCTTTCCTTTACAAACTGATTGTAAGAATGCAGTACATAGTGTGTGTGTGTGTGTGTGTGTGTGTCTATATATATATATATATATATATATATATATATATATATATATATATATATATATATAGATAGATAGATATATATAATTTAATTTTAATGTAATTGTATTTTACAGTCCTGTGATGGACCGGTGAGCTTTGTTTAGGGAGGGTTGAGTACACCCTGGACAGCTCGCCAGGCCATCGCAGGGCAGAAACATGCTGACGGCTATGCCGCCTAATTTTAATGAATATCAGCAATTGTTTCTTTTACACAAATCTCTCACCATTGGCACTGAGAGACATGTCCGACCTTTGATAACCCAGTTAGCTACACTGGGGGACAAACCGGTGATAGTGGGGCTTGAAGCCATGACCTTGAGATCAATAATCCAACACCTTATCACAGGGGAACCACTGCCCCATTATTATTATTATTATTATTATTATTATTATTATTATAGTAATAGTAGTAGTAGTAGTAGTAGTAGTCTTAGTAGTACTGTAGTAGTATAATCAGAGAGATTTAGAGAATCGATAGAGAATAGATCGAGAATCAATAACATGCTCATGCCCCTCCATTCACTGGAAACGCGGGAAACATGTCACAAAACATAGCGTTCTTTATACGTCATCCAATCACACGACACGAACATTTGAATGACTTATATTCTAACCAACCAACGTTTAGCAGTAACTATCGTGTCCAATGTGTGGTTGTGTTTACTTGTAAGCCGTACTTTACTATTCCGGAAGTTTATCCTCAATGCCGCTACTGCATGGTAAAGTATATAATAGCTATTTATTTGTCAAAATAAAAAGCTAAAAGCAATCACAGAACACTAACGGTGTTTAAACGTAACCGTGTGGAATGTTTCTATGGTTTATTTAGTTTCAAAGCGGAGATTGTCAGAGTTTAGGACCTAACGGCAGCTAACAGTAGCCATCCCTGTTTCCTATAACGTTTTATTTGTCATTAATTTCTTCAGTGTGTTTCCGGTCACTGTGCACAAACTGAAGAGGACATTAAAACACAACCAACGCTGATTGTGTACTTATAACTCGGATGATGCTAATCGTGTAGCCGTTCATTTATCCTCTCGAGATGTTCTTCCATGGCCTGCTCGGCCTGCTCCCAGAGAAGGGCTGGAGTATCTGGTGTTGATTTGCATATCTGTTATTGCAGTTGGAGTCGAATGCAAAAAGATTTGACACCTCTGATGAACGACTGTGTGTCTCTACTGCAGGCCTGCATGGACGCGACCCAGCAGATCGAGGACCCTTTCCTCGGAGAGGAGGAAAACTCTGATGATGAACTAGAAAAAGGAAAGATTCAGAGAGAGCCAGTGGCTGTACTGAAAGTGTTCAAAAACAACCACATCCCTGAGACAGGTTAGAAGTGCTCAGCATCTCACTCACACTTCAGAGACCACTTCCAACTGGTGCAGCGTGTGAAGTCTAATAGCAGCCGTTATATTTATTATCCTGTGTTCATGTCATGTCAACATAATATCTGTAAGCAGCAGTCATGTACTGCTTAGTGTATAGGGCTGAAGGTAGATAGTTGGAAATGCATTCATCTGGTCATGGATGAATTACAGTACACTAAATTTTCACTTTTGTCTTGTTCCTGGGTTAAAAACCACAATTTCCCATTTCTTCACAACCATTCAAAAGAGAAAAGAGTGGGCTTGACTTAAAAACTTTGGTTTTGTGGTCAGGGCAAGAAATAAAATTGCAAATCAACCAGTTTTCCCATTCCCCGAGTGGTCACTACAAATTTCTGGACAAGTCCATTTGTCAGAGTTGTGGTCAT
The DNA here is from genome assembly GCA_024760905.1 of Plotosus lineatus. NCBI lineage: Eukaryota > Metazoa > Chordata > Actinopteri > Siluriformes > Plotosidae > Plotosus > Plotosus lineatus. Next base: position 55,050,913 of record CM045728.1, on the reverse strand, counting down.
TTTTCTTTTAGTGATCATGTCAGAGGGGTTCGAACATCATTTCAAATGTAATACAATATTCAGTTCATTTTCTTTAACCACTTAATCCTAATTAGGGCCACGGGGAGGCTGGTGCCCATCCCAGCCGACTCCGGGCAAGGGCAGAGTACACCCTGGACAGCTCGCCAGGCCATTGCAGGGTGGAAAAATGCTGATGGCTTTGCAGCCTACTCTTGTCGAAAGTCAGCAATTGTTCTTTTACATGCCTCACACCATAGACCGTAGACAGTGAGAGACATGGCTGGCCTTTGATAACCCAGTTAGCTGTACTGGGGGGGGATTGGGGGGGACGGGGGGACGGGACGGGGCAGTGACAACCCTGTGAAGAGTGGGACTCAAACCCCCAACCTTAGAATCAGCGATCCAGACCATCACCCTATACCACTCGGCCACCACTGCCCAGTTTAATTCAATATTGACAGAGCAATTATATTTATAAAAACCTGACTCATTTCTTCAGAATGAGTAAGAACTTTCAAGAACGTTGGACTAATTTACTGAGGTTTGAGAAGAATTATCTCCTTTGTTTATGAAGATTCTTGCTGCATGTTTATGAGTAAGCCTTGCTGCAGTTATCGTCCGTATATTTTAGCCTTATTATGAAAAAGTCAGAAAATTGTAAAAAATAGCTGTTTTGGGATTGCTGTGCAGCTCACAAAGACAAAGTTTGGCATGGAAAATGGAATTTTTCTATTGTTTTTTTTCAATAAATGTAGTTGGAAAAACACACTTATTTGTCAGGAGCAAAAATTGTGTTACAGTGTTATGAGTTTTTCTTTTTATATTATTGCCATAGATGGGGAAAGAAAACATGTAGTAATACTGCTGCAGTAAAACCTGTACTCGGGCAGTGGTGGCCTGGTGGTAAGGTATCCTGGATCACTGATCAAGCCTCCACTCTTAATGGGTTGTCACTCCTCCCAGTGCAGCTAACTGGGTTATCAATGGCTAGCCATGTCTCTCACTGTCTATGGTGTGAGGCATGTAAAGGAACCATTGCTGACTTTTATCAAGAGTAGGTTGCATAGCCCTCAGCATGCTTCTGCCTTGCGACGGCATGGCGAGCCTTCCAGGGTGTACTCTGCCCTCACCCAGAATTGCATGAAATGAGTGACCCTAATTACAATTAAGCGGTTCAGAAAATGAATATATGAATAAATTAAACCAGTACGGCTGTTTAATAAGATCTTAGCGAACTTCATTCTAAATTTCAAGACAATTCATGCTTCGGCAAGCCTCTCTTCAAAATGATGCAAGTCGTCGTTTGCATTATACTAAAGACTTCAAAGATTCCTCCACTCATACGCATCTGGTTTTAACAAGTGAAGTATGAGTTGTCCTGATTTTTGAGTTCTTTCCTATGATCTTGAAACAAATGCAATTTTATGTACCTGAAATGAAAAATATCCAAGTGCCTGTTTAAGGTACAGTAGTTTGTATTGCACTGTCAATTCATAACGAGGAGGTTTTGGGTTTAAACCTGCTGGTTGACCAGGTACTATCTCTGTGGAGACTGTATATTGTTTTTGTACTTCAGTGAGTGATGAAACATGTATATTTGGTCAACAGGCTATTCTGAATTGCTCATTAGTCTGAATGTAAATGGTTGTTTGTGCCTTAGTTAGCCCTGCAATAAACTGGGAACCTCTTCATGGTAAACCACACCTCTTGCTAGAAGTCAGCTGTGATTGGTTCTAGCTTCCCTTGTGGCCCTGCCATACTTTATAAGTGATGTAGATAATGAATAGATGGATAGTATCAGGCACAGTTAGCCCCGGATTGTCTCAGGTTTCACAATCCAGAGACAGTTATCTTGTGCAATAATTGTAAATTATACAGTATATATATATATATATATATATATATATATATATATATATATATATATATATATAGTATAATTTACAATTATTGCACTATATATATATATATATATATATATATATATATATAAAAATAATGGGGCAGTGGTGGTCTAGTGGTATAGGGCCCTGGATCGCTGATCCAAAGGTTGGGGGTTCGAGTCCCACTCTCCACAAGGTTGTCACTGTCCCCCCCCCCAGTGCGGCTAACTGGGTTATCAAAGGCAGGCCATGTCTCTCACTGTCTATGGTGAGAGGCATGTAAAAGAACCATTGCTGACTTTCGTAAAGAGTAGGCTGCAAAGTCGTCAGCGTGTTTTTGTCCCTTGCTAAAAGGGTTGTGACAGGAAGGGCATCCGACGTAAAAAAACCTCTGCCAAATCAAACGTGCGAATCAAGATGATTCGCTGTGGCGACTCCCGAGTAAAAAAGGGGAAAAGCCGAAAGGAAGACAGACACAGTGTGTGTGTGTGTGTGTGTGTGTGTGTGTGTGTGTGTGTGTGTGTGTATATATATATATATATATATATATATATATATATATATAATATAATTTAAAAAAAAATTTTCTTATAAATAATCACTATATTATTTGTTTGCACATTTTAAGTTTCTTTCTCCAACTTTTTTTTCTTTCAACTTCTCCACAGAAGTGCCTCTCTATCAAGGAGAGAACATTTTGGGGAGAGACCCTGCCTTTTGCTCTGTGCCACTCCAAGCCCGTTCCATTTCTGGCCAGCATGCTGTCATCTGTCTTTCTGTTTTTGGTCCTAATGATCGTCATGCTCATGGTGAAACCACAGAAGCGCTGCTATGGGACCTGGGCAGTTTAAATGGCACTAGGAAGGGTCGGATTAAACTGAGCCCACATGTACGCTATGCACTGACTGAGGGTGACAGCATAGTGCTTGCTGATCTGCCCTGCCAATATGTCAGCCTGAAGAACACAGAGAACAACACACACTCATTCCTAGCTGATCTTGGGAGAGAGAAATCAAAGGATTCATCATCCACTAGCAGTAACTCTGAACAAGGGATGGAGAATGGTGGGAAGAGGAGAGAGCTACCTCCTGTGCCAGTGTGGACTGATGAAGCAGAAAGTCATCACTCACGTCCGATGACCCCCAAAAAACCAGAGAGGACCCTGGTGCCTGAATCTGACTCAGACTCTGATGGAGAGAAACATTGTGGACGAAAGAAGAGGGGGAATGTGGGTAGGTAAAGCGAATAATAAACATGCATACTGTGCACACACATGCATTTGGAGTCTTTCTGCCTGGTGTGTTTCAAGGTGCCACTGTTGGGCCCTGGAGCAAGACCCTTAACCTTCAATTGCTCAGCTGTTTAAAAATGATAAGTATAAGTCCATCTGGATAAGGATGTCTGCCAAATGTTGTAAAATGTAAATAAAAATGTTCTGCCTCCACTTCCTGCTATTTTAGCCTCAGATTCGGCTTCTTCCGACTTTTCCAGCCCGAGGTGTTCAACATTCCTGACCCCAGCAAACAAAGTCATTCCAGAGAGGTAATGATGATGATGATGATAATAAAAATAATAACAATAATAATTTATGGTGTCCAGTTTAGTGCATAAGTACTGCTTGATCACTGGAAGATCAGGAAGCAGAAGCACAAAATATATATTTCAAGAAAATAACTACAGACAAAAATACAAAACAAATCATCTAATTATTATTTACAGACGCTCCCCAACTTCCGTTTTTGTTGGTTTCCAGACGGCTGACGTAAGTTGAAAAAAACCGTAAGTTGTTACGGTATGTTCCAGTGACGTATGACGCTCATACTGTTCTACACATCCATAAATACCATTACCGTATCTCATAAAACACCCCGAAATCAATTATTATAAACATAACATTGTAAAATAATATCAACATTAATTTCAAATAAATTAAATTCAAGCAAAATTATTTCAAATTGATACATTTTAATCAAATTCACTCATCAAATATCAAATAAAGTATCAAATATAACCTTTAACATTCTCTATGACGCGATCTTTCTGCTTGTAAATGGTTCCGATGGTTGACTGATGGTCACATGACATGAAGCTGAGCTGAATCACATGACATGAAGCTGAGTCGACTCACTTTACATGAAGCTTAAAACAGCCAATCAATGCTTACAATATGTGAGGCGCTCAATACCGAAAGCAGTGCACTTGCTGAAAGTAGTTTACTTGCTTGAAACAAAGCGCGGGTTATGCGGACTTCCGGCTTTCAAGTGAGCAAGGGCTTCGTTGAACTCGTTTAGTACTCAGCCTGCACTGTGAATCACCAGCAGAGCAGAGAGTTCTCTCTTTCCTGGATTCGGGTTTTCATATTTTACAATTCTCTTTGCTTAACTGAGTATGCATGGTAGATTGTGCTGATCCGAGCAGATAGTTAATTCATCTGTGTATGAGACTTGCACCCATCCTACTAGGCTTACGCTTCTGACCAACCATATTTGCTTCTGGTTACAAAAGTCCGCAAAACAGTGTAAACACAAAGATCACAGAGACGACGTCTTAACACAAGAGTAACACGCTATATAACTGATATATATATAAAACTGAACTTTGTGTTTACACGCAGCATCATTACGTCATTGCATCATTACGTCAGCGTACTAGTAGGTACGTCTAAACTCAAAATTTGACTTTTTTTTTTTTTTTTTTTTGAAAGCAACAAAAACGTAAAATGGATGAACGAAGTCTGTACTGACGTTGGATGTCTCTTCTGAAGAAATAAGACTTTCTCCGGAAGAAATGACCGTTTCCTCTGAAGTGCCTTCTTCTTCTTATTTTCCTTTCGGCTTTTCCCTTCAGGGGTCGCCACAGCGAATCATCTGCCTCCATCTCACCCTATCCGTTGCATCTTCTCTTATACCATCTACCTTTATGTCCTGCTTCACTACACCCATGAATCGTCTCTTTGGTCTTCCTCTCGGCCTTCTGCCTGGTAGTTCCAACCTCAGCATCCCTCCTCTGTACATCTCAATCTAGCCTCTCTAACTTTGTCTCCAAAACGTCTTACATGTGCTGTCCCTCTGATGTACTCATTCCTGATCCTATCCATCCTCGTTACTCCCAAAGAGAACCTCAACATTTTCATCTCTGAAGGGAACAGCCGAAAGGAAAAGAAGAAGACACATACAAACATCGGTTTATCTGTATGTTGTGTATAATTTTAATATTAAATTTGGTTAACATCTTTACTAAATGAGAAGAAAAAGAATTGTATTTTATGAAGTTGGGCAGTGGTGGCTCAGTGGTTAAGGCTCTGGGTTACTGATCAGAAGGTCAGGGGTTTAAGCCCAAGTAACAACAAGCTGCCATTGTTACACTTTTGATCTCTTGAGCAAGACCCGTGAAGTAGGAGATGTTTATATTAATCATTGTTATACTTCTGAATATTGGAACTCATCATCAGATAACATCAGATGCAACATTATATATGCTGTACATACAGTATTTTCTCAGAGTTAGCTTATATACTTATTGGCCCTGTTTGTTGGTGTGTGACAACATACTTTCAGTCGAGGTGAAAGTTGATGTTTTGAAAAAGTACCATTGTGGAGATGTTGGCGTGTGTTGCTCTTGATAATGTATTTCATATTGCTACATATAATTACAACAAAAGAATTTTCTTGTCATCTTTTCCTAGTGAGGATGAGAGCTCCATTACACCATCCCCGGCACTGAAAGCTAACTTCCTAAAGACAGCAAATGACCCTGAAATATCCTCTGACTCCTCTAAACCTGATCCAATGCACTTCAATATAGACAGTGATACAGATGCTGAGGATGAAGAAGGGGAAATGATGAAGACTGTGCCGGAAATTAAGACTGTTACAGCAGAAGTGGAATCTATAAATCCTGTTGATCTGCATATGGACAGTGACACTGATGTAGAAGAGGAAGAGACCGAGAAGGCTAAAACTGAGCCAGGCACTTCAGCAGCTGCACCTGTAAATCAGGACTCAGTAAATCGAACTAGTCTGAACATGGACAGTGATACAGATGTAGAGGAGAACGAGCCAGTTAAAACAGACACCGCTCGGCATTCTGGACTTGAGGCTCTTTCGCAGAATATGAAAGAAGCAGCGAGTTCTGGCCTGTTCCATTTAGAGAGTGATACTAGTGCCGAAGATGAGGATGTGCATGATGTCCATGATTCTAAACCCCCAGCTTATCATGCAGTAGAGTTTAAAATGGACAGCGATACTGATGTCGATGAGAATGAAGAAACAACAGACGTTATAATGCCACATTCAGGCTGTGAGTTAGACAGCACCAGTATGGTGAAGCAGGGCAAATCCTTGGATAGTGTGCAAGTTCAAGAAGCCAAAATGTTGGCTCATCACTCAGACAGTGATACAGATGTGGAGGATGACATCACTAAGGTCATGTCACCTACAGTAGCTGAAGTAACAGGAAACTCTCCGACGTGGTCAGAGAGACCGACTGTTGCAGAATGCAGTACAGACTCACAGCAAGACAGCCCTGTACAAACCCAGCCCCCTGCTCAAACAGTGCAGGACGTGTTCAGGATGGACAGCGACACAGATGTAGAGGAGGGTGAAGAGAAGATAGAGGAGAAAGAGCAAACACGTGCAGCAGTGGAGATTATTCACTCGTCTACCCCAAAACAAGAAGGTGTGCTGTCTATTACATTTAAAATGTAACTTGTAAATAATGATTTATTTAATTGGATTATATACCAGTATCGTGAGTAAGAAATAAGACTAAATAAGTTTGTCAGGCGCACCTACTCACTAGCCACTGCTGATCTGCTTAATCTGATTAGAGTCACAGGTAGGCTGGGGCCTATTTCACTCATCACTGGGTGAAGGTGGGATACACCTTGAACATCTCACTAGACCTTCACAGAACACACACACACACACACACACACACCTAGGAACATGCCCGGAACAACCAATTAGCCTAACACACAAATGTCAGATCCTAGAACTCAAACCTGTGACCTTTTTTTAAGGTATAGCAAGGTATAACAGCTTGAATTCTCTAAAGCATGGATTAAACTCGCGACAAACAGTATTCTACATCTATCCAGCTCCAACTTTCTCTTATTGCAGTTGCCAGATCAGCTGTTCAGGTGGGAACCTAGTTGTGGACCATTTTCTTTCATTTCCAACATAGATTTTCAGTTAGTTTGAGTTCTGGACTATTGGCAGGCCATGCCATTCACATTATATTTCCTTCTTGAAGGAAAGTTTTCATAGTTTGTGCCCAGTGGCAAAATCATTCTGAAAATCCTGATGTCATCATCACCAAACGTTCTTTCAATTCACGGAGTAAGGAAAGTGTCCAAAATCTCAATATAAACCTATGTTTTTTTTTGTTTGTTTTTTTTAAGAATGTGATGACTGTCATGTCTTCCATACGTTTACCTCACATACAACCCCTTAGTCATTGATTGTGGAAATCTGCATGCTTACTTCGAGCAGTTGTCTTTATAAGTTAGTTTCATTGGAACGGCATCAAAAAAAAAAATTCAAGCATCGTCACTCTACGATGCAGATTTGTGGTTATTCACTGAACATCACTCATCCATTCAGCCACAGTCCATGATTGCTTTTCTTTCGCCAACTGAAACTTTTTTCGGTTTTAATGTTAGTAATGGGTTTAATTTGACGTTTCTGGATGTAAACCTCATTCTTTTAGGCGATTTCTTACATTCTGGTCGCAGACACTGACTCCACTTCCTGTCCATTTGTTTTATTGCACATTTTTTTGTTTTCTAGACATATTGCTTTCAGTTTTCTATCTTGATGCTTCGATGTCCTCTTTGGTCTACAGTACATGTCCCTTTTACAACGTTACCATTTAATTTCTATTTGGTCCAGATTTTAAACACAGCTGACTGGGAACAACCAACATCTTTTGCAACATTCTATGAAGATTTACCTTCAAGAAGGTTTACAATCCTCATTTTGTTTCAACGGTCATCTCCCATGTTGGAGCCATGATTTATGTTTATCAGCTTGATTCAACAGCTCATGAAGGCACTTAAAAAAACAACAACTGCAGACGAATAAGCATATGCAATTGGATAGGTAAAGTCCGTTGGGCTTTTTACACCTGAGCCATAGTGGTTCATCGGACCGGTGCTTTTCCCCAGTTTCCATAGCGTGAAGCGACTAGGAGTTCAACTACTCCTGGATGGGACGCTAGTCCATCACAGGTTACCTTCCCAGTATATTTTTACTGGTACCCATTTACACTGCTGGGTGAACAGAGGCAAACTTGTGGTTAAGATCTTACCCAGGGGTATTAGCACAGTGGGGTCTAACTGGGATTCGAACACACAACCTCCCTATCATGAGTGCAGCATCGGATTCAAACTCGCAGTCTCTGTGTTAGTCACGCCTTTTGTTGGTGCCCCACTCGGGAGCCTAAGTTGTTTATAGTCACTTTTGATTTGTGGAAAGTTTATAAAACAATTTATTGTGTTGGAAACCATACTGATACCTGAGAAGTCTTCCAAATGTTAAAGGAAAACTTTGGGATTAAAAAAAAAAAAACTTGGGTCCTATTGTAATAACTGGCAGTTGTATGACTGCGGTTTTTCTGTCGATTTGTTTGTGAACCAAACCCTGACCACTCCTGAGCAAAAGATTTTCACCAAACTTATTGGGGACTTGGTTCTACCTGAATCCCAGAGTTGATTGGATTTGGAAATGTCGAGGTCACAATTTTATTTTATTTTTTTGCAGAGAGACATTTCCCATGTTAAATAGATATTGCTTATCTACTGCTTATCTGAAGAATTAAATGATGTAACCCATAAATGGAACAAGGGGCCAGATATGAAACCAAATACAGCTTTTCAAACAGTCTTTTCCCTTCTGCTCTTGAATGACCTTGATGGTGAAAATCAAGTTCACAGAATTTTTGAGTGTTAATATCTTCAAAATGAGTGCAGATAGACAAACTGTTACTGTGGGACTGTAATAGGAAACACTTTAACTGACACAGTGATCTTTGAACTTGAGTACCCTGAAAAAAATGACATGTTTTGAATGCCCATACCTTTGAAAGGATTGCTGGTATAGATGCTGTTACTATGGAGCGCTGACCGGAAACCATAGACAAACTTTGATATCACTTGATTTTCTCTGCTCGATATTTTACCTTTCTCTTTTTTGGGCTTTTGCTGTTGCCTGTTATACTGTGCTACCTCAAACATAATAATAACACCAATTTCATTATTGTCTCATGTAAAAAATAAAATGAATAAAAATATTGCAAAGTTACAAATTGGAAAATGAAGCCCAAATACAGTCGGCCCCCAACTTACGAAATTAATCTGTTCCAGAGCCCCTTTCGTATTGCGGGGATTTTGTAAGTAGGGGTTGCATCTTGCATGTTAAACGCTTAATTCGTTCCAAGGCTCCAGTCTTTGGACTGGACAAACCCGAGAAACCCTTTAAAAATGATAAAAGTACACCAATTTTGTATGAATATGTGTTAAAAGGAAAAGAAAATTATTTATTAAACCATTTAAACATTTTATTAACATATTAAACCATTTCATTAACATATTTATTAATTAAACCATTATTACACATTTTTTATTAACCCACATACATCTCTCTCTCTCTCCATCTATCGCGTGCGCGCGTGCTGCGGGCCACACCCACACGACGTGGCATTCAAAGCGCATTCCCTGCTTGATAAACTCAACTTTAATTTGATTCCTTGAGGGATCGGAATTCCAGACGAGCTCAAATGCACTCACATTTATTAAACATTTACTGAATTAAACAACTAAAAAAACTAAAGCGTTATTCCTTCTCTCTCTGTCTCTCTCTCTCTATCTCTCGAGCGCGCGCTGCGGGCCACGCCCACAAGACGTGAATTCAAAGCGCATTCCCTGCTTGACCATCGACTGAATTAAAACAACTTAAAAACTAAACTAAAAAGTAAAGCATTATTCCCCCCCCCTCTCTGTCTCTCTCTCTCTCTCTTGCTCTCTTTCGTGCGCGCTGCGGGCCACGCCCACAAGACGTGAATTCAAAGTGCATTCCCTGCTTGACCATTTACTGAATTAAAAGAACTTAAAAACTAAACTAAATAAAGAATGAAGCTTCCTTCTGTCTCTATCTGGGAGGCCAGCGGGGTGGGATGTTGAGAGACAGCCAATGAGAGAGTAACTCGCGCGTCGTGTGAAATTATGATTGGCGCGTTTGAATTTTGAATTTTTTTTTCGTAAGAGGGGGTTGTTTCGTATCTCTGGCACGGAAACTCAGGAAAATGGTTTTCATAACCCGGGGATTTCGTACACAGGGGTCTTCGTAAGTTGGGGGCCGACTGTACTGACTAGTGTGTCTTTAACTACATGTCTTCTTATCCTGATCCTCAGCAGATTAACATGTACACTCTTCTTGGTGAGCAAAAATCGTACCATTTAACAGGGTTATTGGCCTTTAATTATCTGGAGTATGTGCTATACAAGTCCCAGTAAATGAGTCATGACTATAGAACCAATAGAATGAGTGTATTTTTATAAACTTGTCATTAAGCGGGAATTTTGATTAATAATTTAAGAGCGGTTGGATTTCCGAACACTAAAGCACTGTGGTTTTGTGTGTGTGATGAACAGGTTTGTCTGAAGAGGAGATAGAAACACAAGCCTTCCTCAGTCCATCTCAGCTGTTCAAACGTGAGTCATTTATGTTCATCTTGAGTTTTTGGGCAGCACGATATACAGGCCTGAGAGCGGTCTGAATGAGACTAAAAGTGTCATTGTGATCTTATTATTCGGACCTCTTGTAGAAGGGACTGATGTGGTCATATTGTTTTCCGGTGGTAAGATGTTACTACAAATCAAAAGACAACTTTGTCATTAGTGTAGTGATATTTGTGGTTTTAACTGAATTTATCAAATGGCCACGTGATGCAATCTTTTCTGATTTCCGTACTTCCGTCTACTCTTTAAAACTGCTTGTAGTTGCTCTGCCAAGGGCAGTGGTGGCCTGGTGGTAAAGGGTGCTGGATCGCTGATCCTAGGGTTGGGAGTTCGAGTCCCACACTCCACAAGGTTGTCACTGTCCCCCCCAGTGCAGTTAACTAGGTTATCAAAGGCCGGCCATGTCTCTCACTGTCTATGGTGAGAGGTTCATGTAAAAGAACCATTGCTGACTTTCATAAAGAGTATAGTATTCATAGCCGTCAGCGTGTTTCTGCCCCTTGCTAAAGGGTTGTGTCAGGAAGGGCATCCGACGTAAAAGCCTATGCCATATCAAACATGTGAATCATTAATATGAATTCCATGATGGAGCCAGATGATTCATTGTGGTAACCCCTGAAAGGGAACAGCTGAAAGGAACAGAAGAGTAGTGGCTGTGCCAGTGGGGTAGTGATGTATTTCCTATTACATTCACAACCTTGTCGACATACAGTTGTATAGGCTGTTTTGTATGCTGTAGAATAATATTTCTAAGGGGTCAAACCTAAAACCATTACACGAGGACAATACCACTTTGCACAAAGCAAGATCCATGATGGCAGTTTATGAAGGCTGGAGCTGAAGAACATGGGCCACCACATAGTCCTAACTTCAACCACACTGAAGAGCACGCCATATTATTGACGAGGGTTTTGGAATATGATGTCCAACAAGCCCTTGTAGGTCTGATGTTCAGGTGTCTACATACTTCTGACCATTTAATGTATTTAAGGGGATACCCAATTTTAATACTGCTCCCTTTGAGAATGTACAGTAGGCCCTTGACCACTCGCGGCTTTGCATATTCACAGATTGCTGAGCAACTGTCACGTGATTCAAATTCAGCCAATGGCTATCCTCCTTCCTGCTGATTGGTTGCGATGATGTATATGCCCCTTTTCCCTCATTCACACACAAGTTGTCAATGAGCCTTTTTAAGTGTGTTTTAATTACCAGTTAAGTTCTATGATGCCACTCAAACATCGGCTAAGCGCCAGAAAAAGCTACAGACGCTCCCCGACTTACATTTTTAATTGGTTCCGGACGGCCGAACGTAAGTTGAAAGTGAATGTATGTTGTTACAGTGACGTATGACGTGTGATGTATGACGCTCACACTGGACTATACTAGTACATCCATAAATACCATTACCGTATCTCATAAAACACCCCTAAATCAATTATTATAAACATAACATTGTAAAATATTAAATATATCAAATAATATCAACATGAATTTCAAATAAATTAAATTCAAGCAAAATTATTTCAAATTGATAAATTTTAATCAAATTCACTCATCAAATATCAAATAAAGTATCAAATATAACCTTTAACATTCTCTATGATGCGATCTTTCTGCTTGTAAATGGTTCCGATGGTTGACTGATGGTCACATGACATGAAGCTGAGTCGACTCACTTTACATGAAGCTTAAAACAGCCAATCAACGCTTACAATATGTGAGGCGCTCAATACCGAAAGTAGTGCACTTGCTGAAAGTAGTTTACTTGCTTGAAACAAAGTTATGCGGACTTCCAGCTTTCAAGTGAGCAAGGGCTTCGTTGAACTCGTTTAGTACTCAGCCTGCACTGTGAATCAACATTTTCATCTCTTCTACCTCCAGCTCTGCCTCCTGTCTTTTTCCCAGGGCCACTGTTTCTAAACCATACAACATCGTGGGCTTACCACCGTCTTGTACACTTTTCCTTTCATTCTTGCCGATACCCTCCTATCACACATCACTCCGGACACTTTTCTCCATCCATTCCAACCTGCCTGCACACGCTTCTTCACCTCTTTTCCACACTCTCCACTTCTCTGGATTGTTGATCCGAAGTACTTAAAATCCTCCACCTTCCTTATCTCTTCTCCCTGTAACCTCACCGTTCCTCTTGGGTCCTTGTCATTCACACACATGTATTCTGTCTTACTGAGGCTAACCTTCATTCCCCTCCTTTCCAGGGCATACCTCCACCTCTCTAGGTTTTCCTGCACTTGTTCTCTGCTCTCACTACAGATCACAATGTCATGTCATCAGGGCCAACTGCCTTGCCATTCTTCATCCTCTTCAATGCCCTCCTCACTTCACCCTTACTAATCTTTGCTACTTCCTGGTCCTCAACGGTCACCTCTTCAACTCTTTTTTCTCTCTCATTTTCCTCATTCATCAGCTCTTCAAAGTACTCTTTCCATATTCCCAGCACACTTCTGTCATCAGTCAATACATTTCCCGCTCTGTCCTTAATCATTTTCTCCCTCCTTACTTTCCAACCGAGCATACAAGTCATCATACGCCCTCTGTTTGGCCTTTGACACCGCTACCTTCGTCTTACGCTGTGTCTCCCTGTACTCCTGTTTACTCTCTTCGGTCCTCTCAATGTCCCACTTCTTCTTAGCTAACCTCTTCCTTTGTACACACTCCTCCTACACTTCCTCATTCCACCACCAAGTCTCCTTATCTACTCTCCTTCCAGATGACACACCAAGTACTCTCTTACCTGTCTCCCTGATCACATTTGCTGTAGTTGTCCAGTCATCTGGAAGCACTTCCTGGCCACCCAAAGCCTGTTTCAACTCCTCCTTGAAGACAACACGACACAGTTCCTTTTTCAGCTTCCACCACTTTGTCTTCTGCTCTGCCTTTGCCTTCTTCACCTTCCTCACCATCAGCGTCATCCTGCACACCACCATCCTGTGCTGTTTGGCAACACTCTCACCTGCTACTACTTTGCAGTCACTGACTTCCTTCAAATTACGTCGCCTGCACAAGATGTAGTCTACTTGTGTGCTCCTACCTCCGCTTTTATAAGTCACCCTATGCTCCTGTCTCTTCTGGAAGAAAGTATTTACCACAGCCATTTCCATCCTTTTTGCAAAATCGACCAACATCTGTCCTTCTGTGTTCCTGTCCTGGATACCAAACCTGCCCATCACTTCCTCGTCCCCTCTGTTTCCTGCACCAACATGTACATTGAAGTCTGCCCCAATGACCACTCTTTCACCTCTGGGGGTACTCTGCATCACTGCATCTAACTCACTCCAGAATCTCTCCTTCTCTTCTTGCTCACTTCCTGCCTGTGGGGCATAAGCACTAACAATATTGAAACTTCACGCCTTCAATTTCTAACTTGAGACTCATCACTCTGTCTGACACTCTTTTCACTTCTAGAACATTCCTGACAAACTCCTCCTTCAAGATGACTCCTACTCCATTTCTCTTCCCATCCACACCATGAAAAAACAGCTTAAACCCTGCTCCTAAGCTTCTAGCCCTGCTACCTTTCCACCTGGTCTCCTGAACACACAGTATGTCCACCTTCCTCCTCTGCATCATGTCTGCCAGCTCTCTACCTTTTCCTGCCATAGTTCCAGCATTCAAAGTCCCTACTTTCAGTCCTAGACTCATGCCTTTCCTCTTCTCTCTCTGCCTACGGACACGCCTCCCACCTCTCCTTCTTCGACGTCTTCGACCAACAGTAGTCCAATCTCCACCAGCACCCTGTTGGTTAACAGCACTGATGGCGGTCGTTGTTAACCCGGGCCTCGACTGATCCGGTATGACATTCTTTGTAGTGACTCGCATATTTTATTTAGCATTTGTTTTACGCCAGATGCCCTTCCTGAGGCAACCCTGTGCATTTATCCGGGCTTGGGACCGGCGTGAGGGAGAGACCACTGGTTTGTGCCCCCCCCCCCCCCCCCCCCCCCACAGCTGCATTTTTCCTCTGAAGTGCCTGAAGAGGAATAATCATCTGAACTGTTGTAAAACACTCCACTATTAAAGTCTTTTCCAATTATTATTCCAGTACAGTAACTAGTGACAGACTGAATTCTCTCTTGTCTTCTTCTTCTTCTTCTTTTACTTTCGGCTGCTCCCTTCAGGGGTCGCCACAGCAAATCATCCGCCTCCATCTCACCCTGTCCTCTGCATCTTCTTTTCTGACTCCAACGACCTTCATGTCTTCCTTCACCACATCCATAAATCTCTTCTTTGGTCTTCCTCGAGGCCTTCTGCCTGGTAGTTCCAACCTCAGCATCCTACTGCCAATATACTCACTATCCCTCCTCTCTACATGTCCAAACCATCTCAATCTAGCCTCTCTGACTTTGTCTCCAAAACATCTGACATGGGCTGTCCTTCTGATATACTCATTTCTGATCCTATCCATCCTCGTTACTCCCAGAGAGAACCTCAACATTTTCATCTCCGCTACCTCCAGCTCTGCCTCCTGCCTTTTCCTCAGCGCCACTGTTTCTAAGCCATACAACATCGCTGGCCTCACCACTGTCTTGTACACTTTTCCCTTCATTCTTGCTGACGCTCTCCTATCACACATCACACCGGACACTTTTCTCCAACCATTCCAGCCTGCTTGCACACGCTTCTTCACCTCTTTTCCACACTCTCCATTGCTCTGGATTGTTGAGCCTAAGTACTTAAAATCCTCCACCTTCGTTATCTCTGCTCCCTGTAACATCACCGTTCCTCCTGGGTCCTTCTCATTCACACACATGTATTCTGATTTTCTGAGGCTAACCTTCATTCCTTTCCTTTCCAGGGCATACCTCCACCTCTCTAGATTTTCCTGCACTTGTTCTCTGCTCTCACTACAGATCACAATGTCATCTGCAAACATCATGGTCCATGGAGATTCTTGTCTCACCTCGTCTGTCAGCCTGTCCATCACCATAGCAAACAAGAAGGGGCTCAGAGCTGACCCTTGATGCAGTCCCACCTCCACTTTGAACTCTTCTGTCACACCGACAGCACACCTCACCACTGTCTTACATCTCTCATACATGTCCTGCACCACTCTAACATACTTCTCTGCCACTCCAGACTTCCTCATGCAATACCACAGTTCTTCTCTTGGCACCCTGTCATATGCTTTTTCCAGATACACAAAGGCACAATGTAGCTCCCTCTGACCTTCTCTGTACTTCTCCATTAACATCCTCAAAGCACACATTGCATCTGTGGTGCTCTTTCTTGGCATGAAACTAAACTGTTGTTCACAAATGCTGACCTCTGCCCTAAGTCTAGCTTCCACTATTCTTTCCCATAACTTCATCGTATGGCTCATCAACTTTATCCCTCTGTAGTTGCCGCAACTCTGCACGTCTCCCTTGTTCTTAAAAATGGGCACCAGCACACTTCTCCTCCACTCCTCTGGCATCTGCTCACTCTCTCTTCTCATCTACTCCCAATAAACAAACGCATGCTCACCTCCCAGTAAACAAACGCAAGCTCAAATGGCATCATGTCACCACTTCGTTGTATTGTAGCTCTCTCTAACTCTCTCACTCTAAAACTCTGTTTTCTATCCACTCCTTATGCAATACCTTCATCTAGTGGGCATTTTTGAAAACTACAGTGCTATGTTTCAAGGAAAATACATTTAAAGGTGTTCTTATATACAAATAATATATATATATATATATAGAGGGTGGCCCTTATTTTAAACGTTTTTAATTTGTGACTCTCACCCCGGCATTTTGTTCTACTTAATAAAAAGCATGAAAATTTTATCACTTTTAGGCTCTGCTCAAAGACAATGAAATTTTGAAGTATAATACTATTCGAACAAACAACCAATGTAAAGTTTGAAATATGAGGTTCTTTTAGTTTTGTAGCACATGAACAATTGTGTCTTTTCTGGCATCAGGGAATCTTTTCCTGTGGTCCTGAATGATCTGAAGGAGGAACTGATGTTGTTCTTCATCCTTAGATAGAAGGCCACTGTAACCAGTCCTTGAACCACGCCTGCCTTTCTCCCTCTGAGCATTTAGAAATTCTGTCTTCGGGTATTTTTATCAGAGAGAAAGCATCCTGGTGTGCGATATCAAATAGATCGTCATAGGTTTCCTTAAATTTATCTTCATTCTCAATCTGTTTACTTGTTCTCTGACCTTGATTCTTCTTTGGTGCTTCCCATTTCTGCACTAATCTCTCAAGTTGTTTCACGGCATGATGGGAGGGTCTTACTGGAATGCGGGCTTTGTTCCATGTTTCTTCCAGTACTCGCACTGTGGCCCCTGCAGCATTATGTTTTCTTGAATGTCCTTTCACTAGGTATATGTAATGCTGCACAACATCTCTAATTGTAGGTAGTTTACAACTTCCTGTGTATGCTTTTGCTGTTTGTAATAAATAGATCTGATTATTTGCCCTCAAATTGCTTGCCATTTCACCTGTATAAAAAGATATGAGAGGTGAACAGCACTTATATTATATTATCGTATAATACTTATACGATGACGCTTTAACATTGAGCTTATGGGCAATGAAAGAGGTGGCTTGAGCATCGGTTAAACTTTGTTTTATTTATATCCAGAATATTTTGTATGACACATTTTTAGACCCAAAGGATCAAATTTAGGGGGTGAGACAGTTTAATTTCCCAGAAAAACTTTTTTGCTACATATAAGGACCACCCTAATATATACAGGTCCTTCTCAAAAAATTAGCATATTGTGATAAAGTTCATTATTTTCTGTAATGTACTGATAAACATTAGACTTTCATATATTTTAGATTCATTACACACAACTGAAGTAGTTCAAGCCTTTTATTGTTTTAATATTGATAATTTTGGCAAAAAAGTCAAGAAAAACCAAAAATCCCTATCTCAAAAAATTAGCATATTTCATCCGATCAATAAAAAAGTGTTTTTAATACAAAAAAAAGTCAACCTTCAAATAATTATGTTCAGTTATGCACGCAATATTTGGTCGGGAATCCTTTTGCAGAAATGACTGCTTCAATGGGGCATGGCATGGAGGTAATCAGCCTGTGGCACTGCTGAGGTGTTATGGAGGCCCAGGATGCTTCGATAGCGGCCTTAAGCTCATCCACAGTGTTGGGTCTGGTGTCTCTCAACTTTCTCTTCACAATATCCCACAGATTCTCTATGGGGTTCAGGTCAGGAGAGTTGGCAGGCCAATTGAGCACAGTAATACCATGGTCAGTAAACCATTTACCAGTGGTTTTGGCACTGTGAGCAGGTGCCAGGTCATGCTGAAAAATGAAAATCTTCATCTCCATAAAGCTTTTCAGCAGATGGAAGCATGAAGTGCTCCAAAATCTCCTGATAGCTCGCTGCATTGACTCTGCCCTTGATAAAACACAGTGGACCAACACCAGCAGCTGACATGGCACCCCAGACCATCAGTGACTGTGGGTACTTGACAGTGGACTTCAGGCATTTTGGCATTTCCTTCTCCCCAGTCTTCCTCCAGACTCTGGCACCTTGATTTCCGAATGACATGCAAAATTTGCTTTCATCCGAAAAACGTACTTTGGACCACTGAGCAACAGTCCAGTGCTGCTTCTCTGTAGCCCAGGTCAGCCGCTTCTGCCGCTGTTTCTGGTTCAAAAGTGGCTTGACCTGGGGAATGCGGCACCTGTAGCCCAGTCCACTGCTTCCACAGGTCCCCCAAGGTCTGGAATCGGCCCTTCTCCACAATCTTCCTCAGGGTCCGGTCACCTCTTCTGGTTGTGCAGCGTTTTCTGCCACACTTTTTCCTTCCCACAGACGTCCCACTGAGGTGGCTTGATACAGCACTCTGGGAACAGCCTATTCGCTCAGAGATTTCTTTCTGTGTCTTACCCTCTTGCTTGAGGGTGTCAATGATGGCCTTCTGGACAGCAGTCAGGTCGGCAGTCTTACCCATGATTGCGGTTTTGAGTAATGAACCAGGCTGGGAGTTTTTAAAAGCTTCAGGAATCTTTTGCAGGTGTTTAGAGTTAATTTGTTGATTCAGATGATTAGGTTAATAGCTCGTTTAGACTACCTTTTCACGATATGCTAATTTTTTGAGATAGGAATTTTGGGTTTTCATGAGCTGTATGCCAAAATCATCAGTATTAAAACAATAAAAGACCTGAAATATTTCAGTTGGTGTGCAATGAATCTAAAATATATGAAAGTGTAATTTTTATCAGTACATTACAGAAAATAATGAACTTTATCACAATATGCTAATTTTTTGAAAAGGACTAGTGTGTGTGTGTGTGTATATATATATATATATATATATATATATATATATACACACACACATATACACACACACATATACACACACTGTATAATGTTTATATTTTATTACAGGGAGTCCTCGGTTTACGCCGGTCCCGACTTACACCGTTTCATGTTTACAAATGCACCCCCATAAAAATATAAAAAATAATATTATGCATCATTACGTCTTTTCGCAGTTACGTAAACAAATGCAAACTAGTTTGGGGCACACGCGGGAGAAGAATAAGCTGTGTTGTGGTTGTGGGCTGAGAAAGACGGCGTCGCTTCCCTTCGCTCAGTCTCGGTACTATAATATTACGCATCATTACGTCTTACACGGTTACATAAACAAATGCGAACTAGTTTCCGGCACGTGAGATGCAGCAAGTGTTGGCAACTTTTGAGGCTCAGGATCCCAACTTGGAAAGGTTCACTAGGGTTTCTATAGGCATCATGGATTTGATGCAATGCTACAAGGAGATCTTGTATGAGAAGAGGTTGCTCTCTGTCCAGTCTAACCTGGAGCAGTATTTTAAGAAGGCAGAGAGGCCTGCAATAGATCCTGTACCCTCTACCTCAGCTGCATCTACTACTCCATGCTCACCTGCTCCAGCTTCTCCAGCACAATAAGCCTGTCTCTCCCTCCCTTACTGTATTTCATTCTTGTGGTAAGGAATTATTTTCTCTCTTTTTCATACTTTTTTATGTCATTAACTGTTGCATTTTATTATAGCACTGTATGTACAGTACTTTTCAGTATATTTTATGTTATGTTCCGACTTGCACTGAATTTCGGGTTACATTTCGTCTTAAAAACGGATCAGCGTCGTAAACCGAGGCCTCCCTGTATAAATAAATATCACAGTAAAAAAATAAGTTTTTCTTAATCATTACTGTATTTTATTTCATTAATACTGTATTAATGAGTAAGACTGTCTATAGGATGTGTTTAAGAATTATATTTTAGTGCATGTAATAGATACATAGTATTTTACTTCCAGTTGATCGCGCATGTAATATGATACATGGGGTTTTACTTCTGAGTACAGAACTCGCAGATTATCTTCATTCGCCGGAGGGGCCAGAACCGAACCCCCGCGAATAATGAGGGCCTACTGTATAACCTTATGCTTGAATACTGGAACATTACACATTGACAGTCTCGATGTTAGTCTGTAGGGTTTGGCAGGAGCAAGTTCTGAGTAGCCCAGTGTATTTTCAGTGAATTGGATGACATTGATGTATAGTAAAGTATATAGCTGGTTGTGTGAGAAGGTGGAAGGGGAGGAACACTTGAGACAGGTATCTCTGTCTTCATATTTCAGCGCTTCTACCAACCCAATCTGTGTGTGTGGTTTTGTGTGTGTGTGTGTGTGTGTGTGTGTGTGTAAGTGTAAGTGTGTAAGAGAGAGAGTTATATGTTCTCTATATCTGTTTCTGGTTTATGTCATTCTCATATTTTATCCCCAGAAAGGGCAGACAATGCATATGTGTATATACGAATGTTACACTGACCACACAGATAAAAATAATTACATGATACCTGCCAGTTCATCCTGCCTCCTTTCAGTCAATGCCCAATCATAACCCTATAACCACAGATACTGTTTTAGATAATTTTTGGTTTATATACATCCTCACTTTAAATATTACTATCTTTTTGTGTCCCTCTCTTGTTCAGGGCCAGCTCTTCACTGTGTCCCTCCTGGAAATATGGGTGGTATTGATGATGACTTTGCTGTGGCTGAAACGCAGTCCTTCGCACGTGAGACTTCTCAAGCTAATGCTACGTTAGATGAGACGCCGTGGTCACTGGATCACTCTGAATCTCGACACCCACATGGAGCCTCATTCTTCCAGTCGAGTCTTTCAGAAAGGAGCCATCAAATGCCGGAAGCTGAAGAGCATAACAGAGAGCCTGCAGAGGAAGACTGGCAGTTACAAGCAACGCAATTATACGGTAACTACAACTAAGACTTAGTTTAGTTATCACAGAAAGCATTCTTAGATGTTTTATAAAGGTTTAATTACTATTGCTGTCACTCGTGAAATTAAACTGATACAGAATGCCATTTAGACAGGAAAAAAGCTAAATGTTTGTGGAACCAGTTGCTCTCAGATCCTAATAGAAGTTTAATGTAAATCAGAATTTTATTAAAGGTTTGTGCACCTGAGAGATAAATACATGGGCCCAATTCTGATATTGACGATATTTATATTAACTCTAATTATTTGGAGATTATCCAATTAGATGAGATTTGAATGATTTGACTAATATGATAATGGTAATTTCTATAATTTCTCAATTTATTTTACATTTATTATTACACGGCTGATATAGATGCTTGATCCTGCTGAGTCAGTTTAGACATTCATTGGTCTTGGCACACACCCCCTCTGTGACTGTCAGAATAATATTATATGTAGGTAATTTTTTTTTAAGTTCGTCCATTTTGCAGGTCGGCCGATGGTACATTTATATATGTTTAAATGTATATAGACATTGTTTTGTTTTGATTGTAGTGCACGTGCCTGCTGCCACCCCTCTGAATCTGGGTTCATTTCTCTCTGAGTATGTACGTTCACTGGCCAAGTTGAACTGGGTCACATGCTTAATAACACGTACATTTTAGCAAGTGCGCATTTAAGTTCAAGATCTAGAAAGATCGAGACCTTGTCTGCATTTTGGATTTGTTATTTATCAAAGTTACGAGTAAAATTTTTAGTATTCAAAGGAAAATTCTGCACAATGTTAGAGGGTGCAAAAAACTGGGGTGGATATAATCATCACAGGTCACGGAGGTGAGGTAGATAGTTTGGTTACACAGCGCTAAAAAGGTAAGGTGTTCGTTCTATGTGGATGTTATATAAATTGAGTAAGTGGACACAGAGATTGTTGTACAATGAAGAGGAATTTTACAGAGGAAATTCTGGTGCATAATCTGTTATTTTTGAATATAGTATGTTTGTTATTGAAAAATAAGACTGTTCGAGTCTTTACTGCCTTTAAAGCCACAAGTCATCGACACCAGCTGGACTATTCTCACCCACCTTACATTCAACAGGGACATACAATTTACAATACTAGCTAATTTTTTGGTTTTTGAACTACGGTGCATGCATATTTGGGGACGGCCTAGCACCCTTGTGGGGGGGTGGGGGTGGGGGCTATTAATGTGAGCGACAGGGAAGTGTGCGTATGCCAACCCTCCTTCCTGGCAGAGCTCTGTCACGGATGACTGCGAAATTAACCTGGATTCGAACTTGTGTTCTCTGGGTTAATAGTTATGCACCTCGTCAATATTCACTCAGAAGCTCTTGTTTCTTTTTTTTTGTAGTCACTGAACAGCTAACGGTTATTCCATGAGTTCTCATTGTGTATAAGATGTTTTATTCTATTTGCTGAATTGTTGTGAATATAGATGGAAGAATATATTTTTATTGAAATATAGTTGGAAAAATATATTTTTTGATTGTATTGAAATTCCTATCTCTCTCTCTCTCTCTTTCTATATATATCTTCTTCTTTTCCTTTCGGCTGTTCCCTTCAGGGGTCGCCATAGCGAATCATCTGCCTCCATCTCACCCTATCCTTTGCATCTTCTTCTCTTACACCAACTACCTTAATTTCCTTAATTTCTGCTACCTCCAGCTCAGCCTCCTGTCTTTTCCCCAGGGCCACTGTTTCTAAACCATACATCACCGGCCTCACCACCATCTTGTACACTTTTCCTTTCATTCTTGCCAATACCCTCCTATCACACATCACTCCGGACACTTTTCTCCAACCATTCCAACCTGCCTGCACACACTTCTTGACCTCTTTTCCACACTCTCCATTGCTCTGGATTGTTGAGCCTAAGTACTTAAAATCCTCCACCTTCGTTATCTCTGTTCCCTGTAACCTCACCATTCCTCTTGGGTCCTTCTCATTCACACACATGTATTCTGACTTACTGAGGCTAACCTTCATTCCCCTCCTTTCCAGGGCATACCTCCACCTCTCTAGATTTTCCTGCACTTGTTCTCTGCTCTCACTACAGATCACAATGTCATCTGCAAACATCAAAGTCCATGGGGAATCTTGTCTAACCTCGTCTGTCAGCCTGTCCATCACCATAGCAAACAAGAAGGGGCTCAGAGCTGACCCTTGATGCAGTCCCACCTCAACCTTGAACTCTTCTGTCACACCGACAGCACACCTCACCACTGTCTTACATCTCTCATACAAGTCCTGCGCCACTCTAACATACTTCCCCGCCACTCCAGACTTCCTCATGCAATACCACAGTTCCTCTCTCGGCACCCTGTCATATGCTTTCTCCAGATCCACAAAGGCACAATGCAACTCCGTCTGACCTTCTCTGTACTTCTCTATTAACATCCTCAAAGCAAACACTGCATCTGTGGTGCTCTTTCTTGGCATGAAACCAAACTGTTGTTCACAAATGCCCTTAGTCTAGCTTCCACTATTCTTTCCCATAACTTCATCATATGGCTCATCAACTTTATCCCTCTGTCGTTGCCACAACTCTGCACGTCTCCCTTGTTCTTAAAAATGGGCACCATCACACTTTTCCTGCATTCCTCTGGCATCCTCTCACTCTCTAAGACCTTGTTGAATGTTCTTGTCAGGAAATCTACTGCTACCTCTCCTAGACACTTCCATACCTCCACAGGTATATCATCAAGACCAACTGCCTTTCCATTCTTTATCCTCTTCAATGCCCTCCTCACTTCACCTTTACCAATCTTTGCTACTTCCTGGTCCTCAACGGTCATCTCTTCTACTCTTTTTTTTTTTCTTCTCTCATTTGCCTCATTCATCAGCTCTTCAAAGTACTCTTTCCATCTTCCCAGCACACTTCTGTCATCAGTCAATACATTTCCCTCTCTGTTCTTAATCCCTCTAACTTGCTGCACGTCCTTCCCATCTCTATCTCTCTGCTGTGCCAACCTGCATAAATCAATTTCTCCCTCTTTACTTTCCAATCGAGCATACCAGTCATCATACGCCCTCTGTTTGGCCATTGACACCGCTACCTTCGCCTTATGCTCAATGTCCCACTTCTTCTTAGCTAACCTCTTCCTACATCTGTGTGTGCGCGCATGCTCGCCTCTGTATTTATATTATTATTATTATTATCTGTATTTATAATTTTATTTACATCTTATGCATTATTTTTGAATGTTTAATTGTTGTTATAAGCATTTATAGCATTGAATATGTATTTATTGATATTATATACACACATACATGTACGTATACATCAGTCAGGGGGGTTGATCCTACTTCGCAGAATTCGACGGTCGTGGGGGGATATCGTTCACAATTAACCACGGAAAGTGAGGGATCCCTGTATATACATACAGTGGTTCCTTAATTTACAAATTTAATCTGTTCCGAGAGCAAGCTCGTAAGCCAAAAAGTTTGTTAGATAAAACAATTATTCCCATAAAAAATAATGGAGAACCGATTAATCCGTTCCAACCCCCTCCCAGACTCATACAACCTGCTACAAACACATATATCTGACCTCATCTATTAAAGATAAACATGTAATAATAATAATAATAATACATGTATATTAACATGAATAATAAGCAATAAAACAATAATAACAATAAGTCAACTAACTCTTCCGATCATCAACCGTGGCGAAAATGTCACGTTTTTTATATATATATATATATATATATATATATATATATATATATATATATATATATATATATACATACACTAGTCCTTCTCAAAAAATTAGCATATTGTGATAAAGTATTATTTTCTGTAATGTACTGATAAACATTAGACTTTCATATATTTTACAGTCATTACATACAACTGAAGTAGTTCAAGCCTTTTACTGTTTTAATATTGACAATTTTGGCAAAAAAGTCAAGAAAAACCAAAAATCCCTCTTTCAAAAAATTAGCATATTTGATCTGACCAATTTAAAAATAAAGTGTTTTTAATACAAAAAAAGTCAACGTTCAAATAATTATGTTCAGTTATGCACTCAATACTTGGTCGGGAATCCTTTTGCAGAAATGACTGCTTCAGTGCGGCATGGCATGGAGGCAATCAGCCTGTGGCACTGCTGAGGTGTTATGGAGGCCCAGGATGCTTCGATAGCGGCCTTAAGCTCATCCACAATGTTGGGTCTGGTGTCTCTCAACTTTCTCTTCACAATATCCCACAGATTCTCTATGGGGTTCAGGTCAGGAGAGTTGGCAGGCCAATTGAGCACAGTAATACCATGGTCAGTAAACCATTTAGCAGTGGTTTTGGCACTGTGAGCAGGTGCCAGGTCGTGCTGAAAAATGAAATCTTCATCTCCAAAGCTTTTCAGCAGATGGAAGCATGAAGTGCTCCAAAATCTCCTGATAGCTAGCTACATTGACCCTGCCCTTGATAAAACACAGTGGACCAACACCAGCAGCTGACATGGCATCCAAGACCATCACTGACTGTGGGTACTTGACACGGGACGTCAGGCATTTTGGCATTTCCTTGTCCTCAGTCTCCCTCCAGACTCCATGCAAAATTTGCTTTCATCCGAAAAAAGTACTTTGGACCACTGAGCAACAGTCCAGTGCTGCTTCTGTGTAGCCCAGGTCAGCCGCTTCTGCCGCTGTTTCTGGTTCAAAAGTGGCTTGACCTGGGGAAAGCGACACCTGTAGCCCAGTCCACTGCTTCCACAGGTTCCCCAAGGTCTGGAATCGGCCCTTCTCCACAATCTTCCTCGGAGTTCGGTCACCTCTTCTGGTTGTGCATCGTTTTCTGCCACACTTTTTCCTTCCCACAGATGTCCCACTGAGGTGCCTTGATACAGCACTCTGGGAACAGCCTATTCGCTCAGAGATTTCTTTCTGTATCTTACCCTCTTGCTTGAGGGTGTCAATGATGGCCTTCTGGACAGCAGTCAGGTCGGCAGTCTTACCCATGATTGCGGTTTTGAGTAATGAACCAGGCTGGGAGTTTTTAAAAGCCTCAGGAATCTTTTGCAGGTGTTTAAAGTTAATTTGTTGATTCAGATGATTCGGTTAATAGCTCGTTTAGAGTACCTTTTCATGATATGCTAATTTTTTGAGATCGGAATTTTGGGTTTTCATGAGCTGTATGCCAAAATCATCAGTATTAAAACAATAAAAGACCTGAAATATTTCAGTTGGTGTGCAATGAATCTAAAATATATGAAAGTTTAATTTTTATCAGTACATTACAGAAAATAACACAATATGCTAATTTTTTGAGAAGGACTCGTGTGTGTGTGTGTGTGTGTGTGTGTGTGTGTGTGTGTATATATATATATATATATATATATATATATATATATATATATATATTACATTACATATATGGAAGATTGAAGGCTGTTCCTCACAGCAAGCTGATAATGTCATGTTTGATTGGGAAAATCAGATTTAAATGTACAGTGAAAAGATAGTGTTGGCTTTTATCATGGAATAAGTCACAATTTCTTCCTTTTTTTGTCTGTCATAACGTTCGTGGCAATAGAATATGAGCTGATATCCTAGGAGTAGGATAGCTACAGCTGTACCCAATGGAGCAGGTGTAAGAAGGTGAAGCCCATCAGAGGCACAATTCAAGCGGTACCCATTTATACTGCTTGGCTCAGGTCAGGTTTTGCCCTGCTACTGGTAACATGTAAGCCAGTACGTACAATCTGTTGCATGGTCAGCGACTAACCCCCCTCCCCCCATCCCACACCCCCACCCCTCCTTACACACACACCAGGTTCCAAATTTGGTGAATGGGGTGGCTAGAAACCCAGTAGGAATAAAAACAAGACCTATCAAAGGGTGGATGAACTCTTTAGAGTCAACGGCCAGCTAGCTAGATATGGTGTTTCAATAAAAACACCCTGCAGACAGAATTTTGGACCTTTTACTGCAGATTTTTTCCTCTTTGTATGCAGCCATGACAAGGTTGTTATGGCTGCCACCTATGCCAGAATTCTGGCATGGCATCCAGATTGATTGGTAGACAGAGTTTCAGACCTTATACAAGGGTCTTAAGCATGATAGGGCTTCAATAGGGATTTCAACACAAAACCTCTTGACCATGAGTCCAGCACCCTAACCACTACACCCTATGTTCTTTCATAGTATATTTTTTTAAACTGTATAAAATACTAAAAATTAAGAAATATCTGTTATAAATGTGAACCATTGGTCATAAACATGAATCACTGAAATCTAAATCCTGAAAACAGGGCAGTGGTGGTCTACTGGTATAGGGCGCTGGATCGCTGATCCAAAGGTTGGGGGTTCGAGTCCCACTCTCCACAAGGTTGTCACTGTCCTCCCCAGTGCGGCTAACTGGGTTATCAAAGGCGGGCCATGTCGCTCACTGTCTATGGTGTGAAGCATGTAAAAGAACCATTGCTGACTTTTGTAAAGAGTAGGCTGCAAAGCCGTCGACGTGTTTCCGCCCTGCGATGGCCTGGCGAGCTGTCCAGGGTGTACTCTGCCCTCGCCCAAAGTTGGCTGGGATGGGCGCCAGCCTCCCCGCGACCCAAATTAGGATTAAGCGGTTGCAGAAAATGAACTGAACTGAACTAAATCCTGAAACAATGACATGAAATTGTGCAGTGGATGCACGGTCTATGTACGTCCACAGCATTCTTGAACTCTTGTCTTGTAAATGATGCATCCCGGAGTGTGGTATTTAATTATCTATGACTTTTTGTCCCTCAGCATGTACAGCCAAACCATTTCTGTATTGCTCTTATTTGGCTGCCTTGACTTGTCTTGTTCCTCCTTCTGGTGCATCACTGTGATAATCTATATGATGCCTTGAAGAAGTACCAGCATATGTAGGATAAATACTCATCAGTGTCTTGATCAGTCAGATTTTTTCATGTTGGACTGTATAGGATTACACTTTTCTAATAATCTACCAGAGCAAAATTCCAAAGTGAGAATATACTTTAACACTACTGATGTTTCTCTGTCTCAACATTTACTGCTGTGTTACTTTCTTTTTTCAGCAGTTTGAGGGAAATGTCAACTACTACATCTTATCCTTGTTTGATAGCACTAACGGTACTGTTATTATCATTCATGTATTACAGCTATGAAAAATTCAGATGGTAGTGCTAAAGTTGAGCAAACACAGTTGGATCTAGATGCTACTCAGGCATACACTGTTATGGGCCAAGACGAGGCAAAAGATGAAGGAAAAGAGGAGACACAGCTCATCAAACATGGAGCCCAGAATGAAGAGAACAGTGCTCAAGATGCTAATGAGGGGGTTGCTGCTAGTGAACCAAAAAGAAAGGAAGAAGAGGATGTTAACGATGAAATACAAGTGAATTCGCATCTCTCCACTGCAGACACACTGCTGATTGTCAGGAGCCCGAGGCAGGAGGATGATACCGAACCGTTCGGTTTCCTCGCTGCTGAAATTCAGAAAGAACAGGAGGAGATGATGAAAGAGGAATGTGTGAGCAGGGAACAAGGGCAACAAGAGATAAATGATGGAGAACGGGATGAAAATAAGAGCATGGGGCGAGAGAACGAAAAAGATAGGCAGAGAAAAGAAAACGAGAGCACAGAGATGGAAAATAACAATTATGTCACTAAAGATGGGACAGAAAAAAAGGAGAAGGAAATGGATCAAAGTACAAGAGTAAAAAATGATAATGAAGTAGATGAAGCGGGTGCTGAGGTTGATACTATAGTTGAAACACTGGCTGTAAGTGAGGAAGGAGGACAGGAGGAAGAGCAAGTGAAAGAACACAGTGGAAATGAAGGAACACAGCCAGCTCAGGTTGAGTCAAAGCAGCCTCTCAAGCCTGATGACCACACTCATGTTGCTGTTCCTGAAACCCTGCCCATGTATGAGGAAGATGAAGGACAGGAAGAAGAGAAGAATACACCTAGTACTAGCAGAAGATCTATTAGACAGAAACAGGGTGATTACGTTACACAGAAACAGCTTGTCAAGTCTGAGGAAACCAGTGCTCATGCCACCATTGCTGAAACACAACCTGTAAATGATGAAGATATGGAAGGACACGAGGAAGAGCAACAGAGTGACGCTATATCTAACAAGAGATCCAGTACTAGGAGACACAGTGCTAAGGCAAAGCCAGCAAAGTCTGTTGAGTCTTGTCACACCCTAACGATGTGTGAGGAAGAGAAGGGACTGGAGGAAAAGCCACAGGGTGAAGCCAAGTCTGGTAGAAAAACCCACCAAAGAAGGCAAACTGCTAAAATTGAGTCGACAAAGCCTCTCGAGTTGGATTCTCCTGCTGAAGCAGTGAAGATAGAAGCTGACAAGGAAGAGCAAAACATTAGGAGGAGCCTGAGAGGAAAAGAAAGAGGAAGAGCAACATTAGACAAGGGTAAAGGCAAACGAAGAGCTGCCACAGAGGAGAAGAGAGAGAACATTGAGCAAGAGGAGGACTGTGAAGAAGAGTTAGATGGTGGGAGAAAAGGAAAAGTACGAAAGCTGAAGCTGGAAGCTGAAAATGACGAAATGGAGCATTCCAATAATCAAGAGGAAAAAGATGAAAGTAAGAGACATCAGAGGGGAAAAAAGGAGGAAGAAGCTGGAGAGCAGCTTGAAAGAGAAGGGAAAAAACAGATTGAAAGCAAGATGAAAGAAAGAGAGGTGAAGGAAAGGTTTGAAAGGGAGAAGCAGTCGGAAAAACCGAGGAGGAAACATGGAGAAAAAGATAGGTTAGAACAAGAGAGAACAGAAAGAGAGAACCAGGAAAAAGAAAGTCTGGAAAAAGAGATGATGGCAAATCAGGAGCTTGAGCAAAAAAGTGCGAAAGAAAGGAAACACCAAGAAGAAAAGGAAAAATTGGCAATGGAAAAAATAGATAGAGAAGCGAAAGAACAGCTAGAGAAAGAAATGGGAGATGAGGAAAAACAAGAAAAGGAAAGAGCGCAAAAAGGAAACATGAGCAAAGACAATAACGAGGAAAAAGAAAAGAGACAAATGTTAGGAAAACGAAAGACGGGGCGAGTAAGAAAAGGGGGGACCACAAGCAAGAATGCGGAGCAAGCATTAGAAGAAGGAAATAAAGAAGGAATACAGACTGAACAAGAATTAAGTGAGAAACAAGAATGTAAAGAAGGGAGCAGTAGAAAGCAAGAGGACGAATTAGCTGAGACTGATGCGAAACCCAGACAAGGCCGACGCGCTAACAAAAAATCTGCTGCGCCCCCTGCTGATGTGGAGGATGAAGGGGGTCCAGCTAAAAGAACTCGGTCGCGCTCCCACTCCTCAAACTCTGTATGTTCAGAACAGTCCACTCAGAACAGCTTGGATGAAGGCAGAAGAAGAGTGGGGAGAAGGAAAACTGATGAAGAAGTGAAGAAGAGAGGCAGGCCATCAAGGAGAAGAACAACAACCACAACACCCTCTACTAAGGAGGACATTAAGCAGGCTGATTACTCTCGCTCCAACTCCAGGAGCTCTGACCGATCCAGCAGCAGCGTGACCACTCAGAGCCAAGGAAGTGGAAAGAAAGGGAGGAGAAGTGTGAAAGCAGAAGAGGAAAACGGAGAACAATCAGCAGCTGTGGGGAGAGGAAAAGGAAGAACAAGAGGTGGGAAAGCTCCTGGGACAAAAGACATTGAAGTAGAGGAAAATCAGGCCGAAGTTGAGACAGACAGTGTAACAAGCCAAGGCAGCACCAGGGGGCGTAAAAGAGGTTCTGATGTGTCCATGTTGCTCACAGAAACTCTTCAGCCGACCCTTAAAACCTCTCGCCGCTGTCTAGCAGGACAGACACCCAAGGTAGAAGAACATACACGATTCCAAATAATTATTTATTAAAAATCACAGATGCTCAAAAGAGCTTATGGGAAATTACATAATAAAAGTACAGTGAGATTTGACAGTCCCGCTTCCTTTCAGGTTCTGTTTACAGGCGTAGTGGATGAGGATGGGGAGAAAGTGGTGGTGCGTCTGGGCGGAGGGATGGCGAAAGGTGTGAGTGACATGACTCACCTAGTAACCGATAAAGTCCGCCGTACCGTAAAGTTCCTGTGTGCTGTGGCTCGAGGAGTGCCGATCGTTACCCCTGACTGGCTCAGCAAGGTGAGGAATTTAGGCTTTAACCTTTTAACCAAGGAATTTAGGCTTTAATCTTCGCCAACTGAAAGGATTAAAAGCTACAAATAGAAATGAACATGTGAAGCCAATCATCACTTTACACCACTCCCACATATAATCACCAAGGGCCTCACGGATATCAAACAGGGCCTGAAAGTGGCGTACATCACTTTCCATGCAAAACTTGTGATCCATCAAAAACAAACTTGACTGGAGAATGTGTGCACCTGTACACAGACTCCGAACCATGCACATGTGTATTCTGGACAAAATGGGAATCAGTCACAGTCACTCAGAGTGGTGTGAACTGAACTCCGAGTGTAGAAATGCAGTGAGAGAACAACAGTTATAATTACAGTATTGGTGTCCTTCATGTATTTAATTTTATGCTGCGTGATACGTTATAAATCCACTCTATCATGATGACTTAATTCAATGGTGTTATTTCGTATTCGGAGTGAGGAATTATTCTATAAACACTTTCTTCTATCATTTAACTGAAATCTGGAATTGACATTATTTTTATATATTTAATCTCCAGTTTCTATCATGCAGGCAGTGGTGGCCTAGTGGTAAAGGGCGCTGGATTGCTGATCCAAAGGTTGGGGGTTCGAGTCCCACTCTCCACAAGGTTGTCCCTTTCCCCCCCAAGTGCAGTGCAGCTAACTGGGTTATCAAAGGCTGGCCATGTCTCTCATTGTCTATGGTGAGAGGTTTGTGTAAAAGAAAGATTGCTGACTTTCGTCAAGAGTAGCTGCAAAGCCGTCAGCGTGTTTCTGCCCCTTGCTAAAGGGTTGTGTCAGGAAGGGCGTCCGACATAAATACCTATGCCAAATCAAACATGTGAATCATTAAACTGCTCATCTAGCTGAAGGCGTAATTCGTACCGAAGATGGTCAAACGGGCCCATTTCCATTTGGAAAGGGAGTTCGGCAAGCTGTTTAGTTTCCCCAGCGGTATTCATTGTGGTAGGAGAGTACATCATGAGAAATGTGGAAGATAAGATTGATGAGCAAATAGGCTTCAACATTGGTGGAACCCCACTCTGGAACATTCGGTATGCAGATGACACTTCTCTGCTAGCAAAAAGTAAAGAATAACTAACCTCCTTATCAGAAGCACTCGGAGAAGAAAGTCTGAAACTTGGACTCGAGATTAATACGAATAAGACCAACATCACGACTGTGAATGGCTCTGGAGAATTTGTTCTGGAAGGAGATAGCATTGAAGAAGTAGACAGCTTCCAATTTTTTGGTTCCCAAGTAAGATCCAACAGTGATAGTACCCCTGATATAAGGACCAGGCTAATGATGGCAAGAATGACAACAGCAAACCTCTCCAGAATCTGAATCCAGTCAAATTAGTACCAGCCCCCCCCCCCCCCCCCCATCCTGCACACACACACACACACACACACACACACACATGCTATAAATAGTGTTATTTGTCTATAAAATTGTAATAAGTATCCTCTGCATAACACTGTATCCTTATTAACATTATGGAATACATCTTCTTCTTTTCCTTTCGGCTTTTCCCTTCAGGGGTCGCCACAGCGAATCATCTGCCTCCATCTCACCCTATCCTTTGCATCTTCTTCTCTTACACCAACGACCTTCATGTCCTCCTTTACCACATCCATGAATCGTCTCTTTGGTCTTCCTTTAGGCCTTTTGCCTGGTAGTTCCAGCCTCAGCATCCTATTACCAATATACTCACTATCCCTCCTCTGTACATGTCCAAACCATCGCAATCTAGCCTCTCTGACTTTGTCTCCAAAACGTCTTACATGTGCTGTCCCTCTGACGTGTTCATTCCTAATCCTATCCATCCTCGTTACTCCCAAAGAGAACCTCAACATTTTCATCTCTGCTACCTCCAACTCTGCCTCCTGTCTTTTCCCCAGGGCCACTGTTTCTAACCCATACAGCATCGTTGGCCTCAACTCCGTTTTGTACACTTTTCCTTTCATTTTTGCCGATACCCTCCTATCACACATCACCCCCGCCACTTTTCTCCAACCATTCCAACCTGCCTGCACACGCTTCTTGACCTCTTTTCCACACTCTCCATTGCTCTGGATTGTTGAGCCTAAGTACTTAAAATCCTCCACCTTTCTTATCTCTGCTCCCTGTAATCTCACCGTTCCTCTTTGGTCCTTGGCATTCATGCACATGTATTCTGTCTTACTGAGGCTAATCTTCATTCCCCTCCTTTCCAGGGCATACCTCCACCTCTCTAGATTTTCCTGCACTTGTTCTCTGCTCTCACTACAGATTACAATGTCATCTGCAAACATCATAGTCCATGGGGAATCTTGTCTAACCTCGCCTGTCAGCCTGTCCATCACCATAGCGAACAAGAAGGGGCTGAGAGCTGACCCTTGATGCAGTCCCACCTCCACCTTGAACTCTTCTGTCACACCGACAGCACACCTCACCACTGTCTTACATCTCTCATACATGTCCTGCACCACTCTAACATACTTCTCTGCCACTCCAGACTTCCTCATGCAATACCACAGTTCTTCTCTCGGCACCCTGTCATATGCTTTCTCCAGATCCACAAAGGCACAATGCAGCTCCGTCTGACCTTCTCTGTACTTCTCCATTAACATCCTCAAGGCAAACACTGCATCTGTGGTGCTCTTTCTGGGCATGAAACCAAACTGTTGTTCACAAATGCTGACTTCTGCCCTTAGTCTAGCTTCCACTATTCTTTCCCATAACTTCATTGTATGGCTCATCAACTTTATCCCTCTGTAGTTGCCACAACTCTGCATCTCTCCCTTGTTCTTAAAAATGGGCACCAGCACACTTCTCCTCCATTCCTCTGGCATCCTCTCACTCTCTAAGACCTTGTTAAATGTTCTTGTCAGAAAATCTACTGCTACCTCTCCTAGACACTTCCATACCTCCACCGGTATGTCATCAGGACCAACTGCCTTTCCATTCTTCATCCTCTTCAATGCCCTCCTCACTTCACCCTTACTAATCTTTGCTACTTCCTGGTCCTCAACAGTCACCTCTTCTACTCTTTTCTCTCTCTCATTTTCCTCATTCATCAGCTCTTCAAAGTACTCTTTCCATCTTCCCAGCACACTTCTGTCATCAGTCAATACATTTCCCTCTCTGTCCTTTATCAATCTAACTTGCTGCACGTCCTTCCCATCTCTATTTCTCTGCTGTGCCAACCTGTATAAATCATTTTCTCCCTCCTTACTTTCCAGCCGAGCATACAAGTCATCAAACGCGCTCTGTTTGGCCTTTGACACTGCTACCTTTGCCTTACGCTGTGTCTCCCTGTACTCCTATTTACTCTCTTCGGTTTTGTCAATGTCCCACTTCTTCTTAGCTAATCTCTTCCTTTGTACACACTCCTGCACTTCCTCATTCCACCACCAAGTCTCCTTATCTACTTTCCTTCCAGATGACACACCAAGTATTCTCCTACCTGTCTCCCTGATCACATTCGCTGTAGTAGTCCAGTCATCTGGAAGCACTTCCTGACCACCCAAAGCCTGTTTCAACTCCTCCTTGAAGACAACCCGACACTCTTCCTTTTTCAACTTCCACCACTTTGTCTTCTGCTCTGCCTTTGCCTTCTTCACCTTCCTCACCATCAGCATCATCCTGCACACCACCATCCTATGCTGTTTGGCAACACTCTCACCCGCTACTACTTTGCAGTCACTGACTTCCTTTAAATTACATCGCCTGCACAAGATATAGTCTACCTGTGTGCTCCTACCTCCACTTTTATAAGTCACCCTATGCTCCTCTCTCTTCTGGAAGAAAGTATTCACCACAGCCATTTCCATCCTTTTGCAAAATCTACCAACATCTGTCCTTCATGCTCCTGTCCTGGATACCAAACCTACCCATCACTTCCTCGTCCCTCTGTTTCCTGCACCAACATGTCCATTGAAGTCTGCCCCAATGACCACTCTTTCACCTCTGGGGTACTCTGCATCACTTCATCTAACTCCCTCCAGAATCTCTCCTTCTCTTCTCGCTCACATCCTGTCTGTGGGGCATAAGCACTAACAACATTAACCATCACACCTTTAATTTCTAACTTGAGACTCATCACTCTGTCTGACACTCTTTTCACTTCTAGAACATTCCTGGCAAACTCCTCCTTCAAGATGACTCCGACTCCATTTCTCTTCCCATCCACACCGTGATAAAACAGCTTAAACCCTGCTCCTATGCTTCTAGCCTTGCGACCTTTCCACCTGGTCTCCTGAACACACAGTATGTCCACCTTCCTCCTCTGCATCATGTCAGCCAGCTCTCTACCTTTTCCTGTCATAGTTCCAATATTCAAAGTCCCTACTTTCAGTCCTAGACTCATGCCTTTCCTCTTCTCTCTCTGGCAACGGACACGCCTCCCGCCTCTCCTTCTTCGACGTCTTCGACCAACAGTAGTCCAATTTCCATCAGCACCCTGTTGGTTGACGGCACTGATGGCGGTCGTTGTTAACCCGGGCCTCGACCGATCCGGTATGTCATTCTTTCTTGTGATTCGCATAGTTTATTTGGCATTTGTTTTACGCCGGATGCCCTTCCTGACGCAACCCTCTGCATTTATCCGGGCTTGGGACCGGCGTGAGGGAGAGACACTGGTTTGTGCCCCCCCCCCTCACGGCTGCATTATTATGGAATACATAAAAGGAAGAAATATCGATGAACTTCCAACAAAGAATAACTTTATTAACAATTTTTTAGTCTTTAAACAAAAAGATTTAAAGTGCATGAATTTGCCTGATATTAAAAAACGTATCCTTATTTAAACTAAACATTTTTAGACCACCAATTTGAACCATTCGATACTGAAAAATAAAATTAAATAAAATCAATAAATAAATAAATTCAAATTGATCAGCTACATTAACTCAGGAGCACAATATATAAAACACTTTAACCTACAAAACAAAAATGAATAGAATAATTTGTATTTTAAGTCAGGATTCATGGCTACAATGAGCACATTTCGCAGTGCACAGATTTTTGAAGCAGGGTTTAAAGCATGATACTGAACTCTCAGCTCCTGCTCAATGCTGAACTGGGACCCGGACTTATTTTCACAGCGCTGACGTCATCCAGCATGACAGAGACCATGTCTGCTGTAGGTAGGATTAGTTCCTCTGCTATGCTGTGGGGTTTTCTGCACTGAGCAATTTGGTACGCCACCTTATATGATGCTAACAGAGCTCACTGGTTTGTTGGAGTAGCATTAACAAAGCGGGATGGTTGTTGACAATATGCGGCACGTTTTCGCTGAAAAACTTAAGCGGCTCATCAGTATGATCGGGGTGTGATGTCTTTAAGTGATGCCTTCCTTTATTTGGCTTCATGCTGTCCACTGCCAATGCGGTCTTTCCTCGTTTCTCACCGTAGTCACAGTGAGGCCGAGTGCTACATCCGCTTCATTATACTTCATCAACTTAGCTTTCGAGAAACTTTCGTTTCTCTCACTGTCACCGTCTCTCCCCGCCCTTCTTTCCGTCCCTGTTAAAAATTTTTCCATGGTGGGTTTATTAACTTCACATTTCAACTATTGAGATAATTCTCTCTGGGCACAGTCTGACAGGGAGGGAGCCACTGCCACCTACTGTAGTGGATGTACATTTACACTTTATTCTAGTAGGTAAGTCTATTGGGTTTTTACACTCGAGCCTAGTGGCTCATCAGGCCGGTGCTTATCCCCAGTTTCCGTAGCATGAAGCGACCATTTCTGGTCAAAAAAAAGGGTATGTGCATGGTGGGAATTATGGTATGTACACTTTTAGGAAGTCAGTGAGTTATAAAAGGAAGATTGTTTATAGGTGTGTGTGTGTGTGTGTGTGTGTGTGTGTATATACACAGGGGTTTATAAGGTAGAATATTTTTGAGACATGAAATGTTTTTATTTTGGCACAAGTAAACTTTTGGTGAGGAATCCTACACAATTTTTATAAATTTAACCCATGGTTACTTACGTTCTGATTTGCATCAAATTACAACACTCTTTCCTGCCCTTCCTATTTTCTTTACTGATTCATCATTCATAATGTGAACACAACTCAGGACAATGCTTCCTTTATGCGCTGCTCTTTGACCACATGCTTTCAAGCTGCTACCTCCCAATGCTCACAGACGCCCATGGTTATCTCATGTTGTTTCAATCCCTCCATCTTAGACAGCAGGGCAACTTTTAGACTGCCAGTCATCAGAATTCCAACTTGTTTAGAGGGTTGTATGAGGATTTGCTTGTGGCACTTGGGAATCCAAATCTTAAAAATGCCCCCCAAAAAAAAAAAAAAAAAAAAAAAAAAACAACAACAACAACGGGGTGGTGGGCATGGTCGTAGTGTGTTTTGCCACAAGAAGCTCCCGTGTTCAGTCCCATGGCAAGTAAGAGTGTTTTAAAGTGGAGTGCTTTCTCCATGGTAACTTGGGTTTCTTCTGGTGTTTTCCTTCCAGAATCTAAAGATATGCACATTATTCTAATTAGCTGTTCTAAACTGCCCCTAGGTAGGTAGGTGTGTGTGTGTGTGTGTGTGTGTGTGTGTGTCTGTCTGTCTGTCTGTCTGTCTGCAGTTTCTTTTTTGTTAATTAATTTGCAGAACCACTTAATCCTACTTGGATTGCAGGAAGGCTAAATGCTATCTCAGCCAACCATGGCTGAAGGTAGGGTACACCCTGAACATCTCACCAGTTCATTACAGGGCCAACACCCAAACACAACCATTTATACTCCACAGGGCCAGTTAGCCTAAAGTGTATGTCTTTTGAACTGTGGGAGGAAAACAGTGTACCCAAAGGAAACCTAGGGAAGAATGGGGAGAAGATGTGAACTACATATAGAGGTACACTAAGCCCGGAACTCGAACCCATGACTAAGAAGCGGACAAGTTAAGCACTACCCCACCATGCCGTTTTTCTTAATTGGGTTGATCTCAGTCATATGTCTGTGTATTTGATTTATGATTTGATTTATGGTCCTCTCTCTCTCTCTTATCTGTTTCTCTCTTTTTCTCTCCTTGCACCCTTTATAGTGTGGTAAAGCAGGAACTTTCCTCTCTCCAAATGGATTCTTAGTAAAAGATGTTGAACAAGAGAAGAAATTTAATTTCACTCTACAGGAGGCACTGAGAGTAGCCAGCTCTCAGCCCTTATTACAGGTACGTCCACTCTTACATTTTCTTCAATGTTCAGGCATGAATGTTATGAATCATTTGCCCCACAAAACCTAGTAACTATTGTTTGGGTGCAGTGTGTATCAGCATTTTGCGTTGTGTACTCTTCCTACTCACTTTATTCCAACTTGTAGCTTGTGTTTATTGCACACATTAGTATAACTCATGCTTCCAGCATATTTGTAATTATTTGATATAATGTATGTTTAGACATGATATGATAGACGTAACATATATTTCTCCAACAGGGCTATGAAATCCATGTAACACCCTCCGTGAAGCCTGAGCCGGCTCACATGAAAGAAATCATCACCTGCTGTGGGGCACGCTTTCTCCCAAAAATGCCCTCAGCTCAGAAGGTAACTGTACACATACACTATTCTTCTTCTTTTCCTTTCGGCTTTTCCCTTCAGGGGTCGCCACAGCAAATGATCTGCCTCCATCTCTCCCTATCCTCTGCATCTTCTACTCTTACTCCAACGACCTTCATGTCCGCCTTCACCGCATCCATAAATCTTCTCTTTGGTCTTCCTCTGGGCCTTTTGCCTGGTCGTTCCAACCTCAGCATCCTACTACCAATATACTCACTATCCCTCCTCTGTACATGTCCAAACCATCTCAATCTAGCCTCTCTGACTTTGTCTCCAAAACATCTTACATGTGCTGTCCCTCTGATGTGCTCGTTTCTGATCCTATCCATCCTCGTTACTCCCAAAGAGAACCTCAACATTTTCATCTCTGCTACCTCCAGCTCTGCCTCCTGTCTTTTCCCCAGGGCCACTGTTTCTAAACCATACAACATCACTGGCCTCATCACCGTCTTGTACACTTTTCCTTTCATTCTTGCTGATACTCTCCTATCACACATCACACCGGACACTTTTCTCCATCCATTCCAACCTGCCTGCACACGCTTCTTCACCTCTTTTCCACACTCTCCATTGCTCTGGATTGTTGACCCTAAGTACTTAAAATCCTCCACCTTCTTTATCTCTGCTTCCTGTAACCTCACCCTTCCTCTTGGTTCCTTGTCGTTCACACACATGTATTCTGTTTTACTGAGACTAACCTTCATTCCCCTCCTTTCCAGGGCATACCTCCACCTCTCTAGATTTTCCTCCACTTGTTCTCTGCTCTCGCTACAGATCACGATGTCATCTGCAAACATCATATGGTTTTAATAACACAGCTAAACGTATCACACTTGTCTTTCATCTTCGGATTCAGCTGTGCACGCTCACAAAATATTTACAATGCTTTCAAATATTGTAGCTTCATTGTGGTTATATTTTGTATAAAGCCTGAGTTGTATAATTTCTCTCCTCAATGATCTCAGGTAGATAATAATAACAATAATAATAACTGGAGAGACCCTCAGGAGTGCAAAATGCTTCTACCAGACACAAATGGATTATTAAAACTTCACAGAACTATATAATGAGATGTAAGCTGCTGAACATTTTTGGCACATTAAAAAAAAAAAAAAAAAAAAAAAAAAAAGGCCATTTTTGGGGGGATTATGTGAAAATTTTTCAACATGATGATTTTTCAACATGGATTGCAACCAAAATGTAATGGTTTGTTACTTGTAGCACACCCCACTCTAGAAAAATGTTCATCTAAATTTTTGCATAACATTTTGAGTTCTACTGCACACAAGCAAAGAAATAAGCCAGGACAGGTGAAAACATAACCTCCTGGCAGATAATAATAAAAACAGCACTTTATTTGGAGTCATTATGACTATGGAGAGCCATATTTCTCTCGGTTGGAATTTGGTTACTGTTTCATGTGTTATTGAATCAGATGCCTCTCTCTGTCTGTGCCAGGCTCAGAAGGTGGTGGTGGTGTCGTGTGAAGAGGACCGAGCACAGTGCGAAAGAGCTCGGAGTTTGTCTTTTCCTGTGGTTAGTGCCGAATTCCTGCTGGCCGGCATTCTACAGCAAAAAGTGGACTTGCAGACGCACACTCTCTCTCTTTCACCTGACCCTGCAGTGTCCAGACCTGCTTCCCGTAACAGAAGGAAGTAGTATCAGGGCATAAAACACTCATGCTGGATCCACCCCTGTGAGAACTAACATTCAGTGCACACTGGGCGATTACTAAAGACTGTTAACTGTGAGACATCGACTTGATCCTCGTCCCTTCTTTGAACTCTTGTTAAGCATTTTTTAAGATACACTCTTAGAGTATAAGTTATAAATTATACCTTTGATTTTTGTGGGATTAATAGCTGTAAGGTCGCATCATTTGTACATTTTATGTGCAACTGTCAACTGAAAATGTGGAACTAATGTGCTATAAACCTGACGTAAGGAACATAAACTGAATGTACTTAATTTTTAGGGTACAGTTTTAAAGGTACACTTAGTGCATCACTCCGAAGTTAGGCTGGCGTCAGTATAATCCATTCTGTGGAACTGAGTTTGGGTGTCAGGGTTGACAGCCATTTTAAAATTCATGTTGGCCACCGTTGTGGTATTTCAAGGATGGGTGCCACCTATTTAATCCATGTGATGGAAAATTTGCCTTTGACAACACGGGGGTCAGTAGGGGTATTGTGAAAAGTGATCATAGCATTGGACCAGAGCTGATGGGACTTTAAACATGTAGCCTACATCGGTTTTCCACTTTCCAGTAATGACATTAAATTATGAAAGGTGTTGCACTTGAACACAACTTCCCAGATGTAATATCAATCATGAATAAACCTTTGATAGCTAAAGAACGTGATTTTGTGTGAAATTTCTTTAGTATTCAGAGTGAAGCTTAACCTATATATAAGTGAATTGCTAAATAATACAGTATGTATGTAGATTTAGGCAATGCCTGAAGGGGGCGCTCCAGATAGGTGTCTCTCTTAATAGGTGTCTGAGCCTTGCAGGACCTTTTCTTTCGCTACTCAATTTCCACTTCTGTCCGTCTCAGCTGTGTTATTTGTTTAATTATCTGTTATTTAGCAAGTTCATGTTCTGATCAGTGTCTGATTCGGCATTATGCTCGACAAACAAATATTAATCTGGAGGTTTGTCTGCCTACCTGAGTGAGGTTTGTTTTTTTTTTTTTTTCTGGGCAAGTCTGAGTGGGGATGTATGAGCCTCTTATATGGCTTTAATTTTTTTTTTTTAATCTTAATTATAAAAATTTGCCTAAAAAGGTTTACACGTGTAAGTTTACAGAAATGTGCATATGTAAAGTAAGAGAAAAACTGCAATCTGCAAGTGCACTGAGCACTGAATGCGTGCACATGTGTGGGGGTACGTGAGCACAGATGTGACACCAAAATCAAGCTTGTGGTTTTAAGACATTTGTACATGTAACTCTATAGCTCTGCTGTAAATATTTTCCTTTTTTTTTTTTTTTTTTTATTTACTGCTGAATATCATGCGAGTCAGCGATACATAACACCCAATCAATATCAACTCAACAACGTGTCAGCCTTATTGGATTTCCTGTAGCGGGCACATTCAGACATGGGATGGCCACAATACAACCATTTACTCATTTCGCCAAGTTTTTAATTTGTCTATGATTGTGGGGAGGCTGGAGCTTCAATTGACTCTGGGTGAAGGTGTGGTACACATTAAACAGCTGGCCAGTCCATGACCGGGCCATACACACCACTTATACCTAGGGGCAATTTGGAACAGCTAGTTCGCCAAATGTGCATGGCTTTGGACTGTGGAAGGAAATTGGAGTGCCTGGAGGAAACCCGTGGCAAGCACAGGATGAACATGCAGCCTACACACAAAACTCCCGCTTCGAACCCAGAATTGAAACCCTGCTTCCTTCACCCAAGCCTTCTTGTTATGAGGTGGACTTGCTGACCATCCAAGCCATGTTCCATTACTACCGTGTTCCACCCGATAGTTTTGCTACAACCAGAATCAATTAAACGATACCAAATTGTGTGTAGTGTATTGTGTATAGTGTGTACTGTATTTAAAAGCCAGTCGAGTTAAAATCTCAGTATAAATTGCAGGGAAAATAAATTGTGTCAAATTTTTCAAATCTCTAGAAAGTCCATGACACCACTATTTGTAGCCTTTATTGATCTTAAGGCTGACCGGATTCCAGAGCTGTACTATAATCAATGCTTGAAAATACGGCTTAGATGTCTCTGCCTCAGAGCAATTTTGCGGCCATTATACACCACCACAAAGGCCTGCAATAAAGGATCAAAAGTTTTTTGACATGCTATTGGGTTGTGTTCAAGGTGCCTTGGAGTCCCCTACCATCTGTCATGGGTATATGGACTGTGTGGGTAGAGTGGCACAACACGAGATATTAGTGTATTCCAAAAACAGACATAAGTGTAAACTATGTAATTCCAAATGAAGCACTGTATCTAATAGAGAATATTGAAAGAAGGCCCATCATCTAGTCACAATCAAATGACTGAACTCCTATATGCAGATGACCAGATTATCTTTGCTAATTCACTTGAAGAACTCGAGGAAATGCTGTTTATTTGATTATACTTACAAATGCTTTGGCTTACAAATGTATGACAAGCGTTGAGGGGGAAGCAAACTCTTGATACTTTTGGCTCAAAAAAGTTGAAAAATGTCAGCGGTTTTAAATATTTTGGATGTATTACAGGAAACTGGACCAATATCTCACAGTCACTTTACACAAGGATTGGATTGGCTTTCCAGAAATGGGAAGAGCTGAGACAATGCTTCAATGGATAAGCGCATTCAACTTGCAAACAGAATTAAACTGCTGACTGCATGCATAAGATTACAATTGTTATATAGCATACAAGTCTGGGAAATGTGAGAAGAGGAGTGAAAAAAAGTGGAAGTCATGTGGCATGGGTTTCTAAGAAAGATGATACGAGGAAGTTATAAGTGAAAGAATGTTTTAGATCATAAAATGAAAAAGACAGATAACCCTTTGATGAATGAGTCAGTTGAATGGAGTTTTGAGATATCTAATCTGCAACTGCTGAGAATTCCTAACATGCTACCCATTTGCTACTTGCGTGTGAAACGACATCAAAAAATCCTGGCGTAGATATGTATGGAAAATACAGGTATACCTCGGTTAACATCGTTAATTCATTCCAGGGCAGACGACATAAATCGAAAATGACTTAACTCAAATTAGCTTGTCTTTAGGTGAGGCTACGTCAAATTTACTTATATAATATTACATATGCGTAGGCCTCCGTCAGTCCCGAAGGACTATGGCTGCGCTCTGGCCAGTATCCCGACTGGTGATACTCCCCAGTGCACAGAGCCTGGGTAGGGAGTAATGAGGGACAGGCTGTTACCCAAGCAGCAAGTCCCCCCCTGTCTCGGCGCCACCGGAAGGATCCAATGGAAAGGCAAATGCCGATACGACTGGGTTCCAGTGCCGCTGCAGGAGAGAAACTACGGTCAATTTAGAACGGCCAATTAACCTACAGTGCACGTCTTTGGATTGCGGGGGAAACCGGATATTACATATGACGATATATATATATATATATATATATATATATATATATATATATATATATATATATAGGTATATAGCGTGTTCTAGGTCGACCCCGGGGT
The DNA here is from genome assembly GCA_024760905.1 of Plotosus lineatus. Classification (NCBI taxonomy): domain Eukaryota; kingdom Metazoa; phylum Chordata; class Actinopteri; order Siluriformes; family Plotosidae; genus Plotosus; species Plotosus lineatus. The sequence continues at coordinate 55,007,180 of CM045728.1, read as the reverse complement.
CTCTTCCCAGTTGGATATGCCCGAAACACCACACCAGGGAGGCATTCAGGAGGCATTCTGACAAAAACACCATACTCCCGGAGAACGCCCCATAAGATAGTCTGAGGAACACGGTTGAATAGCCTTCTCCAAATGCACAAAATACATGTGGACAGATTGGGCAATGTCCCATGCCCCCTCCAAGATCCTGTGGAGCGTATAGGTTTGGTCAAGAGTGCTACTGCCAGGACGAAAACCACATTGTTCATCTTGAATTGGAGGTTCGACTATCGGTCGGATCCTCCTCTCCAGTACCCCTGCATAGACTTTCCCGGGTAGGCTGAGGAGTGTGATTCCCTGATAATTGGAACACACCCTCCAGTCCCCCTTTTTAAAAAGGGGGACTACCACCCAAGTTTGCCAATCCAGAGGTACAGCCCCCTATGACCACGTGATGTTGCAGAGATGTGTCAACAAAGACAGTCCTACAGCATCCAGAGCCCTGAGATATTCAGGGTGGATTTCATCCAGCCCCGGAGCCCGACCACTGAGGAGCTTTTTGACTTCTTCTTCTTCTTCTTCTTTTCCTTTCGGCTTTTCCCTTCAGGGGTCGCAACAGCGAATCATCTGCCTCCATCTCACCCTATCCTTTGCATCTTCTTCTCTTACACCAATGACCTTCATGTCCTCCTTCACCACATCCATGAATCGTCTCTTTGGTCTTCCTCTAGGCCTTTTGCCTGGTAGTTCCAGCCTCAGCATCCTATTACCAATATACTCACTATCTCACTATCCCTCCTCTGTACATGTCCAAACCATCTCAATCTAGCCTCTCTGACTTTGTCTCCAAAACGTCTTACATGTGCTGTCCCTCTGATGTGCTCATTCCTAATCCTATCCATCCTCGTTACTCCCAGAGAGAACCTCAACATTTTCATCTCTGCTACCTCCAACTCTGCCTCCTGTCTTTTCCCCAGGGCCACTGTTTTCTGAGGAGCTTTTTGACTACCTTAGAGTATTCCCTCCACCTCCCGACAACATCCCCAGTTGAGGTGAGCAGCTTTGCACCTCCAGTGTAAACAGTGTTTGTGGAGAACTGCTTCCCCTCCTGAGGTGTCGGATGGTGGTCCAGAACCTTTCTGAGGCCAACCGATAATCACTCTCCAGGCTCACACCGAACTCCTCCCACGCCCGAGATTTTGCATCTGCCACAGCTTCAACTGCAGCACATTTGGCCTGCTGGTATCTGTCTGCTGCCTTGGGCCTCCCACAGGCCAATAAGACCCAATGAGGCTCCTTTTTCAGCTGGATGGGCCCCATCACCACAGGTGTCCACCACTGTGTTTAGGGGTTACCGCCACAACAAGCACCGACAACCTTCCAGCTCCAGCTATGGGCTGCCGCCTCAGCAATGGAGGCAAGAAACATGGCCCCTTCGAATTCCATGTCATCCATCTCCTCCGGGACGTGGTTGTACCTCTGCCAGAGATGGGAGTTAAAGGCCTTTTGGACAGGAGACGCCACCAAACGTTCCCAGGAGACCCTAATTACATGCTTGGGCCTGCCAGGTCTGAAAGGCAGCCTCCACCGCCATCAAAGCCAGCTCACCACCAGGTGGTGATCGGTTGACAGTTCAGCTCCCCTCTTCACCCGAGTGTCCAGAACATACGGCCGCAAGTCTGGTGACACGACTACAAAGTCGATCATTGAACTGTGACCTAGGGTGTCCTGGTGTCAAGTGCACTTATGGGCACACTTATGTTCGAACATGGTGTTTCTGATAGACAAACTGTGATGAGCACAGAAGTCCAACAACGAAACATCATTCGGGTTGAGACTGGAGAGGCCGTACCTACCGATCACACCCTTCCAGGTCACACTATCATTGCCCACATGGGCGTGGAAGTCTCCTAAGACAACGAATGAGTCTTCTGAGGGAGTGTTCTCCAATACATCACCTAAAGACTCCAAGAAAGGTGAGTACTCTGGACTGTCATTTGGTCCTTAGCACATTTAACAGCCAGGACCCGTCCCCTCATCCGAAGGTAGAGGGAAGCTACCCTTTCGTCGACCAGGGAGAACCCCAATGTTTGTTCACCAAGACGGGGGGCAACAAGGATGCCCACACTGGCTCGCCGCCTCTCCCCATGAGCAACTCCAGAATGGAATAAGGTCCAGCCTCCCTCGAGATGGGTGGTTCCAGAACCCAAGCTATGCACTGAGGTTAGCCCGACTATATCTAGTTGGTATCTCTCCACCTCATGCACCAGCTCAGGCTCCTTCCTCTCCAGAGAGGTGACATTCCATGAACTCTTGGATCGGTCTGACAGAACTCATGCCTTCAGCTGCCACCCAACTCTCATTGCACCCGACCCCTATAGCCCCTCCCACAGATGGTGGGTCCATGGGGGGGGCGGATCCATGTCTCCTTTTTCGGGCTGGGCCCGGCCAGGCTCCATGGGCAGAAGCTTGACCACCAGGTGCTTGCCTTCGAGCTCCTCCCCCAGGCCTGGCTCCAGGAGGGGGGGCCCGGTGACCTGCGTCCAAGCAAGGGAAACTGTGTTCTTTTATTTTTATTTTGTCTTTTCAACCGCACTTGGTCTGGACCTTCACCCAGGGCCTGTTTGCCTTGGGTGATCCTACCAGGGACATTATGCCCTGAACAACATAGCTCCTAGGATCATTCAGTAATGTAAACCCCTCCACCATGATAAGGTGGCAATTCAGGGAGGGGTAGTACCCAGATGATGATGAAGAAAAAAGTCTTCTTGCAATTTCTTGGGCACGCTTCAAAGAAGAGCACCCTCAGGCTGCTCAGCAGTCGAGAGGGATGAATCATGTACTGTTCATTTTTCATCAATTTTCTGAATCACTTAGTGATTCAGATTTGGTGATTCAGTGATTCAGAAAAGGAAAGAAAGTACATCTTTCCACATTAAAAATATTATAAAGGGCAGTAAACAGTGTTTATTGAGACAACGTCCAATCTAATGTGGTACACTCTGCACAGCTTGCCAGGTCATCCCATGGCTAATACACACACAACTATTCACATTCACATCTAGGGGCAATTCGAAACAACAACATCTCATTATGGGTGGTACAGTGGTGATTTGGGGTAATTAGGGTCACAGGGAGGCTGGTGCCTATCTCAGCCAACTCCATGCGAGGGCGGGGTACACCCTGGACAGCTCGCCAGGCCATCACAGGAGTGACATTCACGGGCAATTGAAAACAGCCAACTAACCTACGGTGCATGTTTTTGGACTGCAAGAGGAAACCCGGAGGAAACCCGGAGGAAACCCACAGACACACAGGGGAGACATGCAAGCTTCAAACACAACCGCCCAGGCGGGACGTTCTTGCTGTGAGGCAGACGTGCTAACCACGACGCCACCTACCGCCGTACATGTTTCACATGTCACATTTCATTTTTAATTTTGAAATTGTTCATTAAATCCGCAGTGGTGCTGTGTGCTCGGCTCTGGGTCGGGAGAAACCCGGAATTTTCCGAGCTTGTCCGGAAAGGCGCGACGCATGCCGCACGTCTCGCCAATGGAATGACTGTGAGCGCGCGCGCGCTCTCCTCAAGTGGCTTGTCTCGTCGCGGGAGGCGGAGGAGAGGGGAGGAAAAAATAGAAGGAGAAGAAGAGGAAGGAAGAATAACGCGATTAGAGCAGAAAAAAAAAAAATTTGACCGAGCATCTCAGTTCTCACAGTCAGCGGCTGCGCGCGGTTCATTAATGCGGATCTGCTCACTGCAGTCACGGTAAGGAGGGAAAAACGCATCGGAGCTGGATTCCTCCAGACGCAGGCGGGGTGTGAGGGGTTAAATTCTGCAGGTTTTTCCTCTTTTGCTGTGTGTGTGTGTGTGTGTGTGTGTGTGTGTGTGTGTGATGAATTTCCAGGCTGAGTAGGATGTATATGATTTCGGTAGATGGGGTCTTGGTGATCTGGGCTTGTGGAATATATTTCTATTTTACTGGAATGGAGGGAGAGAGAGAGAGAGAGAGAGAGAGAGATCTGAATAACGCAGAGCATCTTCCAAACCGCCCCGTCAGCACCAAATCACACCAGTGTGTAGTGCGGCGTTAATAAAAGCCACGTTTTTCTTCCTCGAAATGACCAAATTTCTCGATAAAAAAACCCCGCATCTATGCTTTAAATCAGAGAACTGTGTTTCTAGGGGTCTCTTTAGTGAAATGATAACAGGATCTGAGATTTATTCCTATCAGATATATGAGACATGCGCTGTGCACTGATCATTGCCGGCTATTTTATTCTAAGCATGTAGGCGACCCCCATTCATTTTCCTCTCATTGTGTTCTTACTGTGTAGAAATGTGTAGAAATGTGTAGGAATGTGTAGGAATGGCAAATATTTTCAGGACGAGGAGGAGAGATTGTTCTTGGAGCATAGAGGAGGTGCAGAATACAGTAGAAATAAACCATGCTTATTTCATCTTGATCACATTGCTACTTGTGATGGATGATGATGATGATGATGATGATGATGTGCTTTCTATTCTATCAGAAGTCAGTGATCTTATCAGTGATGATCAGGCTACATTTCGAACAGTGAAGTTTTGCTTCAATGTCTTGATTCATCAGCACAGCTAAACCACAGGCTCCACCCATAGGCTCCACCCATATACCTCATTTTTGTTCTGGTGAAGACCTCTGATATCCTGTATGTCATTTCATGATAAATCATGGTGAATGACAACATAGTAATTAGTAAGTCCACCTCACAGAAAGAAGGTCCTGGGTGTTTTCCCCATACTGTACTTGCATAAGTGTTCTTCTGGGTGCTCTGGTTTCCTCCCACAGTCCAAAGACATTCATATTAACGCAATTTCCTGTTCCAAATTGCCACCAAGCAGGAGTGTGATTTTAATTTTTCATGTGTGTGTGTTGCCCTGCAGTGGACTGGCAAGGTGGTCTGAGAAAGACTCCAGTCTCCTCATGACCCTAGTAGATTTAAATGCGTTGGCGAATGAATGAATAAATGAATGAATGAATGAATGATTAACCATATATTGTGATTATGAAGGACATAATACATCTAACTGCTTGTTTGGACCGTAGTTATTCAACACTTAAGGTTTTGGGTGACTGTGGGTTGGGGTTCAGATCCCAGCATCACTATGCTTTAACCATATTAGCTCAATGGCACTGAAGGAGATACTAGGCTGCTTGTCTGTGATGATGAAAAAGCCAGATATTACAGAGGTCACATTCAAGAGAAACTGCACCACCATAGGAATGGAAATGCAGCACATCTTCATCTCTCCTTTACTTCATAATCATCCGGCTGCTCTCTGTTCAGGATTTTCTAGGGTTTTGTGTTTTAGAGATGCTTATGGAGCACTGCACACTGCATGGGATGTATGCGAATCCTTCTGGGTGGGTGGTGTCACCATGCCTTGAGCATATTATGGGATGTCTGAGTGTTACATAAGGGGAAGTCTTATTGGGTGGACAGGTGGAAAGAGAGGCGGGTGGGGGGATCATTCAGGAAGGAAATGGCATCAGACAGGAGAGATACAAAACATCATGTCAGTGCATGTTTGTGGTGTAGGACTCAGAAAAATGCACTTGCATCTTGCCTCCCTTTCCTGCACATCTGAGTGCAAGAGAAATAGATATCTGAAAAGCTAGAACAGAATTATATCATGATATCATATGGCTTCTAGACTTGGCTGCATGCCAGTCAGTCTGAATCATTCTTATTGTTCTCCCTATGGAACATTGCCTTTAGGCATGAAACATTGGTCTGGCTTTTTGTATTTGCTGCTTGGCAAATAGTGAGTAAAAAAAACTATAAAAGGGAAACGTGAGCAATTTCTGTTGCAGGTGATGCTGCTACCCGGGGCAAATCTTGATCAGACTGGGGTGGGCCTTTGCAGTCACCTTATATAGGCTTATTCTGGGAAAATGACAAGTGAGTTTCCCATGTTAGGCCGCAAATATTCCATGAAAAGAAAATGGGAGGTGGGGTGGGTGGAGAGAGACCATATTGGATTTTAGGCTCCCCAGGTTGTTAAGCAGCTGCAATGTTGTTAAATACCCCGAAAAAGCTGAAACATTGCTACAGTTAATCAACATTATTAATCTACCACTTGGGAAGCATCAAATCCTTTTGCAGGTTTTCTATTTATTTTTCTATTGCCATGTGGAAGAACCAATTAAAACATTCATCACTGTTTTCTTAATATAAAATCCCCAACAATAAATGGCTACACAGCATAAAACAAACATACTATTCTTAAAATGTAATCTGTGTTTTTCTTTCATATTCTTCTCTTAAATAAGACCTGTGCAAAGCTTGCACAATACACAAAACTTGTATTTTTTTATTATTATTTTAAAGATAATAGACAGTAAATAGATTGATCTCATATCAAAGGTGTGTATTTGATACTGTGGTACATTTATTATTATTATTATTATTATTATTATTATTATTATTATTATTATTATTATTCAAATCAAGGGTTCAAATCAATTTTTATTTCTTAGTCTCTTCTTCTTTTCCTTTCGGCTTTTCCCTTCAGGGGTCGCCACAGCGAATCATCTGCCTCCATCTCACCCTATCCTTTGCATCTTCTTCTCTTACACCAACGACCTTCATGTCCTCCTTTACCACATCCATGAATCGTCTCTTTGGTCTTCCTTTAGGCCTTTTGCCTGGTAGTTCCAGCCTCAGCATCCTATTACCAATATACTCACTATCCCTCCTCTGTACATGTCCAAACCATCTCAATCTAGCCTCTCTGACTTTGTCTCCAAAACGTCTTACATGTGCTGTCCCTCTGACGTGCTCATTCCTAATCCTATCCATCCTCGTTACTCCCAAAGAGAACCTCAACATTTTCATCTCTGCTACCTCCAACTCTGCCTCCTGTCTTTTCCCCAGGGCCACTGTTTCTAACCCATACAGCATCGTTGGCCTCAACACCGTTTTGTACACTTTTCCTTTCATTTTTGCCGATACCCTCCTATCACACATCACACCGGACACTTTTTATTTCTTAGTAAAGGAGTGTATTCCAGAATGTAATACCAAGGTGAAATGTTAGCCTGCATTCAAAAATGTGCCTAAGATGTGAAATAAAAGCTGCTCTCAGACCTCGGTGATATGAGAGTAAGATGTGATATCATCATCTTCATCTTTCCATTATGCTATGACTGGTATAACAGCAGATAGATTTATGATAAATAGAGCAAGATGATAAAGAAGATGCAGTCAGATATCTTGATGTGATTAGTGTATGTATTCATGTCATTCCCCCCTTTATTTCCTTTTTACTCCCATTTTCTCCATTTAGTTGTACTGTACTCACCCGTAACACCAAGCACTGTATTGCCTCCCCATCACACATGACCACCACCAGCCAGGGAGGGGCTCCCTCTGTGACATGCGGTGCTTCCACCCACATCTTTACAAATTGCTGCACATGCCCATTTGAGGTTGGCTTAACACACTCGGAGGGAAAGCTCTAATCACTCCTTTGTACAAATTAGCTGTTTGATTAGTGACAGGGAGATGAGTGTGTGCTGATAATGGTGCGCCAGATCAACATCGCTGCCATTTCCAGGCAGTATTGCTTTTGATGTTTCATCTGTTTGGTTGAAATTATAGCGAGATTGCTTAATGACTGTTGCCGCAAAATTGATCTGACTCCGAGTTATTCTTACATTTGCAGTTTCATAACTCAGTATAAAAATTGGGGAATCTGAAATTGTGATCTTTCCTCCAGTGTACGCCAGACCATGTGATTTCTTTTCCTTCTTCAACAGAACTTTTCAAGTCCATTTATAGCAGACTATGCATATATTCTCTATAACACTTTACATTTCAGATGAGTTCAAATTCAGACACTGAGAAACTTGTTATGAAAACAGTGACTTTATGTTTCATAACCATACCAGTGCCAATTTAATTTATTTTCTTGAAAGACGAGTGGGAATGGTCGTATGTGTGTTGGCTCTGCAATGGTCTGGTGAACTGTTCAAGGTGTTTCCCACCGCTCCCAGTCGGCTGAGATGAGCACCAGCTTCTCACTCAACCTTAATTACAATTAAGCAGGTTAAAAATGAATGAATGAATGAATGTGGTCACCAATTTTGCTCATGTGAAAGTTCATCTAAATTGAACTCCATAATCACCTACTTCACATTGCTTGAGAAAATTCTGCCTCTGTTCCTTTCTCTGGTGATCATTGACATTGTTGGTTTTTACATGTTGCTACCTGTGTGACTGCAGCTTAACTCCACCCACTGCATTGTTTTGGAAAAAATGATTCAAGAAAAAAGTGGACAAGGGGCATAGAATTAGAGCTGGAGTGTTTTTTTTTTTGTTTTTTTAGGTAGAAGGGTATGAGAGTACAGTCGGCCCTCTACTTACGAAAACCTCTGAATACAAAAAATCCAGGTTACGAAAAACATTTTCCTAAATCCTAAATTTTCACCCTCTGTATACGAAACAACCTCTTCTTACGAAAATCGCCAAACGCGCCATTCAAAAATTCAAACGTGCCATTCAAACATTCAAACAATGCGCAAGTTGCTCTCTCATTGGCTGTCTCCCAACATCCCGCCCCGCTGGCCTCCCATTGGCCAGGAGGGAACTGAACTGTACCCATTCCTGTACCCACAATTCCTGTTTGTCACACATGTGAAGGAGCGTTGAACAGGACTGTTGACTCGTGAGTTTTTTGAGAGTGATCATTGTAGCGTTATATTTCGTTATCCATCATGGACCCCAAGAAAGTGATTCCCAGTGACACAGAAAAGCAGAAGCGGGCTCTGTTATCAATCGAAGTGAAGCAGGAGATAATAAAACAATACAAAAGTGGGATGCGGTTGAGCGAAATCGCAAAGGAGTATGGCCGAAACCCCTCTACAATCGGGACGATATTGAAGCAGAAGGAGACCTTAAAAGCGGAGATACAGTTACAGAGGCGATTATTTTGGAAAAAGCACCCGCCATATTTAAGGACCTCGTGAAGGAGGGTAAGGGTGGGGGTGAGGGTTCTTCAGACCAGCAACCCCCGGACTTTAAAGCGTCGCATGGGTGGTTCGAGAGATTTAAAAAAAGCTAAATACTGTAATTTTCTTTTACTTTTAACACATATTTCATACATATTTCATACAAAATTGGTGTACTTTTATCATTTTTAAAGGGTTTATGGGATAGTCTTGGGAGCCTTGGAACGAATCGTGTGTTTTACATGTAAAATGCACCTCTACTTGCGAACACTCCAGGTTACGAAAAAGACACTGGAACGGATTAATTTCGTAAGTAGAGGGCCGACTGTACATGTCAATATATATTTTAAATTGATATATTTTCACAGACTCCCACTTAAGGTGGGCCGAACACCTCTGATCACAAGCAGTAACTTACTGCAACCAGTAAATGACTTATTGATCCGTGTCAAGCCATAAAATGCAAATTTTAATTCAAAAAGGTTATTATTTCAATGAACACCAGCAGTGATGTGTTTCACTATAGTACAGTCATATATTTTAGGTTGCAGCTCCTAAAACATATTTAAGTCTTCATTAGCTCTTTAACATACCACTGATTATTTAAAGACATTAAAGTTCACAGTATTATGTAACACCTTCAGCTATTAGATTGTTAATGTGTCCCAAAGAAGCATTTGGAGGTTGATGGTGTCTAAGACTGATGTGCAAGGAAAGCATAATCCAGTCTCTTGTGATTTATTTAGAAGGGATGATATAAGTATATTAATCTATGAAGCTCAGTGCTGTCGAAGGTTCTTCAAGAACATACCTTCTTCCAAAGCCACAACATTTCTCATAAACCTTTTATGTATGTTGTACTGGATCTGCCTTCTGTATCGCCATTATCAACCTATTCAGCTGAAATGTAATAAAAGAAAGTCAAAGTCACACAGCAGGTATTACTTCTGGTACTGAAATGGTTTTCCATGTAATGCTTCAGCTGTCAAACCACACCTGAGTCCTTTATTTTTGGCACTCTTGCCGACGGACTTCCTGCATTTTTAATCCATCTCCTCCTTTATCTTTCATCTCATTTACTTTATATTTTCTCCACCTCATTTCAGCTCATTGGTAAAGATTCTGTACGTATTACGAACAAGAACTTTTCATGCTAAAAAACTATAAGAAACCTGATTGTGACAGGTTATTTTTATTTTTTTAATGCATATAGAAAGAGCACCACCAATTTATGCTCGTTGCTGATATAGTTGACCTGCTGAAATCCGTCTGCTGTTTGTACTTACAGCACATCAACATCACACTACGCTTCCTTCATCCTTTAATTGCTTAACCATTAATCATTAGAAGAACAAACAAACAACCCCCCCCCCCCCCATAGATCTAAACCATACTGAATTGCATGGCATCATATTCAACATTGCATATTGCACTGAATCGCACATAGTTTAATCAAATTGTGTTACATCAGACTGCATGGCAGGGGGTGAGTAGTGTCTCATATTGCATTAGTAATTTTTTCATATGTATCTTAATATGTTACAGGAAGCATATCACATTGTCTCAGTGATGGAGGTGCACCACCCTCATAAATTGAGCATCACAATGAACACTCTTCCCAGTTGAGATGTTCTCAATTTTGCAATACTTTTCACATACTCAGTTATGCATCACTCTTTTTTGTACAGTGATCCATGTTTCCCACAATGGCTCCAAAATTAGAAATGAATCACTGATTTTTCCATTTATTCTTGTTAATGTGCAGATGCTTATCTGATGCATGTAAACGTAGTCTAGTATTATGTGCAGATGTTGCTATTTAATTCAAAAAGTTACTAGTTTATAACTGATTTGTAAGTTTAATATCTGTTATGTTTGCCATTTTCTTACCTCATAAAAACATGCATCCACGTTCTATTCTTGCAAATTCACATATTTATAAAAGTGAAATAGACATAGACATCAATCGGTGACCTTTTCTTACAAACAAATGCAAGCAGATGCATTTCAGCAGATTGCAACTTTAAAAGTGTAATTAAAAACCATATCATGATGAAAATATACATATGTTCACAGTCACAGAGGAGTTGGGAAGGTCTTCCTTTCATTTCAATTTAAAGCTTTAAAGGCAGATGACTCAACTTTCTTTTACCTGGCTGGTGGTTTTAAAAACTACAAAAAAGCAGGGGGAAATATAACATCGAATTGGGATATTTATGGAATTGCGATACTTTCAGAATCACAAAATAAACTGAATTGTCTTTTAGGTGTTGTGATAATTTCTTACTGAATGATACCTGTTGATTCCCATCCCAACACTCAGCTCAGTACTTTCTCTCAACTATATTCTGTCTGATGTTAACTTTCTATTAATTTTGACCTTACCTAAAGTAGTAATGAAAATTAGTAAATGAATCATGTTATTTTTAGGTATGTACTGTTTCCTCTACCTTTGCTTTTCACTCTATCATTATCCTATTTTATCTTCAGTTGATCATGCTTTTCTCAGTATTATCAGAATCTGTTCAAGTCCTAGTGATTGGTGAACGAATTCTCAAGTCTCCTGATCCCACCAGACTGTTATTTGCCTCATATTCACATACTTGACATTTCCAGGAGACTTTTGTCTATTCAGAGGTTTCTCCTTTCGTATGCTAAGACTGACGTTGTAGATGCTTTTGTAGGCGCAAATGACGCTCCGACTGAATAATCCGAGTTTTCAGATGATTGTGTAATAAAACAAATGTCAACTTGGTTAATTTTCTTGAACTACAAATTTATTATTGTTGGACCCCTCTGACACAAGCATTGTAGCTCCACAGAATTTTGTACCTTATTAACTTTCGCAAATTTTATTGAATAATTAAATATACAATGAAATAACCTAATTAAGAGTTTTAGAATAGGAAATATAGTAATGTCGCCATTATCTTGTTTCTCAAAAGATAGATTATAGGTTATTTTCCGCATTCATATTTTTGTGGGGAGTGTATAAGGGGTTAAAAGCTAACCTCATAACCTATAGATCAGACCAAAGATGCCTGAAGAGGTTCACCAAATCACAGCTTGAGAGTGAAAGATAGATATTTTAAAATGAGCAGGAGAACTGAATGTGGGTGATTTATAGAAGTAGTTTAGAATTTTATCTTAGTTGAAGACTCCTGCCTTTGAGAATTTGAGGTGATAAAATGTTTCCATTTTTATGGATCTGCAAGTGGAGTCCTCTGAATTATTTATACATTGGCAGGCAAATTGTGTTAAAAGCCATTTATTTGCTAACTTTATGTAGAATTAATAATGTAATATTTGATAGTCATCCATCAATTAAATTTCCATACTGCTTATGCACTCGTGGGGGAACTGGAGCCAATCCCAGCTGACACTGGATGAGAAATGAGGTACAAATACAAAAACCATAAGTTGTATTTATATTGATTGATTTCTTTTTAAAATGTAATTCCATCCATCCATCCATCCATCCATCCATCCATCCATCCATCCATCCATCCATCCATCCATCCATCCATCTATCCATCCATCCATCTATCTATCTATCTATCTATCTATCTATCTATCTATCTATCTATCTATCTATCTATCTATCTATCTATCTATCTTTGGCCAGTGGTGGCCCAATGGTAGGGTGCTAACTTATTGAATCAAAGGTCTCGGGTTCAAGTCGAAAAATGAGAGAGTGATCAGAGTTTCTCTGAAAAGCACCCAAGACACTTGCCAGTTCAGTGGATGTACTTCACTCTCCAGGCTGACAGGTGTGGCCTTGCCTCCTCTCCCTCTCCCATTTATCTCCTCACAAGTGTTCCTCATCTACTCTCCTATTTATACTCAAGCAAACCATCTCCCCAATCTTGGTTCATTGATGTTGTCACTACTTCTGATTCTGTCTGCACCAGCTCCAAGATCTCTGCTTGTGTATCTACCTGCCAGCTCTGCCTCAGCAAGTTCTACCAGCTTGCTGCCAGTGTTTATTTCTTGTATCTGCTTTCCGATTTTCTGCTTTCTTGGAGCTCACAATAAAGGTATCATTTTTCTCACCTCCACTCTGCCTCCTGTGGTCCTGCTTTGGGTCCTACCCAGTCTGTCTGCCTGTACTGTGACAGAGTGAACCAACCAGACATGAACCCAGTAGACTTCACTGAAAGCCATCTGTACCTTGAGTCAACAGGGGCTACTTCTCACATGAGCAGTAAATACAACAGCTTTCAGCTCGGATTGATGCTTAAGAGCAGGGTTCACCAACATGGTGCCCGTGGGCACCAGGTCACCTGCAGGGACCTCATGAGTCGCCTGCAGGCCTAATGATTGCTATTTTCAGAACAGGCCCTTGGCTCCGTAGCATCACTTTCCAATGAGCTGCATCTATTTTTTTTTTTTGCGATTTTTTTTGTAACTCAAATCAGTATCTTTGCATAGATGGATATCATTTAATTATTAATAATAACATCATTAAATGTATATTGAGAAAGTTTGCCTTTTCAGAAGTGTGTATCGACCTGGCAGCCCTTCTCAATAATTGGTACTCAAGAAGTAGCTCTCAGTTCCAAAAAGGTTGGTGACCTCTGCTTTATAGGGTATCCTGTTTAGAATTGAGGACCCAGTCTGCACTTGCCTTCTAACCTCACTGCAACTATCTGCTGCCTGCACCATACCTCACCCTACTTCTTTGACCTTGATACCAGCCGTCTTCAGAGAGCCTCAATTTCCACTGCCTGAACGTTATGACAGGGATCTAGGTACCTGTGGAGCCTTCCTTCATCAGTGTTCCCTTGTGTTCTAGTTCTATTCCTAATCCTACCATTCAGACCGTTCCTGGATAGCCTACGTGCTTAGCCTTCTCACTGGTTGGGCATGGACATGGGGAAGGGCTCACTGGGAGAATCCACCGTGTGCCGAGCTGGCCTACATGGAATTCAACTCTGAGATGAGATGTATGTTTACGAGTAACCTTCTTGTTGGTGGTCGGGAGTCAGGGGCTAGGTTGTTTACCCTGGCCCAGGGAAGGAAGGCTGATTATTCAGTTAACTTTTGTCTGTAGAAGCCCAAACTGATTGTAATTGCAGCCCCTTTTGCAAGGCTTTCCGCTGGAGCCTGAAGTGAAATTAAGGACATGCTGGTGGTTCGGGAAGAGTGCACTAGCCTCAATGAGCTCATGGACCTGGTTATTCATCTAGACAATCTTCTCTGGGAACACCGGCAAGAAGGGCTGAAGGCAGACCATGGGCGTTCCACAGCTCGGTATACCTTCGCGCCGTAACATCCCTCAGTTGTGGAACTCTTTGTGGCTTTAGCTATGTCTGGCATAACTTACTCATGGGAAGCTGTTCCTTCCACTTACCCAGAAAAACCCATGGAAATTAGTTGTGGGCGGCTCGCACCCTTTGAGACAGTGATAGGTTCAAGCCAGGCTTTGCCTCTATTGCGGAAAGAGGGGTTATGTCCTAGCTTCTTTCTCCTTACAACCTAAAAGGCCAGACTTGCTAGCTTTTGTCAGGGTGCTTAGTGAGTTGCACCCACTCCTGTAATAATCCCCAACCCTGTATGGAGCTGAAGGCCACCATCTGGTTGAGAGGTCAGCCATTTTCTCTCCTAGCCTTTATGGACTGTCGAGCTGATGAGAGCTTGATTGATACAGCCCTTGTAGAAAAGTTGTAAATTCCGTCTGAGCGCATTCTCACAGCTCTTAATGGTAGTCACTTGGCTTGGGTGATGAATCGCATTGCCCCCTGGAGCTGCTTTTTTTGTGATAACCATTGGGAAACCTTCCAACCACTTATCACTTTTCTTTGGCCTCTCCTGTCTCTGTAAACACAATTCCCGGTTTTAATGGACCCAAGCCCGGATTGTAAAGTGGAGTATGTTCTGCTATGCTTCCTGTCTATACTCCACCAACCCTTTTGTGACCACTTCTCAACCCAAGGAGGCGTTGCCTCTGGATTTGTTCTCCATCCCTACCGTATACCATAACCTGGGGAGGTTTTCAGCAAACAGTGTGCATTGTCCTTTCCTCCTCACCATTCCTATGATTGTTCCATCAACCTCCTCCCAGGAGCACCATTTCCCTCCAGCCACTTGTACAGCCTGTCGGCCCCTGAATGTGAGACCATGGAAAGGTATATAAGAGTCTCTGGCTGCTGGCATTATTGTTCTCTCCTCATCTCTCCTCGTGTGTTTTTTGTTGAGAAGGAAAAGTCACTCTTCCCCTGTATAGACTAATGTAGACTCAGTAGTATCCCTGTTCGAAACAAGTATCCTCACCCTCTGGTCAACTCCACCTGTGAACCACTGCATGGAGCCAGGGTATTCACCAAACTGGATCTGCGGAATGCTTACCACCTCATCTGCATACTCGAAGATGATGAGAGGAAGACAGCCTTCAATACACCACTGGGTCACTTTGAATACTCAGTTTTCCCTGTTCAGCTGAGCAATGCTCTAAAAGTGTCTCAAACATTCATGAATTATGTTCTTTGTGATTTTTTTTAACATTTTGTTTCTCTGTATATTGATGATATTTTGCTTTTTTACACAGTATGGAGAAGCATGTTCAGCACGTCACCATGGTCCTTCATAGACAACTGGACAACAAGCTCTATATGAAAGGGGATAAATGTGAATTTCACGTTTTGTCTGTATCCTTCCTGGGTTTCATTATTGAGGGAGGAGAGGTTAGACCAGACTCTGAGAAGATCTGCTCTGTTCTGGAGTGGCCCACCTCTGAGAATCCAAAACCACTCTAGTGTTTTTTTGTGGTTTGCAAATTTATAGAAGTGGCTTATTCGCAATTATAGCCAGGTTGCTGCCCCACTCATTCACCTCACATCTTCCACTGTTCCTTTTATCTGGCCCACAGAGGCTGAGAGGGTGTTTCAGAAGCTCAAGCAATTCTTCGCTTTCACTCAGTCTGTATCCACCCAGACCCTTTGAGACCGTTTGTTGTGAAAGACAACGCTGGAGTCGGTGTGGTTTGTTGACAGAGTTCTGCTGAGGATAAGAAGCTCCACCCATGTGCATTCTTCTCCAGATGCTTGACCCCAGCCGAACGCTATTATGATGTAGGTAATCGTGAGCTGTTGGCTATTAACCTGGACCTGAAGGAATGGCGCCACTGTCTGGAGGCCTCCGAAAAACCATTTCTATTCTGGACTGACCACAAAAACCTGGCCTATGTTCAATCAGTCAAGTGTCTCAACTCCTGCCAGGCCAGATGAGCCCTGTTTTTTTGGCCAGTATAACCTTTCCATCACCTACTGGCCAGGGTCCTGGAATGTCAAGCCCGATGCTCTTTTCCGCCAGTTCTGCCCCAGGGACTCCCCGTACTCTCTAGAAACGATCATCCCCATGGCTTGCATACTAGCTAAGACCTCTTGGTAGATCAAGTCAGTCATCTGCCAAGCTCAGCGGACCCAATCTGATCCTGGAATTTGACCCCCTTGTCTTCTGTTTGTGCTTGGTACAGTGGGTACCTAGGTACAGTACTCCAATGACCTCTTGAAACCCGGTCCTCTTGCCACCTGGTCTCAGGTCAGTCACTCATCCTCCTCAAGCTCCACTTCTAGTGGCCGATGATGGGACCAGACTCTTGCTCCTTTGTCACTGTCTGTTCTGTTTGTGCTAGGAACAAGTCCTCATCTCAAGCCTCATCTGGGTTACTACATCCTCTTCCCGTCCCTGGACATTTCTGGTCCCACATTGCTTTAGACTTCCTCACAAGGTAACAACACAATTCTCAACAGCACGGACTGTTTTTTCCGATTGCATTCACTTTACTGCCCTGTCTAAACTGCCATCTGCCAAGGAAACTGTGGACCTCCTGGTTCAATACATTGTTTGTCTGCACAGAAACCCCAGAGACATTGTCTCAGATTGGGGTCCCCAGTTTATTTCACAAGTGTGGAAAGCCTTCTGCCAGGCACTGGGGGCAACGGTGATCCTGTCTTCAGGATTCCCACCATAATCTAATAGCCAGTCAGAGAGAGCCAATTAGGAGCTGGAAGCCACCCTCCGTTGTATTGTTGCTCACTCCTTCCTTGTGGAGTACTTTTTGGCCTGGGTTGAGTATGCGCACAATTCCATCGACAGCACCGTCACAGGTATAAATGTTACGCTTTAGGTTATCTCTCCCCATTGATCGCAACACAGAAATACAAGATTGTGGTCTCATCAGTTCAAGCTCATCTGCAATGGTGCAGAAGTCTGGAAGAATGCCCTTGCTTGGTTCCACTTCTTGCAACCAACATCTGGCTAACCGTCATCGGGTCCCAGCTCTACAATTCTGTCCTGGTCAGTGGGTGTGGCTATCCATCATTTCTCCTATGACTGGAGTCACATAAGCTCCCACCCATGTACATTGGGCCATTTACAGTCATTAAGATAATAATATTTATACTTATTTATATTTACTATTTATTACTATTTCTAATATTTACTATTTATTTATATAGTAATTAAGATAATTAAGACCTTTCTCCTGGGGGTCAGTGGTGGTCTAGTGGTATAGGGCACTGGATCGCTGATCCTAAGGTTGAGGGTTCGAGTCCCACTCTCCACAAGGTGGTCACTGTCCCACCCCAGTGCAGCTAACTGGGTTATCAAAGGTGGGCCATGTCTCCCACTGTCTATAGTGAGAGGCATGTAAAAGAACCATTGCTGACTTTTGTAAAGAGTAGCTGCAAAGCCGTCAGTGTGTTTCTGTCCCTTGCTAAAGGGTTGTGTCAGGAAGGGCATCCGATGCAAAAACCTATGCCAAATCAAACATGCAAATTATTCGCTGTGGCAACCCCTGATAAAGTGAAAAAGCCGAAATTAAATCTACCATCAATCTTTCTCCTGTGAGACTCCGGCTTTCCAGCTCCATGAAGATCCATCCCACTTTTCATGTTTCTTAACTCAAGACTGTGTACTCCATTCTTCTGAACCCTCCAATCCCTCCCCAACCTCCTGCCTAACTCAGATGATCAGCCGGCATAAACGGTCAGATGCCTGCTAAACGTTCAAGGCCAAGGCCTTCAGTACCTTTTGGATTGGGAAGGATACGGTCCTGAGGAGCACTCTTGTGTTTCGCATAAGTTCATTTTGGATCCCTCCCTCATCTCCAATTTCTATCCAGACAATCCTGGCAAGCCTGGGGGTCTGCCAGGTGGCAGTCATTGAGAGGGGCAATGTCATAATTCTGCATGTTTCACCACTAGGGGAACTGTTCTGTGTTTTGTTTTCATGTGTTTTTCCATGTCTCTCCAGGCTGACAGGTGTGGCCTTACCAGCTCTCCCACTCCCAATTATCTCTATGCACCTATTCCTCATCTACTCTCCTGTTTATACTCCAGCAAACCATCTCCCCAGTCTTGGTTCAAGATTCAAGATCTTTATTGCCATTTGTGCTTTTACTCACAAAAGAATTAATGTGTGCTCGTGCAAAGAGTAAAGTTGTGAAAAAAACAGGAAGGCTCAGAACCGCAAAAAACACATATTTCTATAAAATAAATACCCAAGTCCTATGTTTAAATGGGACCTTACACAGGCCCAGTAAACAATACAATAATAATAATAATAATAATAATAATAATAATAATAATAATAAAAATAAATATAATAATAATAATAATAATAATAATAAGAAGAAGAAATAAGAATAAATAAAATAGATTAAAAAATACATAAATGTTAATAATAATAATAATAATAATAATAATAATACAATAGATAAGTAAGTCAGTAGATACAACAACAAAGTCAGTAGTCTGCACCAGCTCCAAGATCTCTCTGCTTGTCTGTCTGTCTGCCAGCCCTACCTCAGCAATGTCTACCAGCCTGCCTCCAGTGTTCTTCATGTGTCTGCTTTCTGATTTTCTGCTGCCTGTGAGCTCACAATAAAGGTCTCATTTTCCTCACCTCCACTCAGTTTCCTGTGGTCCTGTGTTTGGGTCCTACCCTGTCTGACTGCCTATAATGTGACATGCTGATCTTCAGACTTGCTCATTTTTCCTTTTCCCAACACATCCGCTTCAAGAACTGACTATTCATTCATTTTTTGAACCAATTTTAATCCTAATTAGGATTGTGGGGAGTCTTGTGCCCATCTCAACCAACTCTTTGTGAGGGTAGAGTACACCCTGGAGAGCTCACTAAGCTGTCGTAGAAACACGCTGATGCGGCCTACTCTTAACAAAAGTCATAAATGGTTCTTTTACATGCCTCTTGCCATATACACTGAAAGACATGGCCAGCCTTTGATAACCCAGTTAGCTGCAATGGGGACAACAGTGACAACCATTGACAGTGGGGCTTGAACCCTTGATTTTAGGATCAGTAATCCAGCACCCACTGCCACTAATGCCTGAATTGACTGTTCACTGTCTGTCTGTCTAATATCAGAAAGAGTCAGCAAGAATGAAAGGAAACATGTACAAGACAGTGATGAGGCTAGTGATGCTACCTCCAGCTCTGTGTCCTGTCTTTTCCTTAGTGCCACTGTTTCTAAACCATACAGCATCACTGGCCTCATCACTGTCTGTCTAATATCAGAAAGAATCAGCAAGAATGAAAGGAGACGTGTACAAGACAGTGATGCTGTATGGTTTAGAAACAATGGCACTAAGGAAAAGACAGGAGGCAGAGCTGGAGGTAGCAGAGATGAAAAAGGCCAAGAGGAAGACCAAAGAGAAGATTCATGGATGTGGTGAAGGAGGACATGAAGGTAGTTGGTGTAAGAGAAGAAGATGCAGAGGATAGGGTGAGATGGAGGCAGATGATTTGCTTTGGTGACCCCTGAAGGGAACAACCGAAAGGAAATGAAGACTGTCTAATATATCGCAATCCTTGGCAGATACCACTATAATGAAATAATGAATGTTACTCACCTGTCAGTGCTCTTAATGTTTTTATTGTAATGGTTGATCAATTTAAAGCCACTCTCAATCTTAGGAAGTCATCTATGAAATATTGTGCTATGAGTGTTGTGTATAATGAGGAATTTAAAATGGTATAAATTATATAATCCAAACATGATTATTAATACCAGAGCATTTTACCTTTAGTCCAGTAAAGAATTATACTGCATATACAGCCTTTTAAATTGGACAATATATACAAACTATTTCTATATTTTCAATTACATTTACTATTTTTAACATTTATCTAAGTTCATTCATTCAGTCATTCATGCACTTTTCTTCGCTTAATCTGGGGTCGGTTCACGGGGGCAGCAGTCGAAACAATGAGACGTCCCTCTCCTCAGCAACTTCCTCCAGCTCTTCCTGGGGGACACCAAAGCATTCCCAGACCTGCTGAAAGACATAATCCTTCCAGCATGTTCTCGGTTGACCCCAGGGTCTCTTCCGGGTTGGACATGCCTGAAACACCACACTAGGGAGCCATTCGGGAGGCATTCTAACCAGATGCTCGAGCCTCCTCAAATGGATCTTCTCAATGCCGAGGAGCAGCGGTTCTACTCTGAGGTTCCCACAGATGGCTGAGCTTCTCACCCTATCTCTAAGGGTGATCCCCGCCACCAAGCAGTTGCTTGTATCGCAATCTTGTTCTTTTGTTCACTACCCAAAGCCAGTGATCATAGGTAAGGGTTGGAACATAGATCGCCTAGTAAATTTAGAGATTTGCCTTGAGGCTCAGCTCCCTCTTCACCATGACGAACCAGTACAGGCTCTGCTTTACAGCAGAGACCGCAGTTATCCACCTGTTGATCTCCTGCTCCATCCTTCCCTCAATTGTCAACAAGACCCCTAGATACTCGAACTCCTCCACTTTGGGCAGGACCTCACTTCAGACCCGGAGGTGGCATTCCACCCTTTCCCGGCTGAGAACTATGGCCTCGGACTTGGAGGTGCTGATATTCATCCCAGCCGCTTTGCACTCTACTGCGAATCATTCCAATGAGAGCTGGAGGTCCCAGATTGATGAAGCCAAAACGACGTCATCCGCACAAAGCAGAGACGAGATCCAATGGCCAGCAAACCAGAACCCCTTGATACCTCGGCTGTGCCTAGAGATTCTGTGTATAAAAGTTATAAACAGAATCGGTGACAAAGGACAGCCTTGGCGGACTCCAGCGCTCACCGGAAGCAAATTCAACCTGTTGTTACCAATTTTGACCAAACTCTGGCTCCGGTGATAAAGCGATCGAACAGCCCGTATCAACGGGTCCGGAACACTGTACTCCTGGAGCACGCTCCACAAGATAGCCCGAGGGACACGGTCGAAAGCCCTCTCTAAATCCACAAAACACATGTGGACAGATAGGGCAAACTCTGCCCCTACTTGAATCGCCCCCTTATTGTGGTGGAGGGGTTTGTATGTTCTAATGATCCTAGGACCTATGTTGTTGGGGGCAAGATAACCCTGCTAGGGTCACCTAAGGCAAACAGGTCCTAGGTAAGGGTCCAGATGAAATGTGGTTCAAAAGACCCTTATGAAGAAAAACTCAAGGAAACAGTTTCCCTTGCCCGAATGCAGGTCACCAGGGTTCCCCCTCTGGAGCCAGGCCTGGCTTGCGAGTGCCTGGTGGTCGGACTTCTGTGCATAGAGCCCAACTGGGTCCAAGCCTGAAGAGGAGACATGGGTCCGCCCTCCCATGGACGCACTACCTGTGGTAGGGGCCATAGGGGTCAGATGCAATGTGAGTTGGGTGGCAACCGAAGGCACGAGTTCTATCGGACTGATGTCCGACTCTTGGGACATGGAATGCCACCTCTCTGACTGGCAAGGAGCCTGAGTTGATGCGTGAGGTGGCGAGATACCAACCAGATTTAATCTGACTTACCTCAATGCATAGCTTGGGCTCTGGAACTACCCATCTTGATAGGGGCTGGACCTTATTTATTCAAGTTTATAATCCTAAACAATTTTATACAACACAATGCAGCTTAAATAAATAAAATTAATTATTGCATTCATTCTGAGTGGCTGTACTGTCTACATTTTACTGCCAGTTGTCCAGTAAATAAATGATGCAACTTCAATTCATTGCAGTTCTAATTGGCCTATCACTTTTACAGTAGACACTGCTGTACATGGAGCAGCATGGTAGAAATGTAGATTTATATTTAGATTGCTAATGAGCAAACCAGAGGCAACCATGGTGAGGAAAAAATAGTCTCTGAGCTGATCTGAGGAAGAAATCTCGGGAGAAACGAGACTCCATCCTCTTTTGTGGAAAATGTACTGTAGATAGTGGGATTACAATCCATTACTCTGCCATAATAGTATACAGACGTGCAGTCTTTATAGTATCCATGTGGAACCATCCACAGCAGTAGAGACAAGATCCAACACTAAAAACACATCTGGTAGAAGGACTGTGTGTATAGTTCCCCAGAGTGCGAGAGAGGGGACTAGGCATGCTCTTCAGTCACTGTATTTATTATGCATTCATCAGCTTGTTATTAGGACAGCATGTTTTTGGTTAGGTTTGTGTGTTTCTTAGAAGAATTATTTTGTGTATTTATTTATTATCTGGGTTACACAAAAAGGTATGCACAGATTCCGTGAAATTTCTATCAGAGGTGGACAAGAAAGATTCCATTTAATTTTTTAAATGATTTGCATCAAATTCTGGACCCTGAAACATTTTAAACAATTATTTAACATTGTAGTGTTACTGTAGCCTCAACAAGGGATTTTTATGTACGTTTTAATTTTGCAGTGATGGAGGGCTTGTGGTCTCCTATCAATCTTGGTTTTTTATTTTTATTTTTTTGTAGACTTGTCTCAGACATGCTCACTGTATGATCCCACAGCAAAAACACTTACACATTTCCTCAGTACAATACATGTGTGCTTTAGGAAAATCACTGCACAATGCTACATACTCAAGAAGGTATAACACAGGTGCAGTGACATCAAATAGCACTAAAATCAATCGAACAAATCAACTTAGAACAAGTTCATTCTTCTTTGTTGATCTCTGTCTAGCACATATGGACAAATTGATGGACAACCATGGATCAGCAATAAACTCAGATATTCAGGTGTGATCTGCCATGATTCTGACAATGCAGTATTGCGATTTTAATGAGCTAAATCAGCAACACTGACCGAAGCAACCATTGCTGCTCTCAGTAATTAAACGAATGGAACAAATTATCTGTCTGATTTAACACAAAACGCTATAAAAAAACCTGAACCAGTGTTCTTTTATCTTAGAATATGTTAAGTGTTATCTGAATCTCTTATATGTCTGGTAAAATAGTTGGATTCTAAAATTGATTCTTCTCTTTCTATGACTATGATTAAATTACACTGACTATTCTGTCCTTCTGCTCAGATCCAGTATGGAGATCCTTAGAGTCGTGGGCTTCAGCATGCTGCTCTGTGCAGGTAAGAAATGCACATTATACATAATTTTAGTTTAGAATGGCAAAATTATGTCTGTACTCTACCACAATTAATATTAAACACTAAATATACTACCATGCAAAAATTTGCCCACACTAGATTTAATATTCTCTATATTTTAAGTCATTTTATAGTTGGTTTTTTTTTGGTAAATGCTTATAGCTGAAGGGACAGTGTCATGGTTGTTTGACTTAAGTAACATTCAGGGATGTTTCAAAGAAGACATGATCATTTATATAACTGCAAATGTGCCTTTTAAAGGGAAGGTAGACATGAAGAAGATTCATACAACAAATTTGTTAGGAGTTTGCGATAGGATTTCATTCTTTTAAAACTGTTCAGCATAACAAGATTTCAAAAATCCCTTGTTTGCTATGCATTTTCTTTTGCTGCATGTAAGGTTCAAAATGTTCTGGCTCTTTGTGATTTGCAAGTTGAAAGTTTATTTTATAAACATGGACAATTGTGTTGGACATTCATTGTACTGTATATTTATATAAGGCTTTAGGGAAAGTGATTTTAGATAAAAATCTTGACACAGCCTTTAACATTTGAGAGATATAACATGGCATTGACATTAATGCTTATGGCTCTGGATGCAGTTGTAACTCAATTTACTTATAATTGAGGAGAAGCAGCAATACATGCTTAATGTATTTATGAACTTTCATAAAGATCTAGTTGATAAATCTCTGTTATGTAGCTGGGTGAAATTGATGAGAAATGAAAAACACAAAATTCAAGCACTATATGTACTTCATTTAAATGCTAAACATGTTATTTTATAATTTTGTAAAATAAGTTCATTATGTTTATATTTACAGAATTTTGGCTGACACTCTTATTCAAAGCAACTTGCAATTATCATTTTTTTATACAACTGAGCAATTGAGGGTTAAGGGCCTTGCTCAAGGGTCCAGCAGTGGTGATAGTGAGCACTGAACTGTTGACGTTCAGATCAGTAACCCATTCCCTTATCCACTACCCCACCACTGCCCATGTTAATGTCTACACTGATGTTTTAAATAGTAGAATAATAATGACAAAGAGAATGCTTTATTTGAGCAGTGTGTTCACACATTTGGCTGAAAATGTAATGAAATTATTAACCTTTGTCACGCCGGAGTAATAACTTACTTTTCCCACTTTTCAGCTTTCGCTGAGGTTCAGAATGGTAAGATTTTTTGCCCATGGGAAAAAATGTATAAAATATTCGAGTAAACCTAATACAATCAGAATAATATACCACTCGTAATGTTTTTTTTTTTTTTGTCTTTTTTAGTGAAAGACGAAGTGGCATTCTTAGCCGAGGATTATCATATCTTTCTGCCAGTGGGTGCTAACGTGACCTTCAAACCCAAGACTGGTCTGGACGACCAGGAAAGAGAACTGATGAAAAACGGAAAGGTTGTAGATCAGCGTGTCAAACTGCACCAGTCTCTGAATCACCTGATTCTCGAGAATGTTGGAGAAAACGATGAAGGATTGTACATCATCCGTTCTGGGCAAAATGCAGAGGATGTCAAGCAGCTCAATCTTATCATTAGAGGTGATAACTCAACTCAACTCCACTCCAAGTCAAATTCTCACACTGTCTAATCTCAATGTTTCGAATTTATAGCACTGGTGGGGATGTATTTATTTTGCTCATCGAAGAATTCACGAGATTTCACACAGCGATTAATAACGAAGAGAATGATAGTCGGTTTTTATTGCTTTTATTTTTTTAATGGGAGAGAAAGAGAGAGCGAGAGAGAGAGAGAGAGAGAGAGAGAGAATAAATGTAGCTAAATAAATCACTCCCATTAAAAAAATAAAAGAAATTAAAAAAGACTGTATCATTCTCTTATTTTACAGTCACCACCTGACCAGGCTCCTTTCACTAAAACTTCAAATTGTAATTTATTTTATGTATATATTTTAAAAATGCGAGATGACTCTTTGTTCTCATATGAGGTCTTGCAAGCAAATGAGTAAAAGTAATTAAAATATAAAGTAATTTTAAAAATATCACAGTACTATACTGATGTCCGAGTTACTCATTTCATTAAATCAAGCACTTATAATGTTTCTTTCCGGATCTGGCGTTTCTAAAAGACCAAAAATATTTTTGATTACATTTCAAAGGAAACAATGAAATTTTACTGAGAAATGTTCATATGGTAATACTGAAACTAGACAATACAAACATGTATTACCACAGTAAAGGATATGAAATTTGCCAGTCATCACCTGCAGAAGAAGAGTAGCAGGGTTTGTAAATAGGTTCTGAAAACTGCTCACAGTGATTTATTTTTTTAAAAAAGGAAAGGATTGTTACAGAAAATATGGCTTTTGTTTAGAATTTTACTCTTCATTTGAATTGTATTCAAACAAAATATGTTGAAATATTTTATAGAATTTCCAGTCATGTGACTCTTGCAAAGTGCTATAGTCTTATTATAATTAAAAATACTGTATACAGTTTTATTCCTTGAATAATAATCAGAAATGGATCATTTTTATCTGACCACAAAGGAATAGTGTAGCATTAAAGTACTGTGTAACATCCATAACTTGCTACACAATTGTAGTAGGCCTTACAAATACAACACGAGCCCTGAATAGTTCTCATTATTATAGGCTGTATGTAGTTAACAACATAGGGGTGTAATAATGCAGAAGTTAATTGCTGCTCTGTCAAATCATTTTGGTTCTTTGCATTCTCCTTTTTGTCTCTCTGTCTCTCAGATATCGTCTTCTCATTCTCACTCTGTCTGAAAAAATCTCTTCATCTTTCTTCAGATTGTACAATGGAGGATAATCTGATATATGGAAACGACTTCCACATCACTCTGCATGGTGTCTCGACTCCTCTAACCGTGGGCTTTCGTCCTAGTGCTGTGGAGGCCAATCAGACGTCTCATCCCGCATTAGAGCTGCTGAAAGCTGATGGAAGTTTCCTTGAGGGTTATGAGGGCCGCTTGAGCACCACTGAGCAGCGCATGCTCCTGAAATCCGTGACTGCGACTGATAAAGGCAGCTACACTATCACTGACGCCAATGGAAACATCACCAAGAAGATTTGCCTTAATGTGAAAGGTGAGAGAAGATTAAAAGTGATAAGCCTATAAATGTTTCCTTGATCATTATCATAAAGAATACATGTGTATATGAACCGCTTAATCCTACTAGGGTCATGGGGAGGCTGGAGTCTACCTCAGCTTACTCCGAACAGCTCACCAGTTCATTGCCAACACACACCCAACCATTCACATTAACATTCACACCTAGGGGCAGTTTAGAAAAGCTAATTAGCCTACTGCGAACTGTGGGACTGTGGCACTCACACAAGCACAGGAAAAACATGTGAACTTCACACAAATTGCCCTCGCTATAATCGTGACTTCTTGCTGTGAGAAATATTGCTTGCTGCATCGTGCCCCCCCCCCCCCCCCCCCAATGCAAACAAGTAGCAAAGATTTTCACAAATGTGGTTAATGGAGCTTGGCATTTTTTCAGACACTTAATGGGTATAATAAGGGCTTAAGATGCTTCGTTGACTTAATCTTTGGCCCGTAAGGACCCATCATCATCATCGTCATCATGATCATATAATATTAATAGTGTTCCAGTTCAGTTTAAAGTTGCATTACTGTACACGTCTTTTCATATTTTAGAGGGAAAACTGGGGATGTATGCATGTGAGAATCGATTCTGTGGGTTTTATAACAGCCAGATGAAAAGGTAAGACATGGAATACTTGGAACAAAGGATGCAGACAGGGCTTAAAAGCAAGTGTATGGATGAAAAAGAAGGGAGAGATCTTCTGGGGGAGTGCTTTCATTTGATAAAGGAAGGATAGAAGAAACAGTGTGTGATCACAGCGAGAATGTGAACAATGGTGTAAAACTGATAAATAGTTTAAAAATGTTTCCTATCCTGCACTATCCATCTAATCAAATATTCATGCTCTGTTTTCCTTTCCTCCACTGACCTCATTCCCACTCCCTTACTCTTTGTTCACTGATGCCTCCTGCTTCTCTTCTCTCCTGTGGCCTGTGATATCATTGTAACAAATGAAGAATGATGACGTAATGTTAGGCATTTCTTTCTTTCTTTCTTTCTTTCTTTTTCTTTTCTTTTTTCTTTTCGGTCTTTCTTTCTCTTTCTTTGCTTCTTTCTTTCTTCTTTTGTCATTGCAGAAAATGAGAAGTTTATCACAGTGCCATATGGAGGCACATTTAAGCTGAATCTCCACTTGAACAGTTCCTCTGTCCGTGTGACCTACTTGCCCATCTCCAGCGGACCAAACAACCCGAGCTGGGTGATTTTGGATAAGGGCGAGTTGAACCTGCCTCCTGAGCACAATCTAGAAGGCAGATTCTCTGTAGAGGATTCAGTGTGTATCCTGGACGATGTGAAGGCCAGTGACGCAGGACTGTTTCAGGTCACAGATCTACAAGGCAACTCCGTGTCCAAATTTCACTTGAGGGTGGAACGTAAGGAAACAAGAGCAATTAATCTTACTTTAAATATTCTATAATACATGTTATACTATACACTATACTATATGGCCAAAAGGTTGTAGACACTTGACCATTACATCCGTATGTGTTTGTGTCTGGAATGTGTTCATTCATCGACATGAGGATTTAGTGACGGCAGGCACTGAGGTCAGGTGGGAAGGCCTGGGGAGAATTCTACCTTCCGTTTCATCCCAGCTGTGTTGAGTGGGATTGAGATCAGGGCAATGCGGAGGCGTGTCGAATGCTCTCAGTCAAATCTTGCAAGCCATGTTTTAATTGACATTATTCGTTGCACAGGGAGCTGTCATGGGTTCAGTCTTTTTGTTTCAGTGGAGGGAATCTGTAATGCTACAACATAAGAGATTCGAAACAATTGGGGGCTTCCAATTTTGTGGCAACAGCTTGAGGAAGAACTACATACAGTACGGGGTGATGGGAAGGTATCCGCATATGTTTGGCCAGCTAGTATATTATTTCATAATTACAATGCATGCATTCAATAAATTGCATTCAGGATGCATTAGAAACAACCAAACTTCCTGAATTTAGCATTTAATTTGACGGAAAAATTGTAGCTCAGGAACAATGTAGTAGATTTTTAATGCATCAGTATTAAACAATCCAGTGAAATTCCAAACTCTTAACCAAAACAGCATGCAGAAGGGTGATTGGAATTCAGAGTCAATTAAAACAAATCTAAATCCAGATATGCAAAGTCATTCGAAAGTATTGGGTCATTTGTTTGATTTTTTTGATACACAATTGAAGACACTTGGGCTTAGGGGAAAAAATAGTGGAGCTCCTCAGTGCCATCATGGAATATGAATTAGTTGGATGGCTGCATTTATTCTGATTGGCTGCTATGTATCACTGACTTGCTTGATGAGCAATAAAAACTGATGTATTTATTAAATAAATGTATTTATTAATAATTAAATGGAAACCTCCAAAATTTAAGGATAACCACTGGTCGCATTCCAAACAACACAATCTAAAACAGATATGGAGGCCAGACTTACAGAGAAATAAATGTTCATGGAGAAACTGCCAAAATAAGAAGCTTGATACACCATAAGTTCTTTAAAAAACAGATAACTGAACTAACAAGATGGGAGATGCAAATAAAAAGCAACCCACACTATTACCTACTGAAAGAAAGGCGGTGAAAAGAAAACCCAGTGTTGACCATCAATCAATAGTTACATCTATCAGGAGCTTCACTTTTAGACAATGCCTAAATCTAAATTTTAATTGACAATTGATCAGAATTTCAGCTTTTGTTTCCTAATATTTACATTTAGATTTGTGAAACAACTAAAAGTAAAACACCTTTTGTTTGACTACACCAATTTTTCAACTGTTCAACATGTGAACATGTGACTGTTATGTGGTCTTTGCTGCCCAGGTCTGCCTGGCTAGATTTACTGTTCAAAGGGTTAACTGCTCTAAATGGCCACTCTAGCTGGTGATTCTTTGGTTTTGCCTCTGCAGACTTCATTTGTGCTTAAAAAGGGTAACCCAACATAAAGACCACAGAATTGTTGATAGAAGAAATGAAAGGCATTTTAAAACCGAGAAAAAAGGGACAGTCTCTGTATCAGAGTGACTGCACGAGCATTGAACATAGCTAATACAACAACATAGAAAGAACAAAGAGGAAAAACCCCAAAACAATAGTGGCATTATAAACAGCCTCCACAGGTCAGGAGTGAAAATATTACAATCCACCATTTGATGATGACTTGATGAGAGCAGAAGTGGGGGCCATAGTACAAGATGCAAACTACAGTACATATCAGTAGTGAGATTTAGAAGACCAAAAAGGCTGAGATTTGCGTACTATACTGTATAATGTTCAGTTGAAAATAATGATGTAATAGAATAAAAGCACACCTACAGCTCACTGGTTAAAAACAGTTTTTGAAGTCTGATGAATTTTTTTACATTGGCATCATATGTACGTATTTTGTGGTGGCCGTGGGTTTAAGCTTGTTTCTGTTTCCAATGGAAAATCTCTTCTCCCCTTTTCCTACTTGGAATCTCAGCATACAGGCTGCCAAATGTCTTTGTGGCAGTGATTTCACTAGTGGCTTTGCTGGTGGTGCTGCTGCTGGTGTGTTTGGTGTCATGTTTGGTGAAGATACGCAAAAGGGCAGCAAAAGCTCGGGCCATTGAGAAGATTGCAAAAAATGCTGGCAAAGATGAAGGAGATGCCTTTAGACAGGTAACAGGTCCACTGAAACATCTCATGCATTCAAATTATTGAACAGTCATACAAAGCTATTAATCGAAAACCCATAATTACAAAACATGTATTAGACTTTGAGACTTATTTACAAAAACATCAACAACTCATCTAAGAGTGTGACGTCCAGACTTCTACTGCCTGAAGCTCAGTATGGTAGATAGTTGTGGACTGTGCATTTTAACTCCAGGCATTAAATGTAGACAACAGTATTAAGTGAACCATTCACAACTGAATCGGTCACAGTAATGATATCATAATGTACATACTATTCAGCCTCAAATAGCAACGACCCTAAAATTAAAAAGGTCTTAACAGCCATGTATGAAGCCTAATCCATTTCTAAAAAATGCAAAGTATGCTGGAGACATTTGTACATTAATATGCTGTGTCTGAGGCATTTGGGACTATCTTGTATATTTGTACTGGTTTCCACTACTCCCTTGACTAGCTCCTGTGTTTACCGCTATCACCAATGATTTCCTTGAGTTGCCAGCATATTATTGTTGAGTGACCGTCATATATGCTTCTTAGGATCACTGTTGTTTGTAAATTGATTCAGTAGCTTAGTATTAAGCTACCTCGAACAACCTGACTCCTTTTTGTCAAAAAATGTTTTCTTTAATGCCAAATGTCTATATTTGTACACAGAAAGCCAAAAGAACAACTTATTATAAAGCACTACTTCTTGGTTCAGTTAGCTACAAAACCAGTTTACATTACATTACAGTTTACATTGTTTTATTTCTACAAATATTTGATATCCCCTTGCCAAAACTGTGCTTAAAGCACCAAAATATATATTTGAATCGCGTAAACCATCAGAAATAGCCAAGAAACTCGTGAATGATTTTGCCCTGTACAGTATCACTGTGCAGGAATCTAAAAGTAGCATGACTCACCAATATTGAACCACCAGTGGGTCTGTGCTTTTTCCTGCTCAGTATGAGTCACCACTGCCAATTCCCAACACTACCATGTTCTGGAATATCAAATGACACCCATTAGATGTGGAGGATGAAAGTTAGAGGACATGATTCCCCTTAGAACTACTACTTCTTTGAAAACTGCTTTTTAAGTTTTGTTCCAGCACTTAAAGGTACAACTAATGGAGAACATTCACTGCTTTGTTTCACATACGTGATCAATTATATGGACTTATACCCACTTTTCAGCCAACCAATTATTAATGGCAATTCCACAAACTGACCTTCCTCTACCAACACTTTAATATAATGATCAATATCAGTTTTGTTTAAATCAATACAGACACAGATTATGTTTAATAAATGACATCATTGATCTACTTTCTGAATGTCAAGGGTGTTTTTCGATTACTCAATCATAATTAAAAATCAAGACCACCTACTGCAGTTAACTAACAAGAAATAATTGACCATGTTAATAATATGGCAAGTAAAATACAGATTTGCACACATCACTGACCTTTAAATGATAAAATCCCAATCCTAAATAAATCAGATGCTACGTTACAAATGTAAACAAAACAGAATGCAATGATTTGCATAGCACGGAAATATTATATCACCTATATTGTGTTCACAATAGAACATAGAAAACATATCAGAGGTTGAAGGTGAGACGTTACTATTCCATGAAAAATATTAGCAACACAGCTAAAGCTCACGTAAAGCTTAAGCTCATGTTCCAGAATTTTTTTAAAT
Organism: Plotosus lineatus; assembly: GCA_024760905.1. Lineage (NCBI taxonomy): Eukaryota > Metazoa > Chordata > Actinopteri > Siluriformes > Plotosidae > Plotosus > Plotosus lineatus. The sequence continues at coordinate 54,975,406 of CM045728.1, read as the reverse complement.
TATCTCAGGGGGAGGGCTTACTGAGGCGAAAACTGGAAAGTGGAAAACTGTCAGAGCATTTTTTTTGTCAGACCAGTTCAGACCAATTGAAAATGGAAATTCCTTTTGAAAGACATGGATGTCGCACACACCAGATTGAAGTGGAGATAAATCATGTGCCTATCCAGCATATTATCTGCACTCATGTTTAAAAACCTGAATTTCTGCAAACTGTGTTCAAAGATACTGATTTCTGGAAGTGTTCCTTGAGCCCATGCAGTTAATTTCCTGATCAAGTTTTTAATACAGTACTACCTAAGATTCTTCTTCTTTTCCTTTCGGCTGCTCCCTTCAGGGGTCGCCGCAGCGGATCATCTTTCTCCATCTCACTCTATCCTCTGCTTCTTCTCTTACACGAACTACCTTCATGTCTACCTTCACCACATCCATAAATCTTCTCTTTGGTCTTCCTCTAGGCCTTCTGCCTGGTAGTTCCAACCTCAGCATCCTACTAACAATATACTCACTATCCCTCCTCTGTACATGTCCAAACCATCTCAATCTAGCCTCTCTGACCTTGTCTCCAAAACGTCTTACATGTGCTGTCCTTCTGATATGCTTATTCCTGATCCTATCCATCCTCATTACTCCCAAAGAGAACCTCAACATTTTCATTTCTGCTACCTCCAGCTCTGCCTTCTGTCTTTCCCCCAGGGCCACTTGCTGGCCTCAACACCGTTTTGTACACTCTCCTATCACACATTACACCGGACACTTTTCTCCAACCATTCCAACCTGCCTGCACACACTTCTTCACCTCTTTTCCACACTCTCCATTGCTCTGGATTGCTGAGCCTAAGTATTTAAAATCCTCCACCTTCCTTATCTCTGCTCCCTGTAACCTCAGCGTTTCTGTTGGGTCCTTGTCATTCATACACATGTATTCTGTCTCACTGAGGCTAACCTTCATTCCCCTCCTTTCCAGGGCATACCTTCACCTCTCTAGAATTTCCTGCACTTGTTCTCTGCTGTCACTGCAGATCAAAATGTCATCTGCAAACATCATAGTCCATGGGGAATCTTGTCTGCCCTCGTCTGTCAACCTGTCCATCACCATAGCAAACAAGAAGGAACTCAGAGCTGACCCTAGATGCAGTCCCACCTCCACCTTGAACTCTTCTGTCACACCGACAGCACACTTCACCACTGTCTTACATCTCTCATACATGTCCTGCACCACTCTAACATACTTCTCTGCACCTCCAGACTTCCTCATGCAATACCACAGTTCCTCTCTTGGCACCCTGTCACATGCTTTCTCCAGATCCACAAAGGCACAATGTAGCTCCCTCTGACCTTCTCTGTACTTCTCTATTAACATCCTCAAGGCAAACACTGCATCTGTGGTGCTCTTTCTTGGCATGAAACCAAACTGTTGTTCACAAATGCTGACCTCTGCCCTTAGTCTAGCTTCCACTATTCTTTCCCATAACTTCATCGTATGGCTCATCAACTTTATCCCTCTGTAGTTGCCACAACTCTGCACGTCTCCCTTGTTCTTAAAAATGGGCACCATCACACTTCTCCTCCATTCCTCTGGCATGCTCTCACTCTCTAAGACCTTGTTGAATGTTCTTGTCAGGAAATCTACTGCTACATCTCCTAGACACTTCTGTACCTCCACCGGTATGTCATCAGGCCCAACTGCCTTTCCATTCTTCATCCTCTTCAATGCCCTCCTCACTTCACCCTTACTAATCTTTGCTACTTCCTGGTCCTCAACAGTCACCTCTTCTACTCTTTTTTCTCCCTCATTTTCCTCATTCATCAGCTCTTCAAAGTACTCTTTCCATCTTCCCAGTACACTTCTGTCATCAGTCAATACATTTCCTTCTCTGTCCTTAATAACTCTAACTTGCTGCACGTCCTTCCCATCTCTATTTCTCTGCTGTGCCAATCTGTATAAATCATTTTCTTCCTCTTTACTTTCAAACCAAGCATACAAGTCATCATACGCCCTCTGTTTGGCCTTTGACACCGCTACCTTCGCCTTACGCTGTGTCTCCCTGTACTCCTGTTTACTCTCTTAAATCCTCTCTATGTCCCACTTTTTCTTAGCTAACCTCTTCCTTTGTACACACTCCTGCACTTCCACATTCCACCACCAAGTCTCCTTATCTCCTCTCCTTCCAGATGACACACCAGGTATTCACCTACCTGTCTCCCTGATCACATTAGCTGTAGTTGTCCAGTCATCTGGAAGCACTTCCTGACCACCCAAAGCCTGTTTCAACTCCTCCTTGAAGACAACACGACACTTCCTTTTTCAGCTTCCACCACTTTGTCTTCTGCTCTGCCTTTGCCTTCTTCACCTTCCTCACCATCAACGTCATCTTGCACACCACCATCCTCACCCACTACTACTTTGCAGTCACTGACTTCCTTCAAATTACATCACCTACACAAGGTGTAGCCTACCTGTGTGCTCCTACCTCCACTTTTATAAGTCACCATATGCTCCTGTCTCTTCTAGAAGAAAGTATTCACCACAGCCATTTCCATCTTTTTTTGCAAAATCTACGAACATCTGTCCTTCTGCATTCCTGTCCTGGATACCAAACCTGCCCATCACTTTATCGTCCCCTCTGTTTCCTGCACCAACATGTCCATTGAAGTCTGCACTAATAACCACTCTTTCACCTCTGGGGGTACTCTGCATCACTTCATCTAACTCAATCCAGAATCTCTCCTTCTCTTCTCGCTCACATCCTGCCTGTGGAGCATAAGCACTAACAGCATTGAACATCACGCCATCAATTTCTAACTTGAGACTCATCACTCTGTCTGACACTCTTTTCACTTCTAGAACATTCCTGACAAACTCCTCCTTCAAGATGACTTCTACTCCATTTCTGTTCCCATCCACACCATGAAAAACAGCTTAAACCCTGCTCCTCAGCTTCTAGCCTTGCTACCTTTCCACCTGGTCTCCTGAACACACAGTATGTCCACCTTCCTCCTCTGTATCATGTCAGCCAGCTCTCAAACTTTTCCTGTCATAGTTCCAACATTCCAACAAGTACAGTGGTACCTTGGTTCTTGAACTTAATCCGTTCCAGAAGGCTCTTCGAATTCCGATTTGTTTGAATTTCAAATTCGCTTTTCCCATTACAAATAATGTAAACGGTTTTAATCCGTTCCAAGACGCTAGAAAACTACCTTTTTTAAACATAATGTTATTTCATGATGTCGTTTATATATCAAATAGTATATTAAATGTGAAACAACGGGACAAACACACAAAATTCTTAATAGATTAATTTATTTTGTGTCTTTTTTGTTTGTTTTTTGTTTATTTTCGAGCCAGCCTCGACTTGTTTTAAAGTGGAACCCTTCAGGATTCGAGCTCGGGTCTTTTTTCACCAAATCATCATAGATTTCACGAGCTTTGCAGCAGATCACATCCTCCTGCTAACTGCTGTTCGTTTATGTATAGGAGCAGTAACTTTTTCACCTCCTCCAGCACTTGGGGTCTTTGTTTGCTGAAAACCGTCGAGCCTTTCACCACATCACTGGCTTTAACAGTCTCTTTGTTCTTCAGGATCATGCATATCGTTGATTTAGCCATGCCATATTCCTTAGCAAGATCAGTAACACGCACGACTGATTCATGCTTAGCTATCAGCTCTTTCTTAAATGCAACAGTTTTCCACACAACTGACCTTTTCTCAGTAGCTTTCTTTGGAGACATGTTTATTAGCTAATCTAATCAAGTAAACAAAAAAACACGGTATAGTGTACTTTGTAGAACAGGATTAAGCACATCCACATGCACACAGTGGTCGAGTAGAGTCAAAAGAGACTACACTTTTCCTCACTCTCGGTCTCATTTTTTCTCGTGCATTTTTCGAGTTGGACTTTTGAATTTTGTTCGACTTCTAAGACAAAAAAAATCCTGGATTTTTTGTTCAAATTCCGATTTGTTAGAACTCCAAAGCTTTCGAGAACCGAGGTACCACTGTACCTACTCTCAGTCGTAGACTCATGCCTTTCCTCTTCTCTCTCCGCCTACGGACACGTCTCACGCTTCTTCTTCTTCGACCAACAATAGCCCAGTTTCCACCAGCACCCTGCTGGTTCACAGCACTGATGGTGGTCGTTGTTAACGCGGGCCTCTACCGAGCCGGTATGACATTCTGATTGATGACTCGCATAATAAACCTAAGATTATGATATATTATAAATTGACAAGCATTATTCTAAAATTGTTCCACAATTTGTTTAGGCATGTTTTTGCAGATTGGTTAACTTATGCCCTGATGCTCTTTCTAAAACCAGTCATGTTACTAACCTATTGCCATTTAAGCCAATCACTTGCAGGATGTTTCTCCATCTGTTTATTTATTTAGTACCACTTATTTTTCCACCCCTTTGATGCCCCCATCCAAATTTATTTTGAGACTTGTGGCTGCCATCAAATTGAAAATGGGCCATGTTTTTTCATGAAATAAATAAATGTTTCACTTTCAATATGTGGTCTCCATTCGATGCTTTGTTGTTAATAAAATATGTGTTTATGATATTTTCCAAATATTACCTTCTGTTGAATTACAGTTCACCCAGTGTCCCAAAATTTTTGGAATGGGGTTGTTTATTATTCCAAAACATATACTGTAGCTAGGATGAATCTAGTTCTATATCCATTTGCAGGTTGTGAAAGAAGCTTGCTCCCGCCATAATGATGAGGCTCCAGCGCTGTCACAAAAAGAAGATATTACAGAGAAGTCACAGAGCACTGAAATCAGCATTAAGGTTTGGAGTTTACAGCTGAAATCTAGAAATATTCCAGAATATTTAAACAAATTTTATGTGCTTGATATTTTCCATCATATATTGTCTGTTATGTATAATTATTAGGGTCTAGAAGTGTCTGCTAAGGACACAAGTATTCTCGAAAAGAACCTGGAAACCAGTGACTCAGGAGTGGGCTTCACCACTGCTGGACTTCCCCTGGACAGTGATACTGAGGCAATACCCACTACAGAAAATGATTTTTTGAGCTCCTCTGTTGCTTCTGATCCCAAACTTGCTGTAAAACAAGAATCCAAACTCACTGTGTCTTCACCTTCCAAACTCTCACCCACTCCCGAGTTGAAGCCCACCTTGAGTCCTTCTCCAGACCCTAAGCTCGCAGTGACACCTGAATTGAAACCAGCAGTTAGTCCTACTCCTAAAACCACACCTAACCTAGAAGTCAAACCAACTTCCGCCTCTGAAGCTAAACCATCCCCAAGTCCTGAAGCTCCCAAAGCAGTGACACCAACTCCTGAATCAAAACTAGCCGCCACCCCAACTAAAATGGCAGCTTCTGATGTTACACCAACTAAATCTGATGTCATGCCATCTGCTGTAAGCCCATCTCCAGCAGCTACTCTTGCAACTCCTGACATCAAGCCTGCTCTCACAACAACCTCAGAAGCCAAACCAGCTCTCTCACCAACTCCTGATGCAAAACCAACCACCAATGGTACCCTTGAGTCCACCCCAGATATGGGATCCTCTGATTCAAGTGCAATCCTTGCAAAAACCCCAGAGACTGAGAAAAGTTCTGGAAAAATTCCTGAGCTCATCTCAAGCGGGGGTCCTACTCCAGAGGCTAAGCAAGACTCGGTCTCTGCCAGCGATGGTACTCCTGCCTCAGCAGTGGAGGAGACTTTCACCACCTGAGGTCTAAACCACTGCCTGATCACTGCTCCCTCCAACTGTCTTTTAACACCGCTGACAATCGAGATCTTACAAGAAAAAACTCAACAACTTGTTATGGAGGGAAAATTAAGTCCATGAAGTCTCACTCTTAATGCATAACTAACATATACTGTAGAATTTCCTGATTCATTCCTATTTAATCACTTTGTAACACAGCTCCCTCAACACAGACTTACCACAAGAGGTACCACAACAGGTATTCCATTGACTGTTTGTCTAATGCAGGCTGAGAAAGGCTGCCTCTCACATGCAAACAAGATGTACAGATGCAACATCCTTATAATACCTAAATATGATTCCACTGCATGCAGAAAATCAAGAGAATGAGCTAACTTCAATTAATATTTGATGTATTTGGAGACTGTGGTAGTGAACTGGGTGATGGTGACCAGATTGCTTCTTCTTGTTGATACCCCAGAGACATCGGCTCCATCAGTCTTTTTTAATTCTTTTCGAGAAAAACATTCACATCAGAAGAAATATCTTCATCATTAGAAATTTACAAAAAAATTATTCAAGGTTAAGAAGTATACTGATAAAAATGTTTACCGAGCTGGATTAAAAAAAGTTTACCTTGACTTGAGATCTGATGCGAAACACCAAGAAATGCTTGACAGTGACCAAAACCCATTACATCACCTGGACCTGGACCTTTTCTGATGGAACTATTTATGGAGTAATTTCATTGAAGACAAAAAAAGAATAATGTTAATAATTACAAGTGTGAAGCCACATTTTATTGGTCCCTTCTTCCCAATGTCAATGTACAAGAAGAGTACTCCTACAATGACCTGACCTTAAAGTTAATGAGAAAAACGTCACTGTAATTTCATTACATTCCTTCCCTTCAAGTTATTTCTAGTATTAGGTACTTTTAAGTATTCTCAGAAAAAAATGATTTAAATCTAACTGGCATTAGTCTGTTACAATATTTGTTTGTAATTGTGTAATGTTTTATGAGGAACTGCAGAATACTACTGAAAAGATCCAAAACCTTTACAGTATATTGAGATGATGGGCAGTTACCACAGGGTTACTTACTGATCTTAATTATGGACTTGATAGGATATGGAGACCTGATCATAAATCAGTGCTTTTCCTGTAAAGAAATCTTAAGGATGTCCATTCTATTGAATATTTTCAAATCTCAAGTTTTGCCATCAGCTGTCTAAATCAGTTTACAAAGATCTGGGGTGCCATTTGTGGAATTTGAACACCACTGCCCTTTTTTCTATTGCACCAATAGTGTAGGAGGGGAATTGGTTCTCCGTGACGTGTACGGGTTTGATTTTCTTTGATATCATAAAAGGGTGTAGCGTGAAGCTTGTTTACATGATGCTGTGATGTAACTATAGAAAGTCAGATTTTAGTACTGGGTAGATTTATTCAATGTAGGCTGTAAGTTCACCAATGCCTCTACCTCGTATCGTAAAACATCTTTGAGACATTACGAAGACGAACTTTACCGTCATGCTGCACTGATGGAAAAAGCTCTAGACAGAGTAAATGATTAAAGCACAAAATTTAATCTTGATTTTACATTTTTGAAACTACAAATCTTCGGTATTGCCGACGCGCTCCTCCATCTCCATTATTTGAATATGGCCTTTTAAAGTCTTTTACACTTGTATCAGTATTGTGAATTAATACTTTAAAGCCATATGGTCTTCTAGTGTAATATGACATGACACATAAAACAAATGTAATGGCCTTGTATCGCCCACTTGAGATAATCGCCCACTTGAGACACCTTTAAATGATAAGATTTTGATTTGATTTGAAAAAAAAATCTGATTTTTTTTTAGCATTGAATATACTATATGAGAGAGTTTGCGCCCGAATCTAGCCTCAGTGTCTCAAGATCACAACATTATCAGATGGAATCTGACATTTTTACCCTCAGATTGTTCAAATGGCTCTATTATATGATTTCAGGTACATTTTTATTAAGTGTCGTTGCAGAGGGACTGTTAGCTCTCGATATTACCAATAATACTCGATAATAAATCTTACGGTCACTCAGTCTTTCTCTCTTTCTCTCTCTCTCTCTCTCTCTCTCTAACCTCAATGCTGTAGGCTATGAGCCGTTCAACTCCCCAAACAGCTGGTCTGTCATTTCGAGCCCAGTTTAAGTAATATTAAGTGCAAAGTCTATGCACATTTCATGCACATCACTGAGTCAGATAGGAGCTCCTAAAACTGGTTCTGCAAAGCAATGGTGAATGTTATGCACCATTGTGTTTTTCAGATGTGTTCACAAAGGATTACACTCATTTTTAAGAATTGGTGAATTGCACATCTTGTATATATATTGGCATGCTATGTTTTCCATTTTAACATTTTTTAGCCCCTAATTTAGTCGTAGCCAGTTCCCACACTTCAAGTATGTCTCCCTATATAGAGTCCACCAGGGAAGGAGTAAGAGCAAGCATGTGGTTGCTCTGAGACATGTGATGTTTCCTGTCTGCATCTTTTTTCAAACTGCTGCACATGCATATTCAGGGGCAGCATAAAACACATGGAGATAAAGCATATGCATAAGCTCCCAGACACCCATGATTGGCAGGTGATAAACTTAACTAATACACCATCCTCCCCACCCACTTAGCCTGTCAGCTTCCATATGCCATGGATGGCTGCGTGCATCACCCCCAAACTCACAGTCTCCAGGATGAGAGCAGTGCATCTTGTTGATTCGCACTCTAGAGCCCTATAAGCATGCTGTTATAACATGCATAGTCAATTTGTAATGATTTATTTAGATCCTATGAATCAAATCCCATCCAGAATGCACCACTTAACTGTGGTGGCCAGGTATGTCAAAGCATTCTGTATAATTTACCAAGCAATTAAAATGCTCTATGTTGAGAAATTGCTTGGAAAAAAACAATACATAGATAAAAAAAAAATAAAAAAAATTAGTTCCGTGGCATGACTATAATTGGGAATGCGCTAAAATTATTGCAGGATCAAGTAAAGCTACGCAAATATGCAACCCCTACCAAAAGAAAATGAGAAAGCCGCCATTGAGTATATTCATATTTAAACAGCTTGGTCGTATTCATAGTACATTGGAGTGCATCAGGGTCTTCACAGTGATAGGAAAAGGAACAAGCATACATATTGAGTGCCTCTGCACCAGAAGAAGGTTAAGTGCCTTGCTCACGGGCACAAGCGCATTTAACAAAGCAGAATGGGGGCATCTGACCCATTCTTATAGACACCAGCTCTTAAACATAATCTTGGTTTGACAGTCACATTTGTACAATTTTGCTGTAATCTGTTCACGAACCAGAAAACTCTTCACCCTGTAACACAAAGACACCTGTACACAGCCGATAACTGAAATGCTAGTTTAAATAATTATACAACCTCTAGACCAGTAGTAGTCATAGTAACTAAGTGTGTTTGCTAAAAGATAGTTACAGTAGAGCATGAAGTCAGTAATATCATTTTCTGAACACTGCTAAGTAATAACATGCATCCATTTGGTTAAAAAAAGAAACAAATTGAAAAAAAACTGCTGTTTTGTTAAATATTTAGTGTATGCTCATCAAGGTGGTGCAAAGATTTATTGCCACACGTTTGTAGTGTGTGGTGTGTGTGTGTGTGTGTGTGTGTGTGTGTGTGTGTGTGTGTGTGTTTATTCCGTGTTTGGTACTTATACTGTATGTATTTACTATTGGCACCATAAGTATGCATTAGATGGATGTGTGTATGGGTTCTGTGTTTACAGTAAAACTACACTGGATAAATGATGGATGGTGAATGCCACTGGTCGCTGGCATTCCCTGAACCATTTCACAATTAAATCTGCCCAGTTTTAACATCTTGCTGCCCCGTACCTGTTTATGCTCTATCTGTCTCTCCAACACACAAACAAAACTCAACACCTTACATTAGACCTCACTGCTTGACTAGTTGTTTAGGGTGTAATGTGATGAGTGACAGAATGTGATGTGATGCAATGTATAATATCTGTTGGGTTTGTGGGGGTTTTTTCGGAGGAGGGAGAGGGGCTGTGTCATGATCAGTGGTGGGCCCTCAGGGTCAGGAAAGCCTTCTCTGCTTACCTAAACAGTATCAGAGGCACTGACCAACATTTACGGCTTAAAATCTAGTATTTGTTCCATTAAATTGTATTACTTTATTTCCAACAGTCTATTCACTTCATTTCGTAGCGTGTCTCTTGGCTGCACTGCTTCCAGTATGTGTACGTAGACATTAGATTTTTTTTGTCCAATCACAGGTTCTATGTGCTGCCCAGGGCCTTCAGAATCAGTTGTGCTGGCTAATGTCACTTAAACTATATGGGGCTGTTTCTTCAACCAGTAAGATTTCAGATTCACCTAATAGGGCCAGCTAACGGACTTCTGTCCTCTGATTGATTGGTCAAAGCAAAACTAGGTGAATAGTGTTTAGTAATCTGCGCACACTACATTTAAGTTATATTTTTTTATGCACACAATGGCTTATGGAGGAGAGATTAATTTGGTGTCAGACGTTCTTAAAAATCCATTTTCAAGGTGGACTTTTCCAAAAAGCTACTTTTGGATGAATGCCAATTAACCTGCAGCTACCACTGGTGAACACCAGTGAAAGTTATGTAATGCTCAGATTTTTGAGCTGAAATGTCTCTTTCTGTAATGTGATGTCTTGTTATATGGTGTTTTTATATATTATTGATGGTTTGTATAATTGTGATGTGATAGAGGTGATAAATAGATGGGTTAGGTCCGTTGGGTCCCACTGAAGGCAAGGCCTGGGTATCAAATGCACAGCCCGCCACTGGTCATAGCACAAATCGAAGTG